>OX352294.1:7517969-8117969 GCA_947086415.1 Pammene aurita
AAATAGATTTAAAAATATACACGCACGTTCATCCGACTTCAGCCTTATTAACCTAAAGTATATATCTAAGAACAAATAATCAAATATTAAGGTCTAGTTTGACACCACGCGTGCCGATTTCTGAGTAAAGTATATACTGGAGGTACAGTCGACGTCAAAGATATGTTTACACTTTTGCATCCTATTACAAAGGAGTAAGGTGCAGAAGTGTAAACATATATTTGACGTCAACTGTACAGACTCAAACAAGATTTACCGAAAATATAGCTGCCGCCGTTTGTAGCACCGCCCACAATCTCTCTGCTTCGCCTTTAGGTTGACTGGTAGAGAATACCTTATGGCATTAAGTCCGTCTTTTGTACGATAAGGTTTCTTTTGTGCAATAAAGTTTAAATAAATAAATAAATAGATCGTGAAAATTGGTAACCGGCCAGTTTTATATACCGTAATAAAATAAGACTGTCATAAAAAGTGCTGTACGAGTCGTTCTTACAGGACTATTGTGGGGCCCTTTTTTGGGCTGATTGTGTGTCTTTCTTTCTTACATATCGGTGTACTTGATACGTATATGTTTATAGCAAAATGTTAACGTAACATCCCTATTTACTCGGCCAACATTTTTGGATAATTATCTAATTGCAATTTTTTCGGCGTGATAGCCAATATTCTAGAGGTCAACGCCTAACAGTTGGAACATAACGAGTTCATAATTTATATACTTAGTTGATAATTAATTGGTAACACGCGAAGTACGAGCATTTGTTGCCGTTGTGTGTAAGGTGATGGTACCGTCCGTTACCATCACCTTACACACATACATATTGATGATAGTTCTGCCTTTGCGTGAAATAACAACATCGCAAAAACGAGAGAAATTTTTATTGCTATTTAAACAACAATGCTCGCAATTTGCGTTTTTGCGATGTTATTTCAGTTTTATTCGTTAACGGTGCTATCTCGCGTCTAGCTCAAGAAAGATGGAGTGTAAAAAGGAGAACCTTAAAGTATCTGAACAGGTGAAGTAGGCGGCCAGGATGGACATGAGCCGCCATGCTCGCTGGCAGGAGTCCGGGGCCGCGGAGCGGTTGGAGGTGGTCTGCTTCATTAGCTGGCAGTACACCTCGTCGCGCAGCTCTGGCACCGAGTGGCAGTGCTGCAAGGAAGTGGAAGTATAGCTTAATAGTCGCACTCAGGGCTGTAGCCAGGGTTGCAGTTAAGATAGGGCAGTCCTAAGTTAAGATAGGGCATAGCCAATTTTAAGGCAGGGCATTTACTTTATTGCTATAGTCGATGGCAGTCTTTAAGGTAATAATACTAATAATAGATAGTAAGTAGATTGCCCTATAATGCCCCTCTCTTCCTAGCTACGGCCCTAGCCCTGGTCGCACGTTACTAGACGAAATCTAGAAAGATCGATAAGGAGGAAGTGGGGGCTCTAACAGAATTTGCCTATTATGAGCACCTTCTATTTACACAGCTCTCTACCACAAAAATATGACCGTGACGATGACGAGATGACAAGTGCTTATGCATCAACTATCGCCACAACTGGGTACAAAGACAATATATTAAATTACCTGTAAACATGACACGTTTCTGCCTATTGAGCTTACACCCATCACTTACAATCATTTATCTGCTTAAGTCACACTATAAATTTGCGCCATTTGCGGCTCTCGCCACAGGATTTAAAGAAAATTTCATACCGAAGGCAAACAAATCAGTAATGCGTACCTCCCAGGTCGCCACAGATGGGAATACACCGTATATTGCGCATCATACCTTGATGGAAGATACCTAGCAATTACTTCAACACCCAAGGTACAGAATCCCACGTAAACAAAGAACATTAATGTCGATTTGTATTTAAATTCAAGAAATGTTTCTCGCGGAATCAGTGAGGTGTGAATGTTTCCTTAATGACGGCGTACTTGAACTTTGAATCTTGGCATTTTTTAATTAGCTAACAGTAATAAATAAATAGGATCTAGTACTATAGAAAATAAACACATGCGTTTACCCGTTACGAATATTGTTCTAGTTATTGCTTACGAGGCAATATAGACAAATACAAAGAAAATGCAGTTAACAGCTGCAATGTTTCTACAAAACCCAAGTGGAACATCTATCGACCCGTTTGATAAACAACTTAGAACTCACCATAAGCACTGTATAGACGCATTTAACTTCCGTCAAATCCTGGTGCATAGCCCTCTCGTTCGCATTCAGGTCCCCACAGTAAGCCCGCACGCACGTGAAGCACTCCAGCGCGGGCGGCGCGAGCGCAGGCGGCAGACGCAGCAGCGGCGCGCGCAGAGCCGTCGCCTGCCATTTCACCACGTCGGTCTGCGCCTTCCACGTCCATTCGTTGCGCTTCGCTTTACTCTTGAGGGATGAGTCTGCTTTGAGGATTTCTAATCTGAAAAGAGAGACACAAGTCAAAACAGGGCAGTAGTAGTACGGGCCATATCGTACCTTCAATTACAACTGCCCTAGGTTAACTTCAACTGTTTACGCCCTGAATCGATACCAAAAGAAAAACAGAAACAATGACAAATATTATCGAGAGTACAAGAATTAAATCGCCGAAACTGTATTTACTAGAGATTAAACCGGAGGAAAATATAATCAATAGGTATAGACGGAGAGCTAGCCACGTTAGATATGGATATGACACAATAATGAGAGCAACGAAAGCCCTCTAGTCGCAAACTGACTATGCTTATTTCTAGATCTGGACATCTGGCAGCTGTAAAGTGGTGGTCAAATAATACAAACCACTTCAACAAAACAAATCCTAGAGTTCTGGGTTTGACGCAATATCATAAGGAGTTATATAAATAATTAGATTATATCATTGCCAAAAGTTTATGTTGGGGGAAAGTAGTGTCAAACAATGTATAATGTAATTCATAGTTTGTCGCCTACTGTTTTTGTTTCCATAATAATACGCAATGTTTTTGTTCTAATGTTAAAATTATAGGCCTTGTCCATTATAACTGGGCAAACTTCAGCAGTTTTTTCATATTTTAGTATTACTATTTTACAATTAAAATTTTTTGCCAGTCTGACACTCTGATCTCCACCCATTTAAAACTGCCAGATGCCTGGATCTAGCAATATGGATCGTATAGTAATTTAACCAGACTGGTTTTGTTGCTCTCATTATTGTGTCATATCTGACGTGGCCAGCTCTTAGTCCATTATGATTGACCGCGCGTGTAGGTAGGCAATTGCCCATTTCACATGTGTTAGAATTACATCATCGGCACTTAGCACAGTCACCCCAATGAATTATGTCACCGTATTCCTGTAGATTACCAAATTTTTTTTTAAGTATAAAAATAACGATCGATTTCGCCCATGTTTATTTTCGCCATATCATGGAAATTTTAAACCAGAATACTTGTTTCCATTATTAGTGATACGTTTAAGACAATAAGAGGCAAAATGGAGCGTTTCCCGCAAATCGCGCGATTTTCCTAATATCAAAAAATAAACGAAGTATAGA
Organism: Pammene aurita; assembly: GCA_947086415.1. Classification (NCBI taxonomy): domain Eukaryota; kingdom Metazoa; phylum Arthropoda; class Insecta; order Lepidoptera; family Tortricidae; genus Pammene; species Pammene aurita. Next base: position 7,521,481 of record OX352294.1, read on the forward strand.
AGCGGAACGCAACTCCAACATTCTCAAGGAATAAGTAGGAATACACTACACCTCCACACCTGATACCTAGATACCTAAGTTAACACAATACTGCAATCATGTTTCAATACCAGTGCACAGCGTTTACCGTTTTCATCACTCGGACGTTCCCGCTTTCTTAAGCTTGTTACTTAACTTAATTAATCCACAATTTGGGCGTGCGTTATGGACGATAAAACATCGGTATTGCCTTCATATGTTGCATCCGGATTTGATTTAATGTCTATATTTATAAATATTCTATCATATATCTTCACTACCCATCATTAGAAATTCGTTTCCCTTTCAATTAAAGTACTTAATTTTTATGGGACCTTATCCATCCAATGCTAGGTAAAATTAGATCCTCACCAAGAACGTAACCGTTCAGAAATGTGATATACTTATTGATTGAATACATTTTAGTAAGTAGGTGTATAAAAATACCAGTGTTTGTGGAACCGGGTTTTAAAACGTGAAGCAGTAGATTACGCTTTATGACCTAAATGTCAAGCAAAAAAGCTACCCATTTTGACATCAATTTATGCAAATCCTCTGCAAACTAATGAATCTCATTAACTTAACGACGTGCAAATTAAATATTAATTTAGCATTCAAAGTGTAATTTTTATTATAATTTTAAACTAGATCCATATCACGAGCGTTATGTTATTAGTTTTATATTTAGTTTTGTGTTACATAAGTTGGCATTTTTCTATTTACTATGCACCTACTACTACCTATGTATGTAGGTATTATCTAATAATTATAGTGGTGGCATTCCGAAAACTCGTGATTAACTCAATCTACTCATACTATACAATCAATGTTTAATGACCACACATCGAACAGGTGTAATTTAAATTCATAGTTTGAAACTGCAAATCTCTCGTAGTCTTACTCCTAGTTTAAATATACCGAGACTGAATCATGCCTTCTTCATCTTTAGCGCTTAGATTCAAGGGAAAGATTGTCAGTTTATAACATAAAGATCATATCAAAATTCTCGTCGTAACCCGTTGGAAAAGACAAAACTAAACAGGTAACTTAATTACCAGAACAACAAGAGGACTAAGAGACCTGAAATAAAGCTATAACCTGTAACTTAGCTTTAAACTATTAATACGGTAAAGCCTGGTATTGCAGACGCCATCACAAAAACCCAGTCAAAGTAAACAAAGCCAACGGGAAGCGCACGCGCATTCGATGCAAATGCACGCGTCTATTGTTGCAGGTCGACGCAGGCACTAAGCGGTTACTGTTATTCAGAACCAGAATCCTTAGGAAAATACAACACGCGATTATAATTTAAAAAAAAAAGGTATTTTTTTTATGCGACATACTCAGAGTGTTTTTATAGGCAAGTTGCATGTTTGCAGCTATTGAATACAACACTTCCACTACACAACACAAATATGACTAAGATCTCACAGGATGTTGGTGGCCAGCTCGTTAAGTTCATCGTCGCTGGTGCAGGGTTCAATGTTGTCATCGCTGGTCGACGATAGGCTGTCCACCGAGAGGTCGTGGTCGGTGGCCGCCGACCGATCACCGCACGACTCCGCCGACATCGCGCGACTGCCGCCCATCATCGATACTGCTCGCATCAATCGGGGAAAGTATCGAACCGGGGAAGCGATTACAGATTACGATACGAATAATTTTCGCATTTTTTTGCATTTCATTTCGGCTTTCAAACGTTTGTTTATGTTCGGCCTTCACTGGTTGCGCGATGTATGTTACGGAGACGCTTCCTGATTACATTTTTGCGTGAACTTGTTATCAGTATATTTAGTTTTCTGCCACACTTTTTTGTTTATCTATGCCGGATATTCATTGAATCGAACTCATTCCGGATTTCACCGATGGGACTCATATCCGAGAATGGTTATTGTATATAATTAACCCGTGCGAAGATAGGCGTGGCGCTACTAAACTATATAAAGCTTTATTATACAAAAACACAATGTATGAAAATGATACAGTTCCGAGTCTCAATCTCAATAAACTCATCGTAAAGTTGAGATAAAGCTTAAAGTGCTTCATTCTTTCGTATTCTCAGGCTAGTCATGTTTGGCTTATGATTTATTTGCACATATATGTTACGAAGCAATCTCTCTTTGTATTCAGCCTTTAGACTACCGGAATTCCCGGAAGGCACCGCGAGCGAGACACCTTTTGCAACTCAATCGTCAAATGTTCACGCAACGTCGCGCGATAATCGGTCGGTGTCGTCTTTACGCTAATTGGTTGATTAATTACAGATCCGACACACTCCGCGTTAGGACAAAGCAATTACAGTCGCCGAAACAATCATTACGAAACTTTTACTACGGGTTTTAACATAAGGTTTAATGACACTGAAAATTTATAATTAGTATTTGTGTTTAAAGATTATTTTTATTAAGTCCTGTCGCTTATACAGTTAGGTGCATAACTGAGTCAAAATTAGTACCTTAGTAAAATGTAAATAATTTGATAACAATCAAAGTTACATAAAAGTTCTAAACGTAAAATATTAATCCTTGGGTACCGCTACAAAACTGCTTCACAAATTATTTTCTTCCGACTTATACATTTTTCTCAATTTCATACCGAAAACTGTGAAATTTCACCTAATTTATTTTTCCCATTATTTCATTTTTTCTTAGGCATTCCCAATTCAGTAACTCATTTAAAGTAAGGAATTCCACGACCATTATTTTAGTTATCAAACATTTAAATCAGGCTTATTTTTGTAATTAGTTACTGGCAATGTATGTATTGTCAGGTGCAAAACTGAGTCAAGGCAAATGGCCGAACAACTTTCTCGTTAGTTAATTTTTGTAGCGGACTTCATTCTGAGATAACCATAAAAATACGTGAGTGATATAAAAGTCATACACCTCATTTTAAAGAGCATATAATGTACTATTTCAACTAATTGTCTTACCTGGTTGTGTAAAAGAAAAATATCAATATCGGGTTAAATAAAAAAAATGTAGTTTAACGGTTTTTGGTTCAAAATCATGGACGAATAAAAAAATCAAGATTGTGAATGCAATGAATCGAAATTGGCTTTCATATGGATACATAGCTGACACCGAGACGAACAAATATAACCTGAAAGTTTTTATTTTTTTCATAATTGATAAGACTTATCTTCATTTAACGATGTCGGTGCAAAACTGAGTCAGTACCAAATATTATCTAATAGAGAAAATGTTTATTTTTATCTACAATAACATAATAGGTCAGTAAGTTTATTAGCGTTGTTACCAATTAATAATAAAATAGTAACTTAATATCTAGCCTCTTCTGAAATAATGAAAGAAACATGTCAAAGTGATGCACATTGGTTCAGTTATGCACCTAACTGTATACTCACGTATGATTGTTTCGGCACGTATGAATACGTTAATATTTTGATGTGGCTAATTTTATTGCCGGACACGGACGTAACACTTGCCGAACTAATCCGTGAAAATTGCTAATAAATTGCGGACACCTTTTTACCAAAAAACTTATATCACAAAAATAAACACTCGGTAAAAGAACGAGAAACAGAAGGGAAAGCGTTCACTCGACGTTCACGCGATTCATGCACGAACACTCGCGTTAGCAAGCTGACGAACATCTGTACTGGGTGTGAGAGTACTAGGGTAGCAGGAGTGTCGGGATACTTGCATGTAGTGCTTGAGCCTGGAGAGCGCAGCGCACGGCATGGTGGGCGCCCCGCGACTGTCCCACGCCGACCTCGGGAGCACCACGTTCCACCCGAATGATGTTCAACGCACAACTAACCAGGGCTGCCGCTGCCGTTTTTTCCGAAACGTTTTTATGGCGCATTGTCTTCTCAATTCAATGCAGCTGACAAAACTGTTGCTCAAGATTCTCATTACGAAAAACGTAGCTTTTTATAAAATTAGGTCAGTAGATGTGCTGATGTGTCCGCACGTCGGCCACTGTGGGCCAGTGGATTGTTATGTTGGCTAATCTGGGCTTCGATCTCACAATGTTTTGATGTGACTCTTTTGAATGGGTTGCTGCATGTGTCACGAAAAATTGCCTACGCTTTTTACGTCAAATATCACAGTCAGATTTTAATCTCAGTGAATCTTCGAAGTAGGATAAAAACATTGACAGTCAAAAAATAACACAAATTGTATGGAAGTCGTAATTATCATCGATCTGATTAGAACATGACATCATGATATTTTCCGAGGGTAAGAAGTAACTTTAGGAAAAGAGACAAAGTTAAATTGAATCTGAGTTATGTTTATGGCCAATTATCGATACTGTGTGTGTATGTTACGGTTGAGAAGTACTAGTTACTATAACCTATAACTAGAATTACATTTTCAATAAAACTAAATAAGTACATATGAAGCATATAAGTACATACAACCACAACCCTGAAAGAGAAACAGCAAAGTAAAAAGTCGAGTAAGTGCACATTCCTAGAGCCAGCACTACAGACGCATTCAATGTAAATACACGTGGAAACGGCGCAATTACACGCACGCCGCTTTGTCGGTGCACTTATAAACATTATAATATAAATTACGAATAACTGTCACAATATATATTGTATATTTACGTGTTTTTTAAACATCTGTTTGGAATAATTTCTATAAAGACAAGTTTTATATTATACGATATTTTTTACGGTGTAATTCAGTATTATTTTTTTAATTTAAACTTTATTCCACATAAAAAAAGTACAAGTGGCGGACTTAATGCCTTAAGGCATTCTCTACCAGTCAACCATTGGGCCAAAAAGAAACATTTGTTGGGTGCAGGTTCGAAAATAGAAAATGAAATTATAATGATCACTTACTAAATACCAATCAATACCTATATATATATATATATATATATAATAAATAGTACTTAAGATATACTTACATATATACTTTATATGATATACTTACATACATATTATTATACGTAACTATTATGAAATATAATGCAGACAACCTAATCACGTAAATTGTCAAATAAGTGCTTGCGTACCATGCGCTTGAAGATAAATTTGCTCTGAGCTTTTCTGATATCAAGGGGTAGATCGTTCCACAGACGAGTGCCCTGAAGAGTGAAAGAATTAGACAGAAAGCCGGTGCGGTGAGGGGGAATAGACAACTTAAGGCTGCGGGAGGTACGGAGAACGCGTCCTGGCCGAGCAATTACGAATTTAAATTTGGATTTGAGGTAATCTGGTGTGGATGGATCAAAAAGAAGAGAATATAGTAAACATAACATTCTAAGCGACCGACGTTCACGAATGGGCAACCATTTCAGCTGTTTCCGATAAGCAGATACGTGGTCGTACTTTCGAAGGCCGAATATGAATCTAATACCATTGTTGAGCAGTCTATCTAGTTTGTTCAAAGAGGCTTGAGCGACATTGGAGTAACAAACATCAGCATAATCAATAATGGGTATTACCAGAGCTTGAACAAGAAGGGTCTTAGTGCTTACCGGTAGAAAATGCTTAAACCTGTTAAGCGATCTTAATGCGTTCGTCACTCTACAACATACCTCGGACACCTGAGGATCCCAGCTAAGGCCACTATCTATAATCAGACCCAGGTTCTTCACTTCAAACGACAGAGGAATTACAACATCCTCGAACTGGATCGGCGCCACACAGGACAGATCCATCAAAGCAAGCATACGTGGGCTCCCTATAACGATGGCTTGACACTTAGACGGGTTAACTGCGATCCCAAAAGAGCGTGACCAAGCAGAAAGATGGTCCAAGTTCCTATTTATAGAAGCAACTGCTTGATCAATGTCCTTAACGCTCGCCTGAGTGTAAAGCTGCAAATCGTCAGCATAAAGATGGTAAGAGCAACTAATTCTAGTGGTAATCATGTTAATAAATATTGAAAAGAGCTGCTGATGATGACATACTTAAGACTCCTTATTCCCTAAAAGGTCGAAAAACTCTATTAATGAAAAAAGCCGCATAAAATGCTATTTATATTAGTTTGAAGTATTAGTAATACAAAAAAATTATTTTGAACCATGTTTATTATTATTAAGTACCCAAAAATACGATTCTTACAAAAAGTGTCATGTTAAGTGTGATTTAAGTGTCATTTTTAAAAATTCATAGTAATTCGAAATTTACTGCTATAGTAATGTTTTTTTTTATCGTGATAGAAATATAGTTTAACTTTGCAATGGTAATATTTTTAGGGCAAAATATTTATAGGGTTTTCGTGGAAAAAATGAAATGTAACCGTGTTTTCATAAAAAAATTGGCATATAATCAGAAGGTATTTTGGCGATTATCCAAGATGAATCTTCGATTTTTAGGCCTCTAGGATTTTTACGCTTTTCGAGGCCGTCTCATACATGATATACTCAATTGAATTTAATTCAAATTGAATAAGAATTTTTACCCTTTTTTGCGTAATCTGAAAATGAACGGTACACCTAACTGGAAAATCCGGAAAGGCCTTCCAAGACAACCAATTTTTTTCATATTTCACTCGTTAAAATGTAATATTTGCTCCGATGGCCGTCTAGATAAAGAAATGAACTATTATGTGCATCAATAGTTGATTTAAAAAAACTTAGTATTTTCGCCATAGCCTTCGAGAAAATGAAGCATTTCGTGAAATTCGCGCGTTTTGGGAATAAGGCCTCTTAAGTGTTTAAGGCATGCTAGTAGGAGGTCGTGATTCACAGCATTAAATGCGTTCGAAAAATCGACCAGAACCAGCACCGTTACCTGTGTCAGTTCCATGCCTTGCCTTATATCTTCAATAACTTTGAGCAAAGCAGTGCAAGTACTATGCCCTGATCGGAAACCAGACTGTAAAGGAGAAAGTAGTTTGTTTGAATTGATATATAAAGACAGCTGTTTGTGGACGATGGCTTTCAGAACCTTAGACAGGAATGGGAGAATAGAAATAGGCCGGAAATCTTTCAGAAAACTGGGGTTGGAAACTTTAGGGAGCGGTAGAACATAGGCTTTACGCCAAACAGAAGGAAAAACCCCAGTAGACAGTGACAAGTTAACAACATACGTTATAACTGGGAGAATGCATTCCAAAATGCTTATAATCATTAATCTACTCAGCTCGTAGCAGCAGCAGAGAAAATTAATTAAAAGATGAGGAAGAGGAACTAGCTTTAGTATTTACGACGCCGATCGATTTTAGAAATTTCCAAGTTTCAGCAGGAGATGGCTATGCTGTCATGGATATGTTTACGTTTAGCTGCTCTCACCATCTAATTGCATTTATTCCTGGCTGTTTTAAAGATGTTTCAGTTATCCTCACAACGATCTCGTTTATACCTTCTAAAAGCTCGATCTCGCCTCACCATGGCCATTCGTACTGCTCTGGTAATCCACGGAGACAGTCGAGTTGAGGATGCTTACTGCTTCGTCTACTGACGGTGCCAAAAACAATGGCGACCAGTCAACGGAGTTCGCATCTCGCTTTAAAGTATCAATATCTAACTTGGCTAATTAAATAGATTGTTAAGCAAATTGTAATTACCGATTATGTGTTTGTCTGATCTGATGTATATAGATGTAGTGAGTGATACCGAACTATACGTTATACTCGTATCTGACTTGGACTCGACACAATGGATTTTATCTTATTTAGAAGGTCGACGACAGGCAATTCGCGCTGATCAGTCGCTCTCAGACTGGTGCGATCTCGCTTCTGGCGTTCCTCAAGGAGGGATCCTATCTCCGCTACTTTTCTCGGTATTTATTAATCTGATTACACCTAGAATTAAGTGTTCCTACCACCTATATGCCGATGACCTGCAACTTTACACCCAGGCAAGATCTGATGAGGTTAATGGGGCAATCTCAAGGCTTAACGAAGATTTGGATCGTATCGCATTATGGGCTAGAGATTTTGGAATAGCCGTGAATCCTTCTAAGTGTCAGGCTGTTATTGTAGGGAATCCACGCTCAAAGTCAATTACCAATGTTACACAAGTGACTCCGATTCTCTTCGATAATAGTGTTATACCATTCTCCTCAGAAGTAAAAGACCTGGGGCTGTTGATTGACTGTGGTTTGACCTGGGAACCCCAGGTTTCTGATGTTTGTCGACGAGTTACTAATACTCTGCGCTCACTGTACAGATTTAAGCACTTTTTACCGATTTCCACAAAAACACTCCTCATTCAAGCTCTTGTGCTGCCCGTAATTGATTATTGTGATGTGTGCTGTACCAATACGGCGGAGGGACTTCTGGATTAGATCGGCTTCTAAATAATTGTATTCGGTTTATATTTGGCCTTCGAAAATATGACCACGTATCTGTCTTCCGACGAAAGCTCCACTGGCTTCGCATTCGAGAGCGCAGAAGTCTTAAAATTTTGTGTACAATGTCCTCCTTTTTAAACGACTCAGCTGCGCCCCAGTACTTGCGATCCAAATTTAGGTTTGTAACTGCCCGTCCTGGCTGCGAACTTCGCACCACTCGTAAGCTACTCCTCTCTGTGCCCGATCACAATTCCTCTTCCATGTCCAATTCGTTTACCATACATGCCATCCGCCTTTGGAATGCTCTTCCCCTCAGCATACGTCAAGCTCAAACAAAATTCACGTTCAAGCGCAAGCTCCGCAAGTATCTTCTTGATAACTCTTCATAGTAAATTCAGTAGCAGGTAATTTATTTATATATATTTATTTATGCATATATATTTATTTATTTGTATTTATTACGTATATGTTATACTATCTTTGTATATTCGAGGGAACTCCTCAAATCTTAAAGGCATACATATAGTGATTTTTATATTTTTATCAACAAAACCATCATTTTCATTCAAAACAGTGACATTTGATGAAGTAGAACTGCTGATGATGATCAGAACGGAACTCTTCAACGACGCATAGTTCACGTTTGGCGATTTGTCCTCTTCGCTGTGTTTGTTTAGCAAGTTTAATTGTCAGGACAAATTTTCGTCAAGCTCAAGTTCTGATGATGGGATCCATGAAGAATCGAGGGAACTCCTCAAATCTTAAGGGCTTACACATAGTGATTTTTGTATTTTTATCAACAAGTCAAGCATTTTCATTCAAAAGAGTGACATTTGATGAAGTGGAACTGCTGATGATGATCAGAACGGAACTCTTCAACGACGCATAGTTCAGGTTTGGCGATTTGTCCTCTCCGCTGCGTTTGTTAAGCAAGTTATTTCATTGTATGGAATCTAAGTGCACCATCTACAATAATGCTTCACCGGCTACCCCCATGGAAGTCGGTTTTATTTTCTTAAAAATTATTAGTTATTAGTTCTGTGTTCTTTACATACCCTGCACCAATGATGCTTCTCTGTTTGGCCTAAAGGTTGACTGGTAGAGAATGCCTTACGGCATTAAGTCCGCCTTTTGTAACTGTATTTTATACTGTGCAATAAAGTTTAAATAAATAAATGGATAATTGAGTGAGTAAACCGTTTATTTCAGATCTAAGAGTAGGCTTTTTATATCGAGTTGTTAAGTTAATAAAGTAGCAGGCTGTATTATTACATTTGTTACGAGTAAATGATTATTAGTATTCGAATACAATGCATAGACCAATACCGACTACTAGAGTTAAAAGCATCGTGTTGGTAGGACAATAAACAAAAAAGTTTTCACAGGCCTTTCTCATTGGATATTCCACGAGGTCGTATTAGATGAGAAAAAATCAAAATTTGAAGAAGAGACTTGAGAATCAACCTAGAGCCCGTCGATTCAGCCGTAACATATAATATAATACGTTCTTAGTGTTCTTACTGTATTACAAAATTGTTTTAGAAAAATCGTTTTGGCGACCGTTAAAGTAATTTGTTGGTGTAAGAAACAATCAATAAAGACATCGACAAACAACGTGAGTTAGACACCTACACGTAACGCGGGAGCCGTCGAATATAAGCGATTATTTGAAGCACCACTTGTGTTGTTATTTCATTGAGCATCACTTTTGGTTACGCAACAAATTGATATAAAGAATAATGACACAAAACAGAATTCGAAGGCGCCTTGCAATTTAGAAAACGACTATGTGTTACTGAGTGAGAGGTAATTACGCCTACCGTTATAAAGGGATTATGATGTGTAAAGCCCAAATTAAATTGGTAGTTGTAGCGTATGCTTTTATCGTTATGTCATACTATTAGAAATTTTAAAATGATACGTTAGAAGAACATGATAGATAAAGATTTATTTATTTATTTAAGAAAACGACATAGTATTTTACATCATAAAATAAAAGGCATTCACTAGAATATCGTCACTTAAAATACAATAAAAATATCAAGCAAAAATAGTACAGAAAAATGTCAGTGGTAAACATACATAGAATATCAATAGGTATTTTGTGTATATATATATGTCTAGAGATCCTAGGTATTGGCATAAATATAAAAAAAAGTGATGAATATAAACAGAAATTGTATTAAGTGTATCGTAATCTGCAGACTTTAAAATTTTGCAATGTACCATCAGGTTCAAAATTGCATGGTCAATTTATCAATGAATTCATTCATGAATTGGCCATGCAATTATGAACCCGATAGTACATACACTGCTGTGCATAAAATGCAACATCAATAACTTTATATGTATACTGTATATATATCCAGTAATAGATTCATCTTTGGGTGCACAGATGACCAGTGTTAAAGAAATGTGTCCTGTCCTGTGGCTCATCAGTTGGGATCTTTTAGTTTTTATAAAGTTCTTACTTCCAGACTTAACTTTTCTTGCATTAAAGGAACATTTTCTGCACCTACAGGCTAGGTACAAATTGTTTTAATCATTCTCTAGCATAATTAGAGCGATCCGATTAAGTCAAACCTATGAGTAATTCTTCAAGAAGTTGACGTGTAACATGAATGCTCCAGTTCTTATATATATTAATTGGAGATCAAATCTGGCTGGATTCCAGGGCACCGCGAGCGTGACCGCAGACGGCGCGGCGCGAGCGCTGGTCTCGTAGCGTTCGTTACCTTAATCTGCCCACGAAAAAAAAAACTCCGAGCAATATTCTGAGGCTGTGGGCGGCGAGCGTGTGGAACAAAACGTATGAACTCACTTGTCACTTTCAGGAAACAGCGCTGTAAATTGGAACGTTTTTCGTTAACGAGCCGTAAAACGTTCTGGATTTTTTTTTGTCTTGATATAGTCATTAGTAGGCTTTTTCCAATGGACTATACTAATGGACGGACTACGGACTACTATGAATGTTTATACCACGTAGTTAGGTGAAATAAAAGCTAGCCTAAGGGTTAATCGACGACGACTGGAGAGTTCGCGGGAGGAAACTTGAAAACGAGTTTGTAAAACGTACTGCTCACGTAAATGGTTGTATTATGTTGTTTTTTCAAATTCGAGCAGATAAATTTAGGAAAAGATAAAAACCTATAACCTTCTTATCTGATATAATCTTTGTAAGATGAAGGTAGTATATTTCTAACTATCAAACAGACGCCAAAATTATGTTTTTTTATACTTCTCTGACTACATTGATTGTCTTTGGACCTGCTTATTTATCAAATTATCAAGACATTTTGGAGTACAGTCAAGTGCAAAAATACGTATCGAAAAAATCGTCTCATAAATATGGTACTACGCACTTATTACAACGGAATAAGATACTATGGGACATATTTTTGAGTAAGATGAGTACACCCATATTTTTACACTTGACTGTACTTACTGACTACTGACTGAATATTACATTAACAAAAACAAATCCATTCACCAGTAATAATGAAGGTAAGGTACATACCTATTTCAATATACTCTAGGACAATGAAAAGGGGTCGCTTTGTACAGAAGTTTCATACAAATTAACCCCTTTTCACCGTCCTTAAAATTCTATGGTTAAACCAGAGTAAACTAGTAAAGCTGGAGTAGTGAAAGAAAGACAATGTTAATGTTTTATATCATATAGATCCGGATTTCGCACAAATACCAATGAATGGAACATGCGTGCGCGTGTAACAAGACCGCACAGCAGGGGAAACGGTGTGGAAATGCCGGCTGGAAATGCGCAGCGGCAAGGAGGCATTAATCATCAATCATTTCCATACCCAATGCAATCAAGTATCAGAAACAATTTATACGTACTGCTCTTCCCAATGCAACGGACTTGGCTAAGAGTAGATACCGATAGACATTTCGTGTTATTTATATGTATGTATTAGTTATTTTAAATACTCGTACTCTATCTTATTACATACTCGTATCATAATAAAATCTTTACCAAGTTCTTCTAAGAAAGTAATGCGATTTGATTTTTAACATATTAACATTATTCTGTTTAACATAGTTTAGAAACTATGTTAAACAGAATTAGAATCAATCGTTTTATTCGTGATAAACCATAATGCATACAAAAGTGTTATAAAAATAAAAACAAAAGAAATCTAGAACATACACAGTTTACCACGAAATGGATCCGCCTCAGCATTATGCTGACCTGAAAGCCAGCGCTGATCTTCCGGCGGGACCATATATGCACACTTCTATATTTCCATTATAAATAAATAACGCACTCGGAGGCATCGCCCACTTTAACTTGCTCTGCATGAGAAAAAATGCCTATAAAAAATTCACTGGTAATTCTCATTTTAAATGCACTTATTTTTAAATGTCCAGTTTTTTGAGGTATAGGTAAACATGACCAATATGGGAAAACGATTTACCCCTAACATAAAATGATTTGTAAGGGAAGACCACAACTTTGGTCTACTTGTTTACTCCGTCACCCCTACCGAACAGCTATTTTAAGCCGGCTTTCACACTGCTGCGGTTTCCGCATGCGGGGCGCGAGCGAGATAGCGCTGTCACGCTTGCACACCGTCGCCGCATGAGGTTGCGGGGCTAGTGCGATAATCGCCTTAGCCTCGCGGAGGGTAATTACCTCCAGGAATCACCGCCCTAATGGCCATATAAAAAATATGAAAGTACTCACTCAGGACTCTGTCGGAAGTGGTCTACAGCGAACTGCAGTAGCGGGTGTCTCCCGTCATGCTGCGGAGTTGTCTGCTCTCTTCTATCTTCCCTCATCTCCCGTTCCCTTTCTCTCTCCCTCTCGCGTTCCCGCACGGGCGATGCGTGCCGCGGCGCGTGCTCCGTCTCGTCGCGGGACTCCCGGGTTTCCCGCGAGTCCCGCATGTCCCGGAGGGAGTCCCGGGATTCCCGGGACTCGTTCCGCTCCCTCACGTCGCGATCCACGCGGTCTTTGGCGACACCATTTGTGATCGCTTTTGGTTGGACCTGTAACAAACATAGGACGGTTATGTTACGTGTTGTTTCAAAAGTAGGTTGTTCAAGTAAAGCACACATTGAGTATTCAATAATTTAAATATAGAAATGGCTAATCTTTAAAATTTCAGATAGCTTTAATGATTACGTTATACTCTTTATGGGTATAGGTAAGTCCATGTTTCATGCAAAAGGTACCACTTTGTCAGTTATTCTTATGGATGAAGTTTTCTATCGGCATAAAGATTTAATTAGTCACTAATAATAGACGTAATAATACACCTTATGTCGGCGACTAGAAGTTTTAAATGTAACGTATAAACATTTTCAGATAGGTAAATAATTTAATTATTGATTATTGTACTTATATCTACTTGTTGTATATCTATACGGATCCAGAGCTCGGATTTTTCACGGCAAAACAAAACACTAGCGTAATTTAGCCAGTGCTTGAAATATTATTTTATCGATATCGATAATTCAGAACTAGAAGAAATAAAAGTCACCAAATAAAATTAATTTGTAATAAAACTAATAAAAACATTTGTATAAAGTTACTATATATTAGAAACAGACGCAATTTCTTCTTCAAAATCTACGTCAGTACACACAGCAGCACAAGACATTTTATTTGGGTAATAGTGATAGGAGTAGATGATCATTATCTTTTCAACAATCTCTGGGAGTAAACAGTTGCGTTTATCACTATAAATCCATTTATGTACACTAAATGTACGTTCAACTTCAGTTGACGTCAAGGGAGCAAATTTATAGAATTCATTATCAGTTCGGGTAATATTTTCAGATGTCTCTTAAAATTTCGTAATCAGGATTTCGTTCGAGCACGGCTTCAAATTTACGTATCACTGGTAAAAGTTTACTCCAGTTTACGTAGCAACGAACAGTATCCAGAATGAGGAAGGATTCCGCAATGGATAAAGTCGAACATTGCAATTGTTCTATTGAAGAGGCTGTTACTTCGTAGTTGTCGCGAATGAAATTTAACTCCGGTCGTAGTTTGCGTGTTTGAAAACATTTTTTTGCAGCTCTTATAGCTGCCGAGTCATTAGCAAGTATGGAGACGACATCACGTATTTGCTCATAGTATTGAGCGTAATATACCGCAGCAGATATCCAAGTTCCCCATCTGGTGATAATTGGCTCGGGAGGTAGGGGAATGGACGGATATTTTGCCTTAAAAAGGCGTACACGCTCTGGAGATTTTAGGAATATCTTTTTGACATTCGATATCAACCCATCCACACCTTTGAAATTATCTCGCACTTCTTCGGCAACCCGGTGCAGACCATGAGCTAAACACGTAATGTGTTTCATACGAGGAAACGTTGCTTTTAAAATACGACCGGCTTTAAGCATATATGCGGCACTATCTGTGCAAAGTAAAAGCAAATTGTTTACGTTATCATTGAAAGAATTTTGAAACAAAAATTTTAATTGGTTTATTATTAGGTTTACTATTGTTTCCCCATTTACCTTCTCTAAAACCTTCGACCCCAAAAGATAAAATTGCTTAGAACAATTTTTTTGCAAAGACCGAATCACCACGTTTGTCACACATTTTCCCATGAAATCTGGTGTTTCGTCTATAGATATCCACAAATAATTGGTTTTGTTTACCTCTCTTATACCCTGTATAGTTTTTTTGTACACGAGATTTAAATAAATTTTTCGCAGGGTCGATTCGTCCGGTAAAGAAGTCATAGAGCAGTCGCAACATAAATACTTGTTAAAAAAATGACGAAAATTATTGTTGTTGACTGTTGCCCATGGTATGTTGCATGAAATAAGAAAAATAATTAAATCGAAATAAAATTGATGTTTCCTATTTGGTTGCCCCGAACGGTAATTGTGGCGGTTGCTTTTCACATGATTCTCAATATTGCATTTCTTCAGTTTTAGATGCATATCGCACATAGAGCAGTATATAGTGGAGGTCACTTCATTATAGACTAACTCAGGGTGATTTTCAATCCACGTTTTGATCCGATCTTGTACATTACTCATTTTTGTATTAATTGATACTTTGCAATATTAAGTTATTATACGTATATCCAACACGTCGGATTCAATGCGTTGCGAAATAAATAATACCTAGATGCAATTTACGTTTTATACGTAATGAAATGACAGTTAAAGTGTGAATGTCATATGTCATGTGAGATGAAATTTGCAGTCGTTTCTATCATTTTAAATGAGGTGGTATAGTTACTTCGTTCTAAGTTGTACATGCAGACCTACCTCTTTGTTGCTCGACTATGGCAAAGCTAAAATGAAAAGTTATTTTATTACTTATACAGGATGTCCGGTAATTAATGCACAACCTTCTAACCCCCAGTAGGTCACCTTAGACTGGTCAAAAATATTGATTTTGAGCTCTAGTAAGTCTCCTGTTTTTCGAAATTTTCGCACGTTTGTTAGTTTTTAAATTTTGACATTCACACTGCTAGGTGTACCATCGAATAAAAAAAGAAAAAATGTACTGAGGCAATACCTGTCATATACTCTAGTAAGACTCGATAGGTGTCGATAAAATAATATTTCAAGCACTGGCTAAATTACGCTAGTGTTTTGTTTTGCCGTGAAAAATCCGAGCTCTGCGGATAACTAAGATTTATAGGTCAAATCTTTTATTAAAAAAAATAATTTCAAAAGAAAAGTGAGTGGTAAAATACAGACCACATTGTGTGAAATGTAATTACTCTGGTAAAAACGTAGGCACCATAAAGTCTCTTTCCCGCTGTGATACGAAAGTGGTGTGTTCAATTAGATATTTAATGAGATATTTCTTTCTTTATTCTTGATCTCTGTGGGAGCTTTGTTCGGATCATTTGAACTTCGACAGCGACACTACATATGTAGAGAGTACATAGAGCGTGATCAAAAATCATCAAAATTATGAATTCTAACCTGTAAGCCAGTTGATTACCTAGTTTGTTAATAGTTAATTAATACATATGAAGGGTACACGGAAAGAACATGTCTAGTCACTTTTTGTAAATTGAGATTTTTATATCAAAATGTAGAGCTTGAAATATACTATTATTAACAACTTCTGTTTCCGCTGTAAATTTTAACGTAAGTCTACTTTTGAACTCGTAAAAACCATCTAGTTTCGAAAATAGTATGATTATTTGAATCGTTCCAAACTTTAAAAGCGCTGTAACTCAAAATGTTGTCAAAGTGACTAGACATGTTCTTTTCGTGTACCCTTCATATATATATATATATATATATATATATATATGTAAACTCGTCTATATCTTGTGATTACACTGGAGTTACAAGTGCCCATACGCATAGGCTGCGGCGGCTTCTTATAGCAGGCAGGCTGTACGTTTGATTGCCACCGTCACCGTCGTATTTTACACAATTTAGATTTTGTCCCCTGTCCACAAAATTCAAGTTTTGACTAGCACTAGTTTATGTAAGGGCTCGTGTAGAAGATGCCGCCATCGCACCGCCACCGCGCCGCCGCCCCACCTCAGCGCTGTGTACACGAGACGGCGGCGCGGTGGCGGCATCGTCTACACGAGCCCTAAACGTCCTCTGGTCAACAAGAGACAGAAAAAAAAAAACTATGGTTAAATCAGGGTTTAAATATATATATAATATTAAATATGGTTAAACACCATAAATTTTTTTTTCAAATTACTCTAATAAACAACATATGTGAATGTGGAAAGCTAAGACGATGTAGAATGTTAATTGTGACGTGCCAATATCGCAGGTGGCTACGATTGACAGCTTCTGTTACAGCTTCCGTTAGTGATCTACGATCGCTATATTGCTACAGTATCGGCGCGCGCGCAGGAAAGCGTGAATGTCCGTACTATCCCCCGAGGCATGCGCGTGACGGGTGCAGGGTTGCCTTTTCTTTTAGTCGCGTAAAATCACATATGTAAACTTAAACTATGGTATAGCTACTCGGAAGTAACAATAAACGGTATGGACATAAATGTCCTATTAGAACACAACGCCTAAAATCGACCCCTTAAAAGTTAAAGTTAAATAAAAGCCGAATTAGAAAGTGACGTTTTTGATACAAGACCTATTGAAATGACTGGTCTCTCATACGGAGAATATCGGATGTATTTATTGGTTTTAAAATTGTTTTTAATTTATGTGAAACCTTGATTACAATAATTACCCAAATTTGTTCTATAACGAACATGGAGAGTATCTGTAGAATAGAACATCGGCATCAACTACGTGTTATTTTGCAAGTACAAGTATAGCTGTTTGACAACCCTGTGTGTACACATTCCTAACACGGGACGCAGTTGCATTTTGCACCGCTCAGCCAAAGTTACGTGCACTTTATTTGCCCAGTTATAATAACTCTTACATGCTAGTTGCGCTATTGTTACGGACCCTAGATTCATATTATCGAGCACCGTGCTCATGTAATCAGTAGATTGTTAGTTTTGTGTTGATTATCGGAATCAGTGAATCTATTACCCGAAAAGGCAATTCCTTCGTATAATTGCTCCTTGCTTCTTCAAACTGTTGGTGATGTCTAACTATGTATAATCGGCTTGAAAAACGGAGGTTATTTTGCTTTGATAATTCGTACTGGAAACTATAAGACCGAGTGCCCAGACCTATGATAATGCTGATACTAGAATCTTCCAAGCAAATCACAAGGCTTAGTGTATACTCGTACATTTGGGAAATTATGCTGAGGGTGGTACAGTCAGCAGCAGAAGTACCTAACTGGGCGAGGTGTTCAAATGATCTTGACACGACTTTATTTTTAATAAAACAAGAGCGTGTCCAGAACATTTGGTTTTGAACACCTTGCCTGCCTTGGCCACTTCTGCTATTGTGTTGGCGGGAGTACAAATTAATATCCGTAATCAATCAAATATTTATTTAAAAATTAGTTGTAGGTACTTTATGACACAACATTACCTTCACTCTTCGTTTCAACGTCTTCCTACTCAAAGTCCGGATGATATCGTAAAAGTTCTCCATGACAATCGACGACGTCGACGAACAATCGTCAGTTTCGTTTTCGAATCGTTAAAACAACTGTAATCATATTGTACGCTAGTTTTTCCCAAGTATTCCTTTCAAGTCGTGAGGTTTACCGGTCAATGTTACACATTTATTTTCACACATTTTTTAAGCATTAAAATTGCCTATTTCTTAAAGCATAGAATTAGTTATTTTTCGTAGCTGGCCGCCACGGGGTAGCCAATATCGCTGTAATTAGTATAATCGTTGCAATCGCGAGCCCGCGCTGCGCCGACGACGTGCAGCAGCGGTGTGCGCACGCGCCGCACCGCCGCCACCGCCATTAATATTGATGCAATCGAGATGCGAGCGATTTATTGATCTTTCATATACTTTTCAATTTAAGATCATTCTGTATTTCCTAGTAGATAATTTATCACTTGAATCTTCTATGATTTCCCTAAACACATATCGACCTTAAAAAAAATGCCAGAGAAGAATGCGCGTTTTATACGTCACAGGGAAACGGGCGAGGTAAAAGCATTAAGTAAGAATCATATGGCGATTCTAAAATCCCATTTAATTAAAGAAAGTTACAATCAAATGAGTGTGATTGCGGACTCAGTGATACACATCTTGAGTGTTCTCTAGATTACATGTGTGTAACTAACTAGTGCGTAACCTTCGGATATCTCGGCAAAAGTTGTGGTTTTCGTCAAGATTCGATTGCCTTTTTTCTTTACAAAATACTTTTTATTCTGAACTGTTTTAAAATTAAGAAAATTCAATTTATATTTGAAATTTAATTGACCTCCGGCTGAGAAAGCTAGTATGTATGTATGTAAATATGTATTCATCAGGTATAGTTAAATCGTGTTCAATAATTGGTTTCCTTCGTTCTTTTTCCTGCATTTTGTCATTAATTTCCGGAAATGGAGTTTCTATAAAATTATTTTTGACGATGCTACCAGTATTAAATGATGGATATTTGTTGCATACTTCGCACGTTCAAATTATAATGTATAAACGAATGATAACGATGAAAATTTGTGTAAATTTTTGTAAATATATTAAACTAGCTTTCCGCCCGCGACTTCGTCCGCGTATAATACGGTTCCTCATACGGAGTTTCATATCCAATCTTATCTTCTTAACTAACTTTCTTAACCATCTTCTTAATCTATTTATACTTATAACTATACAAACTTTCAACTCCTTTTTTAACCTGTTAGAGGTTGATTTAAAAAAAACGCTGAAATTACTTTTATTGTTTTTTAATTATTAGTAAACATACGAAGTTTCAAATCTCTAACTCAAAATTTTAAACCCCATCCATACAAACTTTCAACCCCCTTTTTACCCCCTTAGGGGATGAATCTAGAAAAACCCCTTCTTAGTGGATACTAACGTTATAAAAACAACCTATTGTGAAAAATTCAGCTCTCTAGGTACAACGGTTCAGGCTGGGCGTTGATTTAAGTGAGTCAGTCAGTCAGTCAGTCAGGACTTTTACGTTTATATATATAGATTTTGGAATCAGTCTACTTATTTCAAAATACCACTAACAGTTGGTTCAGAGTAGAACAGCAGCAGCTTTCTGTACAGAACTTACCTACCGGTTTCGGTAGAAGAGTCATAGCCCAGATTTTTTGCATTCTGTGTACGGTTCACTGCAACGGTTGACCGGTAACTACAATCATGTTTGTATCTAGACACACGGCAGTGTGTCCGCCAAGTTCGAGCAAAAAAAAGCGACACACCGGCCGTGGGTTATATTACACGAACCATTTCGGGCCAATTTCGACCACCCTATAACTCAAAACATATTTTATCTACGCATATG
Source organism: Pammene aurita (assembly GCA_947086415.1). Classification (NCBI taxonomy): domain Eukaryota; kingdom Metazoa; phylum Arthropoda; class Insecta; order Lepidoptera; family Tortricidae; genus Pammene; species Pammene aurita. Next base: position 7,541,541 of record OX352294.1, read on the forward strand.
AAATTTCGAGTGTCTGTTGACATCCCCCTAATTGTCTAGAATACAAAATTTTATTATTCTACCTATAGCAGTTCTTGAGATATTGACGTCAGAAAATCGCTATTTTTACTATACACTCACTGACTCACTGACTCATCAAAAACCTAGACCACTCCCAATGGTCGTACTGACTTGAAATTTGTCTTAAGGTCAAAGTAAAGGGAAAAATCTGAAAACGGCCAAGTGTGAGTCAGTTTTAAAAATAGCGAAGGTGTAACTTTGTTCTACTATGAAGTCATAATGAACTAAATGGGTCTATCTTCCAATGGTCGTACCGACCTGAAATTTGGCTCGAAGGTTTGTCTTTAGGTCGAAATAAAGTAAAAATCTGAAAACGGCCAAGTGTGAGTCAGTTTCGAAAACAACGAATGTGTAATTTTGTTCTACTATAAGTAGGTATGGAGTGGAAATGAGATAAGACTTATTTAAATTTAGATACATACCAATTTAAGACAATACATGTTTGTCTTAAAGACAAGAACAATAAAATTGTTCACCACTCTGTGTGTGTCTGTTGCGGGAACCGAACCCACGATTTACGAAGTGCAAAGCAGGTCACTAGGTACACTAGGTGCGCTAAATCAGTCAAACAAAAATAAAAAGACTATTTTTTCTCGCATAGTCTAAATAATTTCTAATTTTACAACTAATAAAATCGCAGATTCAAGAACATGGAAATCATATATACTCTAAGATGGAATTATATATACTACTGCCCATCTCGCCCTCCGATACGCCACGGGATGAGATGGGATGGTGCACTTCTAGGGCTACATAATAGGCCACCAATTATAATACCTACTGATGGAATAATAATGGGCTAAAGTACAACGGTGAAGCTTGAAGTTATCCGAGGTAAGCGGCAAAACTTTAAACTCTATGACAAAATGTCTAACGAAATTGTGTGAGTGATTTGTCTTTCGTATAGTTATTATTCTTTTTAAAAATAGTGTTAACAGTGCCAATTATGTAGTTTAACAGATAATTAACTGAGAAGGTAAGTTTCTGTTAGGAGGCAGGATTTGTAGAGTACACAATTTTATTATCATTTTGATTAAAATTTTGTTTTTTCGATTTCTGGTTTGGTTGGTTACACTAGGATTGGTTGGTTGGTCAACCTGCGAGTTATGGATCGGGAGCTCTATCACTCGCCGGAAAGGATCCGAGCTGGAAGGCTCTCAAGTGTTCCGAGGCGCCGTCAGCGGAGGAGACTGCATGAGCAGTATTAGAATGGGCCCGTAAGAGCAACGCCGACGGGGTATCGGAGGTCTGCAGACGTGTTCCCGAAACCCCGTCCACAAAGGGCGCGGTGGAACACCCCAGGGGGTTTAGTATGTATGTATGTATGTATCACTTTATTGCACATAAACAAGTAGGTATAACATAATACAACAGTAACATGTATAAAAGATACGCACAAAGGCGAGCTTATCCCTGATAGGGATCTCTTCCAGCCAACCCATCCACTCCGTCATCATTTAGTCCGTGGGAGTCGGACATACCCACTCGGCTTCTCCCGGACCAGTGGAATCCATAAAGGATTCCCCCTGGGTCAAAAAAAGGGGATTGGTTGGTTGGTGCTACAATTGATGCATTGATCTAAAACATTCTGTATAGCACGAAAACGATTGTAAATCCAACGCAATTATCCTTTTTTTACCACACCAGCACCAGTTACAGTATCTAGTGACATAGCTATGGCCCGATACAGTAAGTTCCTGGAGGCCGAGGTGGTTTTCCCAGACCACTCTCACTCAGCTCCGTGCTATTGAACTCGCCTACAATCATTCAGGTCCAGGCTCTATATTCTTATCGCAGGCTAACGTTGGCCTAATTCTAATGCGGGCAAAATACTCTGAAATACGTTGTACGTCCTACATTTGTAAAAAACAGATATAGGTATGAGTACGTTAGCATATTGATGGTTGCTTGCTGCCAGCGTCGAGCGAATTTGCTCTGATGTTTTTTTCGTGGTATTTGGGTTAGGCAGCTAGTAGAAGTGTGATCTCCTCGTCCATATCGTCACAGTCACTTCTAAATCGTAAAACGCTACGGGTACAGGTAGAATCGCGCAAGTGCTAAGAAAATGATTGTCTTTAACTCTAAAGAGGTGAACTCGGTTTAGTTACGATTAGGTCGGTTTTCTTCACCGTGAAGTTTTCTGACATAACCATGATCATCAAGAACTGGCACTAGCCGGGTGGGGCAGAACCCATGCCCAAACCGCGGATTGAAAGTCACGCTCACGGTTATATTGGTTCGGTGGAGTCAAACGCTCGGCTGCAGTCGGTAGCCAATGGGAATATGCAACTACAAACAACTTGCAGCTTGTAGGCCTGGAGTAGGAAGCTTTTTTGTGGCACGCGGACAGATAATCGTTATCATGAATTCCGAATAGCCATGTATAAAAGGAAATGATCACCGAGCCAGAAGATAGCGGAGGTAGTGGGTTTGTGGTGTTTGCAATTGGTTATCGAACATAAAATACTGAGACTAAAAAAGGTAGGTATTTGAAAACAATATCTATATAAAATCTATTTACATACCTTGAATAAAGAAAGAAGGGACTTTTAACCATCAAGTATCCTTTTGATGATACGTGTTGAATGATGAGTATGGAGATAAACATTGATTTATTCCTCTAAGAGTCTGATTGAGGTAGCTATATTGTGTTTATTGGTTGTATAGACACTGGTTTCCACGTTATAGTGGACATTGTCGCGCGTTTGCGACATGAATAGGGCCACGGCCAGGAAGGACACCGTTACAAACGCTCAGCCAACACATTAGCGTCTTGCTAACATTTTTGACCTACTGCCAGCCACTTCAGAGAGGACTTGACTCAAATATTTATATTATGTTACACAGAAGACAGGATGCAACTTTGTACACAATGCCAGAAGCTATTTTTTTATTCAATTTTCCGTTGATATTATGTTGTACCAACTAAAATTTATTTTGAGAGAGCATAATATAAAATAAAATAAAATTGCCTTTATAAATGACAAGTTACACCATTAATTTGGAATAACCACTTTTCTACTTATAGTCCCGTCACTAAACTTTAAGTTGTTCGAGGAGATCACATTTAATCCTACACTATTTTGTCCTTGGGATCTGGTAAAACAACATTTATTGAAAAGATGTATTAAGTTTTTCCCAAAAAATACATTGTGCTTTCTTTAAAAAAAAATTTTGAAAATTTTAATGTTTATTTACCACAAACATTAAATCCTACACTAGAGATTTTTAATCCAAGGGACTACCTGAATATTTAAAACAGTATTTGAAATATTCACCACCTGTCAAGTTGAGAATACATTTGAAATAATAAAAATGTTTAAAAAATTCAATAATAATCAAACACTAATTATACAAATGGTGATTTTTCACTATATTGTCGAGACAATTATTACGCTTCGTTTAAAAAAATGTTTACAGCGGTGACTGTATTATTACTATTTTTTAAATGATTTTAAATGATTTTCTAATACGTGCATTAATTCTACACTCATGATTTTGATGGTCCTTTTAGCTTTAATAATATGTTACATAATATCAAAATTTCACCAGTAGATATAGTGAGCATTTTCAGGAATTGTAAAATTAGTTATCAAAAATAAAACATAATTGGAGCGGGGCGCGGGGCGGAAACTACAACACATACGTGCGGCAGCCGATACGATTAGTGCAGCTAAGGTCATTGACCGTGTAGGTATCTAAGAAGCGCAGAAGGGCATAGCGTATGGTGCGTAGTTGCTTACTTAGGAGTAATGGGTATCCTAGCAAAGAAGCTATAAATAGCAGGTATAGCTCTCCTATTCATTCATAGCTTACAAGCGAGTCACATGAAGTCTGCGAACAGATTACTGGTCACAAGACTACGCATTATGAAGCCTAAATCGACCCAGCATTAAGTTATTTTATATGTTTAATTTGAAGTTCGCAGTGCCTTGGATTTACTATAATACTGTGTAACTGTTTTGAATGATAAATAAATAAATAAGTGTGTTCAATACGCATTATGAAGTTTCTCATGACGTGACCACTAAATTCAGAGCTGAGAATGGCGTCACTCGCTTCTATCCTATACAAAATTTACAACAATCCATGTGAATGATTTATTATCGAACCTAAAACCACAATATGCTCTGTTCTGAAATGACTGATTGGGGCAAACATAATGACATTTCAATATCGGAAATCAGAAATATAGAAAAAAGTTTAAATAAAATATCTCTTTACCAACCTGTAGTACTTGCGAGTCTTCTGATTTGCTCTATCTAATACAAGTAGGTAAGTAATCTGTGCTACGTAGTAACCTTGCCGCGGAGGCGGGAGTTTTAAAATACGAACCTTAAATTATAAGTTGTTTATTTCGATTGCTCGTAAAGCACTTAGTATATTTACGATATTTTTTTGATTATGTATGTTAAATAAATAGACAATTTAAGGAAAAAGTATTCACAAGTGTAGGTTCGTATAAAGTGATCATATTCGCCAAAAAAATTAAAAAAAAATCATAATAAATAGATGTAAACATGTCACCGTGGTGAAAAATTACGGTAACACTTACATCTGTAGTAGTACCATACTACCAAATTTTCGAATTGTGTTCGAATTTCTAAGTCACTTTTTTATAAATATAAAGAAAAAATGTCACTTAATGAAGCTTATAGACGAAAGCTCAGAGAAACAATTCGGGAAATCTTTAAGTTTAGACATCACTTATTTAACCAAATACAATAGTGCTAGATCTCCAGTGTAGGATTTAGTCAATGTAGTGTTCCAGACGTTGTCTATAATGTTTTCGATTTCCTGAAATGCACAATCACGTCACTGGGGAAAAATATGTAGTGGGAATCTGACTACCCTACTTAATAACTAGAAAAAGCTTCCAAAAGTGTAGGATTTAATGCAAGGTAAAAATTTTTGGCCCCCGTCTATTAATTAAGTAGGAAAGTGGTGGGGTAGGTAGTGGTAGAATTCTAAATACGAGTTAAAGCGAAGCTTAATTTGGTTTAATATTCAGAATTCGCTCAGCTCCCTTTGGAAAAAGCCTTTTTCTGTGCCACTTCTGCGTGCTGACTGTAGTTGTCTGTATTATATGAGTTCATTGTTCCTGACAGATTGCGGAAGGCAGACTGGACCGTTATCTTGTATGAAAACTAAATTATCAATGCATATGATTTTCATTTTATATTTAGCCTAAACCAATATAGGTACGTACATGGACCGTATTAGTGAAAATTTAATTAAGGCATAAGCAATCTGGTGACGTATTCATGTTCTATTCCAAATGAGCGTCCCATGGAAAGACTGCAGCATCACAGCTAATGATAGGAACATGTTCACTTTCCCTAATTGATAGCGCAACCTCGTTAGTGCCGTGTTAGTGCGTAATGTGAACATTGCAGAGCACGCTACTGAACCGACTAATGAAGTACTACAGGAAAGTGAGGAAAACCAGGGAAAGTGGTCACTGATGACCGGAGTAGATATGGAATTATCAGAGGGGCATTAGTTACGGTCGTTGGATTTCCGATGGCCCTTCATAACTTGGTTTCGTAATCTTTTTTCGTAGAGGAATAAATTGAAGCCGGTTGATAAAAGCGGTTGTGTTGCGCTTTTTTAAACCCACTTTACAAAAACACACTTTGGTCAAATTATCCAAAAAAATATGAGGACCGTGCCGTACTCAAAAACGAACAATACCTTATGAAAAATTTGTACCTACCTACGACCTACGTCCAACTAAAGCTAGATTAAAATGTTACACTATTCTAAAGCTTGGAATACATATATTAGGTACTCGTAGTTCTAAATTATCATCAATAAGCATGATCACCTGATCGGTGCTACTGAGAGTACTGAGTGTATTGTATAATTATATCAACGGACTAAGTTGGAACTAACACAACAATGGCGTGACGGAGGCGCGCCAGTCGTAACAATTATTTGCGGCTACGCATCGCGCGAAAATATACGAGTAACAGTCTCAGACATGTGCCGGTAGATGGCGTCCTTGATGAATCGCTGAAATATATACCGTCAAGTAGGACTATTTTGAAACTGTGGGGCAAATTTTGATAATTCATAAAGTACCACGCTAAGTTTTACGTTAGATAAAGAGTGCCAAATCGGTGCAAAGATATTAGTGTGGCCGGACTGTACATATAGTATACCTAATAGTGCCTACTACACTAAGGGCCTGTTTCACAATCTCCAGATAAACTTATCTGCCAGTTAAAATGATTGCTATCCTTTTCTCAAGTCACATAAAAGAAAAGGACAGCAAACATTTATCTGACAGATATGCTTTAACTGGAGATTGTGAAACAAGCCATAAGTTGGAAAAATACTGAATTGCAGGGGAAAACATTAGTCCCAGTAACAAAATTAAAGATTTTACGCAATCCAGATATTCCAGATTCAATTTTTATGGAAGATCCGTCAGCTCAGCTCCGTATCATGATTCGATCTTTCGCACTATAAAAAGATTTATGTTTACGGTAGTACACGCATTGACATCTGAATAGGTAGCCGTGGTCGCATTCTAAAGTACCTACGGTCAAGCTGTCAAGTGGCGAATTCTAGCGTTTTAGACTCATCCGCATTGTGTTCGTTTCGGAAAAAATTCCTATAGGTATTGAAAGGAAATTGGAAAATTTGCTGACGACAGAATAGCAACAATTATGTACGAGTGCGGTACCTATAGTTTAGAGAGGAAGTTTCTTAAACTGTTTCCTGAAAAAAGGGATGAGTATATTTTTCTCTTATGCGTCTAGTCACTGACATATGTATTTGGTTTGCCAATGAAAAGATTGAAAGTAGATATTCTACATTAGGGGTACTTATGGTGTCTTTTACAACTTGAGTATTTCAAATATTTTCCGTTTTCTTTAGATTAATAGTAACTTGACTATAACACGTAAGGTATCATCGTAAAGAAAGATTTCACGTACGAAACATGTTGCCGAATTTTTATCACACTTTCACTGCGTCAGCCATCTTTTAATCAGACAAAAAACGCGTGAAATATGAGCGAACAAGCTTAGTCACGACTTTAAATAAATCTAATTGTTTATCTTTTGTTATTATACAAGTCTACTGCACTGTGTTATATTACATCGATATATTTATCGTTCTTACTTATTCAGATTAGACTTCTAAAGCCGCATTGCTTTAATTGTGATTTCAAAGTATTATATTTATTTTACTTAGAAGATACCAAAATGTTGGCCTCGGAACCTATAGCTACTCTACTCTCCTCTTTGCTTAAGGAACTAGTTAGGACCAAGGCTTAGACTTACTTATAGGTACTTACTTTTTATACTGTAGATTTATTTTGAAAGAATCGCAACTAAGCAGAGTTAGGTATAATTATAAATAATATGAATCTTAATTAACTTAGCTGACATGTAATGTCACACTTTGTTTCTGGTTAAACATTTATAAAAACAGGAAATGTTTGGACGCAGCGATAATTAAAGATTTAAGTAAGTCATGTTTTGCCACGCGATTTTAGCATGCCTGTAACCGTGCCTAATTAAATTTTATTTAGGGTGTCATCCATAATAGTGTCAGCATTTATGATTGGTTAGATTGAGGTTCTTTCTGAGTGTTGGTATGCAGTCCCTCAACTCAGTAGGTATAAAAACCGGCCAAGTGCAAGTCGGACTCGCGCACGAAGGGTTCCGTACCATTATCTATAAAAACGGCAAAAATAAATCATGTCTATTGTATGGGAGCCCCCTTAAATATGTATTTTATTCTTTTTGTATTTTTTGTCATAGCGGCAGCAGAAATACATCATCTGTGAAAATTTCAGTCTACACTAAAGATTGTAGGCGGTATATACGGGTGTTAGAAACAGTCAAATATACATTCAGTAGGTACTCACGAATTAACTTGAATCTCATGAAACAGTACACAGATTTCTAATCAAGTTTGTAAACAATAACACTAGTGTACACATCAAATTTAAGACATTCCACACTCAATCGAAGATGACGGCTAACAATGCATATTTATTTGAATAAATACAATGGCGTGTCACTAAAAAAATACAATGACGAGAAGATGCAATGCCAGTAGCTGTCGTCGGCGATGTTTTTAAGCGTTTCATTCAACAAAAAGTTAAATGACACAAGCAGATACATTGTTTCTAAAGACGCCGGCAAATATTTAACAATTCACTTAACATTAAATTTTTTAGGTCAATAAATATTTTATCTAAGCTTTGAAACTATTAACGGGTTATGTAACAATACATGATTCGTTAATAATGTATTCCGGACAACTCATTGCGTCACAGCTAATAGTATTATCTGATAAAAATACCTTGGTATACCTAGCGCCAATGCTGTTATCCTAAGCTAGAGATTTGTACAAATGAAGGGTACATGGAAAGAACATGTCTATTCACATTGACAACGTTTTGAGTTATAGCGCTTTTAAAATTTGGAACGATTCAATTAACCATACCATTTTCGTAAGTAGATGGTTTTTATGAGTTAAGAAGTGGATATAAGTTAAAATTTACATCTGTAACAAGTTGTTACTAATAGTTCATTGCAAGTAGGGAATGCTCCCGGTTCTGATTTTGTTTGGCGAGAACCGGGAATTCCCGGTTCCGTTACTGGATTTCTATAGAAAACGAGTACCGGAAGCAAACCCTAATTGCAAGCTCTACATTTTGACATAAAAATCTCATTTTACAAATAAAGTGACTAGACATGTTCTTTCCGTGTACCCTTCAAATATTAGTAACTGTCCATCTTCCTGCTATGTCCACTTATTTTGCGCTTAGGTCGGAGTTGCCCCCTAATACCGTAATATCATGTAATCGACCATATCCGCTCAACAGTGACAAAGCGTTTTCATGGTGCCCAAATTTGACTAAGCAAGCTTATTGTTATAAATATTGCATCGCATACTTTTAATGATAAAATGCAATCATCCTACTTATTATAATAGCCACATAGTTATGCTTTGTTAAGTTGTTCACAATATGCGTAAAAAGGTTGTGTCCAGTCAGCAACAGAAGAGCAGAAGTAGCTACACAGATGAGGTGTTCGAAATGACCTTCACACGCTCTTATTCTCTTAACAATAAAGTCGTGTCAAGCTCTTTTTGAACACATCACCCGCTTAGCTACTTCTCCTGCTGACTGTCCAACAACAACAGTTCGCTCATTGAACTAGTCACTTGAAAATGGGAAATATTATTCCGCATATCAAAAAAATTTTGACACGCACCGCAAAAAAACTGAATTCACATCAAAGCGTTTTGATATGAATTTAGATTTTTTTGCTGCGCAAGTCAGTACAATAGTTAGGTTATAGTTATTTTTTTGTTGTGCCATACTAGCCGTTGAAAATAAATATAACATGTATGTAGTTACATAGGTATTATTATGTAGAGCTGAAGCGCTACTGCCTACGAGTAATTGACTATATATGTATTTATTTACTACTGCTCCTATCGTGATACATCATATCATTTTAACTAACTTAATTTCATCCCATGTTTCCGGTTGTCAATGCAAACGTGTAGGTATATATTTAGATATATCTAAGTAAGAGTATGTAGCTTCCCGGTGCTAATAATGCCGTGCATATTACAAGGTGGTTTACTTAGTAATTGTGTAGTCTAAAACCATCTCTTACCCGTAACTACCGGCTTATCTCCGACATCTACAAAAAACCGGCCAAGAGCGCGTCGGGCCACGCTCAGTGTAGGGTTCCGTAGTTTTCCGTCCGTCACAGTAAGTGTCCCCACTTAAGAGTTAATAACACCGCCATGTAGGATATGATACGAGAGTTCCACGTACAGCGACATCTATCGGCAAATTAAGTAAACTATTGCGCGCGAGCTTAAAGTATGGAAAATTATTTTTATGGAATAATTCTTTATTGCGTGAACCGATTTTCACCGTTTTTACTTTATTTGAAAGCACGTCATTTCATTGTAATTTTGTAGAAATTACAGGTACAATAAACACCTGCTTATACGGTTAAATTACAAACTTAGTTCAGAAATTATTTTGTATTTTTTTTTCAAAAACTATTCATCCTTACAAGTTCAAAATAATTTTCCTAGAAAGTTTTTATAAAGTTCTACTTTTGAGATTTTTTTCATATTTTTAAAACTCATGGTTCAAAAGTTAGAGGGGGGGGGGGAACGCATATTTTTTTACTTCTGGAGCGATTATTTCCGAAAATATTTACATTATCGAAAAATTATTTTAGTAAACCCCTATTCATTTTTAAATACCTATCCAACAATATATCACACGTTAGGCTTGAAATGAAAAAAAAATCACTCCCCACTTTACGTATAGGGGAGGTACCCTAATAAAAAAAAAATTTCCACTTTTTATTTTACCACTTTGTCGGCGTGATTGATATACATATTAGTACCAAATTTCAGCTTTCTAGTTCTAACGGTCACTGAGATCATCCGCGGACGGACGGACGGACGGACGGACGGACGGGCAGACATGGCGAAACTATAAGGGTTCCTAGTTGACTACGGAACCCTAAAAACGATGAGTAGATGTTTCACGTTCGTCTAGTTACAATCGCTAAAAAAAACAGACAGCACAGGGAACCCAGTAGGTATGTAGTGCAGTCTCTGAATAGGCCAGACACAATAACGTCAGTCGTGTGGAGACTTGAAACTCAGTGACATTTTGTATATTATGAATTGTCTTTTCAATACATTTATAATATTTATCCTTATCCTGCGCTCAATTGCGGACAGGTTCGACTGTCCTTACTTGAGGCACTGCTGTGAGATGCATGTTTCCTGCAGTCAGTATTGTATATAATTATCTACTACATACTAACATTAGAAATACTAATAAATATTGTATAGTGCGAAGTGACTAGTGACGTGAGTGTAACCGTTATATTTTATAGTGTACGAGTTCTGTTACTCGAAATAAAAATGGATTTATTTATATACATATATATTTTGTTCATTCATAATACGTTTCATTTCCAAAATTTCAAAAACTATATGTATTTGTTTCGGTTGAGGTCACGTTACATTGGCGCCCGAGAATCCTCGCCTGCGCTCGCGCACCCTATTTAAGGCGCACACGGTATTTAAGGCGAGTGACTCTGTGTGTTTTTATTATATTACAGCGTAGAAAGCGAATCGTCCGGTTCCGCTCTCGTTACAACAGCCCATGGTAATTAGTTTACAGCAATTGTCATTATTGTCAATTAGCATGTGAGCTCCATTGCTATTACCATACGAGCTTTGTATAGTGAGGCTGGTGGGCTGATAAATAGGCAATTTGATTTGGCTAATCTAATAGAAAGATAATGTCAACATGTTTGATAAAATAATTAATCAATTTTGCTCAATAAGTTCTAAGTAATTTGTGAATGTAAGTGCTTATTGCAAACATTGAAAAGTTGCACTATCTCACGTTTACTAAGATGTGTAAGTAATTAAGAAGTCTTTCTAAATTTATCGTATTAAATATTTTCAAATATACACGGTGCTCGTGAGCATTGCGAGAGATTTTAACCACGAATTTCGTAGGTCATAAGGAGTAATAAATGTTATATAAATTTAGGTCAATTTCGCCAAAAAAATATTTTTTTTTTGTTTTTTTTTTCGATTTTTTTAATGATTTTGAACATGAAAACATAAATGTTATTGGTAAAACTGTCGATTAAAATAAATTAGTACATTTTTTTCGTAAAAAATAGTTTACGTAAAGTATTCCGTGGCACTTTGATATCTGTCAATAAGAATGTCTAGACTAGACCCCATAAAGGGTGAAATCGCCATCAAAAAAGCGGTTTGCACTGAGTCACAATAAAAAATATTATTTTATTTAATTGATAGTAACTCTGAAACTAGGCGAATTCCAGAAAAGTTTATACGACATTTTAGTCTCCAATTATGATCAGGAATGCACTGTTAAAGTCTCTCGCAATCCTCACGAGCACCGTGTATATGTAGTCATAGGACTTTCTCACGACCTTCAATTAAGTAAATAATTTGCAAATACCAACCGAGCACAATGTGACAAAGGAGTTAATATCCGTGGCGGGCGAATAGGTTTCGGTGGCCGGTGTAAGGACATGTTGGACGGAAGCACGGATCGCCGCGCGCGCCGGTGCGGCCTGAGGGGCACCTGTTTAACCGTACCGAACACATGGCACCGTTGGAAATGGGGTACTTGCTGCAACGCTGCGTAGAGTGAGGAAAGTAGTGATTAAATTCTTGATCGTTGTTAGAGGCTTTTCAACCCAATTCAACTTAAACGTCGTCTACCTACCAGTCGTTGTAGGTATTTAGATGTAATTATATTTTCTCAAACATGCTCGGAAATGTTCCTGTTACGTTAGTAATTAGAGACCAGTAGGGACTCTATTCCAAGGCAGGTTCAGCGCGACGTACGTAAAGGATTTTCATACAACATTAAATCACTCAGCCAGTAACTGAAGCACTAAACAAGTAATTTTATATAAATAAGTTTGAAAATTAGTCGTTTAAGGAATAAATGTAATTTTTTTTTTCATTTTCATACATATTTTTTAAACATGAGTACGTTTACCTAGAGCAATTATAAGAAAAATTGCTTAAGTTTAGGTGGTATTTTTGGGTATGTATTAAAATATTTCCTTACATGTTTGAGAAAAGCACTATACATGCTTCGACCGTAATCAGCTTACCTGGCTTCGTATTGTAGCCGTCCTCGTCTTCGACTCAGACGGCTACTAAATACTCAGCCAGGAAAGCTTACTTACTGGTCTCTGCAGTAATGTACTATTATATCGCAAAGCGAAAAAATCTGTATGCAAAGTAAAGCTTGTTTAATAAATTACATTGTTTAAAATTTAAAATATTTAAACTAAGTAACTACATTCTTCGTCACAAAAAACAGCAATGGTTTTAATATTTTTTTATATCATGAAGGTATCACACAAACATGGCCCGCCCGATAGTAAGCAGCTACCGTAGCATATGGACAAATAATAAAATTCACAATTGGTAGTGAACGATTTCATGCATATGGTAATTAATATGCTAGTTCCTTAGTGCTCTATCTACGTCGTCGCTTGTCGTTCTTTTTAATGATAATTTAATAGCTTTTCACAACATAAAAAAGGTGCTAAAAAGGCTTCCGACTCGTAGACAAATCGGCACAAGTTGAAAACAGAACATTTATCAAAATCGCCTTGCAAAATAATTTTATGCTAGAAATGGCACAAAATTATGCAACATGAGACTACCGTGACAAGATGTATGCGTTATGCGTTTATGTAAATACGAGTAGTGCTGTTAACTGTGCGATTCTTGACACGAATCAATAGTGGAGTGAATCGATCATCGATTTGCTCTTAATCGATGTAGCGGAGTGTTGGTATCGTGATCTAGTGCCGACTACATTTAGTTCTAAGACCGAGTATATAATATACTGCTATGCTCTATAGGTACCTAATCGAGGACACGCTAATGTGCAACTGCAATCTGCATGTTGTATGTGTCTAGTCGATGTCAAATTTTTTAAATCTTATAAACTGTGCAGTTTATCTGTGATTTGAATCACTCGCATAAGATAATCGCTCTAACATAAAAAACCGTACTTTAGATAGGTACTTATAATAATATCGCCCATAAAAAAACCATGAGCAGATGCGCATGGCTGCATGGGCAGCTGGAAATATAGCATATTTGTGTACATTCCTCTTGTAAATATTGCATGTTTTGTATGTTATTATATTTATTATTTATTGTACAGGTATATATATATATATATATATATATATATATACACGGTGCCCGTGAGCATTGCGAGAGACTTTAACAGTGTATTCATTATCATATTTAGAGAACAAAATGTCCTTTAAACTTTTTCGAAATTCGCCATAGTTTCAGAGTAAATACTACTTACAAAAAATTGCATTTTGAATTGTTTCTCAGTGTAAAATGATTTTCTGATGGCGATCTCACCGGTATGGGGCATAGTCTAGACATCTCTTATTGACTGATATCAAAGACCTAAGAAACACTTTGCATGGACTAGTTTTTACGAGAAAAAATGTAGCAATTTACTTTTTCCGTTACTTTTTTCTAATGACATTTACTTTTTATGTAGAACAGCATTAAAAAAAAGTGAAAAAAAAAGTAAAAAAAAATATTTTTTTTTGGCGTTTTACAACAAAAGTCATATAATGTTTTTTCATTCTTTTGACCTCAGAAATGCGTGGTTAAAATCTGTCGCAATGCTCACGGGCACCGTATATATATATATATATATATATATATATATATATATACAATAGGTTAATTTTTAATTGTAAACATTCAGACACAATGTAAAAATTGTTATTGAATAAATAAATACAAATATTATAAGTTGTAACTATTGGATATATCCTACTGCCATGCCATGCCCCATGAATGTCACCAAAACTGTAGCTTACGTTCGGAATACCGACATTTGTAAGGAAAATCGAATGGTTTTCATTACAACAAGTGCTTGACATCGAATGTGTTAAGTTGAACGCCGTCTGTTCGCCTGCATTGTGCAGTCAGTGTGTGGTTATTGGTTAACTATCCGCATATAACGGTATCATACAATACATTCCTCGCCTGCACCCTATACTTATTTAGATTTCTGTCTGGATTCATAGTGGGATTCGTTTCTAGATAGGTGGTGGGTACGTAATTAATAAATTCTTTAAGTATTGTAGAAAACAAGAGTTAAATTCAACACCAACATTAGGAGTAGGTTTTCCCGCCATGTTTAATAATACAATGAGTCGGCTACTGTGGATCATGGGTCTATTTTTCTTTACTTTCTTTCTTTTGTTTTAAGTTATAAAATGAAAATAGTGTAGTTATGTGTATAATATTTTACTCAATTAAATTTTTTATACAGTTTCTTTTTAACGGGAGAACAAACATACTCTGTGCCACACTGTATGAAATATAGACTCACAAGTAAATAGTTATAGGTTCTGGGGCCATGCAGGTATTTTTTTATGACAAACCGCAGAGTGCACGTAAATCCTTTAAAACCTTAGTATGTCATTGCAAAAAGAAAGTTATGCGTGCGAATTTGTCACTGTCCCGTATTAAATTCTAAGCAACTAATAAGACAGATTACAAGTCATTGATCACACAAGCATTGCAGATCTTAAGTCAGTGGTGGGCAAAGTACGGCCCGCGGGCCAACTCCGGCCCGCGAAACAATTTTATCCGGCCCGCCGCGGATACATTGAAATAATTTGTAATGGCCCGCGATGATTATATTTTGAGGATTCACCCGTTATTAAGTAAAATATTTGAATACATATAGATAGATAGATAGATGAATAAGTATAAGAATCAGTTTACCCGCGTTCATGTATGTATTGTGTCGAGGGCGGATCGCGGGGAGCGGAGAGGGTAACGCAGTGAGAGGCACCAGTGAGTGAGAACAAATTGAAACATTTAGCCCGCTCTACACTCGCGGCGCGAAGTAGCTCCGTGAATTCACGGCGTGAATTTACGCAGCGGTTCACGCACAACTGTGTCCCTCCACACTCGCAAAGCTTGGCAGTCTGGTTCGCGACTTCAACGAAAATGGACGACGACGTTACCCACGATGTCTTGTACGCTACTGCGAAAAACTGCGAGTGTAGCTGCGTTCGTGTTCGCGCGCCGCACGTACCCTTTGTCGCGGGCCAAAAAACCGACACTGATCGGGGAATGGCGCGAAGCGCGAACGCGTGAACAACATCTACACTCGCGATTCGCGGCTTTCGCGGGCGTTCGCGCCGCGAGTGTAGAGCGGGCTTTAGTCAGCAGTTGCAGAAACTTCACGCACAATTAAAAACTAGGTTTCAAGATTTTAAGAACATACAGTCATCGCTAGTTGTTTTTCGATGCCGTTTAACGTAGATCCCGTAAACGTCTCTGCAGAGTTGCAATTGGAAATTATCGAAATGCAGTGTAGCACCCATTTAAAACAACTTTTCTTAAATACAACTAAGCTAGATTTTTATAGGACACTGCTGAAAGCTCAAAACCCGAAGATGATTGCTCACGCCCAGAAAATTATGGCTATGTTTGGGTCATCGTATGTGTGCGAACAGACATTTTCCACGAACAGAAATTGCGAAAAAACTCAATCAGAAACCGACTTACTGATGAATACCTTTTCTCACTGCTGAAAATTAATTCGTCGCAACTCGAACCTGCATTCGACGATTTAATGGAAAAACAATTTCATATGTCTCACACACCCGGGCCTTCAAATAAATAAAAATCAAAATTTCCGGAAGTTTATAATGTGATTATATCTTATATATGTGATTTGAAATAAATATATACTTATATATATATTTATATTTTTGTTTTTTTTTAAAAAGCTTAAGAAGTTTCACGAGGAAGGCCGGAAATGCAGCATAATTGCACTTTTATATAAAACCGTAAAATTTCAAAATTTCCAGTTTTGCTGCCATTCTGGCCCTCCTCCAAAATTTCTCAAGCTTTCTGGCCCCCCATGAAAAAAGTTTGCCCACCACCGTCTTAAGTAATAAGATAGAAACTCTATGAAACCTATCCAGCCCCTAAATTTATACTGGCGATATAAAATTACGGGACTTCTAGTAATTCTAGTTAGTCCACTAATAAATGAGGTGAGATTAGCACCTTTGAGACCGTAAATCAGACTCGCTCCCGACTATCTATTATGATCGTCTGTGGGAACTAGGAAGAGCGAAGAACCCAGTGCAGAGAATATGATGTACTATCTGATCTAGAAGAGATCTTTCTACTAACTTCAAAAGCACATACAATACTGCAAATTAAAGCTGTTTGTTATCAGCTGCGTAGGAAAGCACTCTAAAATATTTAGTAGGCACCAAGGAGGCGGCGCGTCAAAAGAAAAAAAAATTGAAGCTATTTTATTCCTTTTTTCCATGAACCTTTTTGGTTACTTTTTTTATGTACAAAAAGGTGTTTACATACATACCTTAAAACAACTGCTCAATCGGATGAAATTTAGGCAAGCCGGTGAGAATAGCGTTCTATGAACGTTCCAATCCACCATTGGTGCCCTGTGCCTACCTCTCACTCTAATCGAACATGAACGTTGGGTCGGTACGTATAAACTGACCACAACCACAAACGGAAAAGAAAATATGACCACAATCATCTTGTAATGTGATTGATATCGTCAATCTAAACCACTTCCTAAATAGGTACACATTAAGCATTAAATAAAGGAAAATACGTAAACGGCAAACATTAAAAGTAGAAACGATTTTTCAGTTAAAAAAGGGCAATTGGAATTAGCGCAGATGCCTTTTGGTCTGATTATTCACCCAACTCCCAATACGGGAGCAGATGGAATATCTACGAGGCAAAGGTAAATGCAAACACTAATTACATTACCTACATAGATTAAGTGTATTTAATATCTTCCAGTTCTAAAGAGATGTGCTAGTGTTAGAATAACCCCCTCAGTAAACATAAGGTTTCGTTCGGTTCCACGCTCGGAAACGGAAGCACGCGCCGGTTGCGATGGCCACGGTTAGCATTAGCTGCGCTTTGTCATCATGCTGTCAAACCGAATTAAGCACACTTACTTACACTGAAAACGGGTCATCTTGTTTGGTAATTTCTATACAAAGTGACCCGTTTTCATTGTCAGTTAGTATAGGTACACGCGTTCTGAAATTGATTTCAGGGCCAAAACTGGTTACTATTTGTCACCCAGTCGAGTAAGTTTTGATCTAATTTCATTATATACCATAGTGAAATACATATGGCAAATAACGGGTAGGCAACGCGCATGTGAATCCTATAAGGTCATAGACGTCCATAGGCTATGGTAACTGCTAACCATTTGGACGGCCGTATGTTTGTATTTTTTTTTAATACCAAGACGGTGGCGTCTTGGTATAAAAAAAAATACAATACTAGTTCTGAAATATTTTTCAGCTCTTTATCCTTCACTTGACTTGGAGTTTGTATATGTACCCTCTTCTTGTACTTATGTATAATTAAAGTAAACATTGTATTTCTCAGTAAGCAAATTATCTGTAATTTTTGAGACATAAAGATCTTAAACCGTAAACCGTAATACCTGAATGTCACCTTTCGCAAACAGAAACATATTAAGAAACTCCAGAGCGCAGCGTTTTGGGGACACCTAGGTTTATCAAAGTCAATGAGGTCAAGGTCATCATAAAGACCTGTAAGTATGTTAGTCGTGTTCCAACACTTATCTGTGTCGCATATGCGTGTGTTGCTAAGTGAAAACACAATAACAAAGTGTTTGTGTTCTCACAGAAAAAATATTATTTTTAGGGTACCTGCCGTACACATTAATTTTTTTTGGCTCCAACCCTATCGCGTGGGGTGGGGATATTCCATGAGCTGTCCCGTACAAATGCGCGTTTGATGGATACAAATTAATGATAGATGCTTCTAAATAGGCCTAAAACGCCAAAATACTGAAAAGTGTGCAAGATATTCAACAAGCAGCAGAAAGACAACAGAAAACCTTACACTATCAAAGAAGACATGAGAAAAAGTTTGCTTCTGTTGTCATGGGTGATCTGAAGATAGCTGTGTATTAAATTAATGAGTGATTTATAGATGATCTAGTACCTAATAACAAGAGTTGACTCGGTAGTGATGAGCAATAGAGATGACAAGCATGACACACGATCGACTTTCGCTTGGGCAGCCATCGTGACGGTTTTCCTTTTCGCCTGTATTCATCGACATTTCCTACTCATTGTTGATAGTTCTGACAAAACATATGTACTTAAGGTGTGTTAATGACTTCTCTTTATTAATACATCAGCATCACTACAGTCGTACACAATTAAAATTGAATGATTTATAATTGTTTTCAAATTACT
Organism: Pammene aurita; assembly: GCA_947086415.1. Classification (NCBI taxonomy): domain Eukaryota; kingdom Metazoa; phylum Arthropoda; class Insecta; order Lepidoptera; family Tortricidae; genus Pammene; species Pammene aurita. The sequence goes on from OX352294.1 coordinate 7,560,473, forward strand.
TAGCTTCTAAAAGAAGATATAGGTATGCTTAATACACAGACAACTTTGCAGATAAAATTGTAGGAATCTCTAAAAAGACAGTTATATTGTCTATTAAGATAATCCTGAACTTTGCTTAAAAGTAATTTCAATAACACTGAAATTAACTTAATTGACGAAACTTTACAAGGCATTAGAATGTATTTCATGTTTGCAAAGTCGAATGTCGCAATATGTTCAAACGATAATGAGTCGGTCTGATTATATGTTTGCGTTTTTAACGTAACAGTTATTTGCAATGACAGTTAGAAACGACCTAACTGCTAACTCTTTATTAATGTTAAATTAAGTTCATGATTGACAGTCAAAACACAATTCAATTCTTTGTCAAATAGTTTGATTGTCTTGATCAGAGCTCGGATTTTTCACGGCAAAACAAAACACTAGCGTAATTTAGCCAGTGCTTGAAATATTATTTTATCGACACCTATCGAGTCTTACTAGAGTATATGACAGGTATTGCCTCAGTACATTTTTTCTTTTTTTATTCGATGGTACACCTAGCAGTGTGAATGTCAAAATTTAAAAACTAACAAACGTGCGAAAATTTCGAAAAACAGGAGACTTACTAGAGCTCAAAATCAATATTTTTGACCAGTCTAAGGTGACCTACTGGGGGTTAGAAGGTTGTGCATTAATTACCGGACATCCTGTATAAGTAATAAAATAACTTTTCATTTTAGCTTTGCCATAGTCGAGCAACAAAGAGGTAGGTCTGCATGTACAACTTAGAACGAAGTAACTATACCACCTCATTTAAAATGATAGAAACGACTGCAAATTTCATCTCACATGACATATGACATTCACACTTTAACTGTCATTTCATTACGTATAAAACGTAAATTGCATCTAGGTATTATTTATTTCGCAACGCATTGAATCCGACGTGTTGGATATACGTATAATAACTTAATATTGCAAAGTATCAATTAATACAAAAATGAGTAATGTAATGTACAAGATCGGATCAAAACGTGGATTGAAAATCACCCTGAGTTAGTCTATAATGAAGTGACCTCCACTATATACTGCTCTATGTGCGATATGCATCTAAAACTGAAGAAATGCAATATTGAGAATCATGTGAAAAGCAACCGCCACAATTACCGTTCGGGGCAACCAAATAGGAAACATCAATTTTATTTCGATTTAATTATTTTTCTTATTTCATGCAACATACCATGGGCAACAGTCAACAACAATAATTTTCGTCATTTTTTTAACAAGTATTTATGTTGCGACTGCTCTATGACTTCTTTACCGGACGAATCGACCCTGCGAAAAATTTATTTAAATCTCGTGTACAAAAAAACTATACAGGGTATAAGAGAGGTAAACAAAACCAATTATTTGTGGATATCTATAGACGAAACACCAGATTTCATGGGAAAATGTGTGACAAACGTGGTGATTCGGTCTTTGCAAAAAAATTGTTCTAAGCAATTTTATCTTTTGGGGTCGAAGGTTTTAGAGAAGGTAAATGGGGAAACAATAGTAAACCTAATAATAAACCAATTAAAATTTTTGTTTCAAAATTCTTTCAATGATAACGTAAACAATTTGCTTTTACTTTGCACAGATAGTGCCGCATATATGCTTAAAGCCGGTCGTATTTTAAAAGCAACGTTTCCTCGTATGAAACACATTACGTGTTTAGCTCATGGTCTGCACCGGGTTGCCGAAGAAGTGCGAGATAATTTCAAAGGTGTGGATGGGTTGATATCGAATGTCAAAAAGATATTCCTAAAATCTCCAGAGCGTGTACGCCTTTTTAAGGCAAAATATCCGTCCATTCCCCTACCTCCCGAGCCAATTATCACCAGATGGGGAACTTGGATATCTGCTGCGGTATATTACGCTCAATACTATGAGCAAATACGTGATGTCGTCTCCATACTTGCTAATGACTCGGCAGCTATAAGAGCTGCAAAAAAATGTTTTCAAACACGCAAACTACGACCGGAGTTAAATTTCATTCGCGACAACTACGAAGTAACAGCCTCTTCAATAGAACAATTGCAATGTTCGACTTTATCCATTGCGGAATCCTTCCTCATTCTGGATACTGTTCGTTGCTACGTAAACTGGAGTAAACTTTTACCAGTGATACGTAAATTTGAAGCCGTGCTCGAACGAAATCCTGATTACGAAATTTTAAGAGACATCTGAAAATATTACCCGAACTGATAATGAATTCTATAAATTTGCTCCCTTGACGTCAACTGAAGTTGAACGTACATTTAGTGTACATAAATGGATTTATAGTGATAAACGCAACTGTTTACTCCCAGAGATTGTTGAAAAGATAATGATCATCTACTCCTATCACTATTACCCAAATAAAATGTCTTGTGCTGCTGTGTGTACTGACGTAGATTTTGAAGAAGAAATTGCGTCTGTTTCTAATATATAGTAACTTTATACAAATGTTTTTATTAGTTTTATTACAAATTAATTTTATTTGGTGACTTTTATTTCTTCTAGTTCTGAATTATCGATATCGATAAAATAATATTTCAAGCACTGGCTAAATTACGCTAGTGTTTTGTTTTGCCGTGAAAAATCCGAGCTCTGGTCTTGATTGCCGAATACTAAGTACTTTGGAATAAGGAGTAGATAATAATAGACTCTATATTCTTTTCCATATCATAAGGGTCATATAGTAGATTTAGGTCCGTACTTTAAGATCTACGTCTCCTACGTACTCCTTTTTTAGGGTTCCGTAGTCAACTAGGAACGCGCGTTATAGTTTTGCCATGTCCGTTTGTCCGCGGTCTACCTCAGTGACCGTTAGTACTAGAGAACTGTATAAAAATGTAGGGTATCTCCCGTACACATGAAGTGGGGGGTGAATTTTTTTTTCGCTCCAAACCCTATCGTGGTGGGTCTCGTTGGATAGGTAAAAAAATAAAGGTCTTCTATAACAATTTTTGAATAAATCTAATAGTTTCGTAATTAATAGCTCCGTAAGTTAAAAAAAGTAACCCCCCCCCCCCATAAAATTTTAACCGTGGGTACAATTTTTTTTTTAATTTATGAAAATAATTGGTTGAGTCGATTTTGACTTATAACTCAAAAACGCCTAGTATAAAGGACGTAAGTACCGCATAGTAAAATGACGTAAGTGCCGCAAAATATTATATAAAAAACCAACCTTTTGAGTGGGTGTATTGTGACGGGCCGGTAACTACGTTGAGCATGGCCTACGTAGAGCTTAACACAAATCGTGTAAGGAACTAGTTTCTACAACTTTTGTACAGGCCAAACTACGTTGTTAGAATAATTTATAAAAAACTAAAATAAAATACTAAAATTGTCTCTGCAATTTGTCTCTCTCAATTCCTCTGCACCACACCGGTTTTATGTCAAACTCATTTTCTGTTCGGGCGGCGCGCCTGTGTGGAATACACTTCCCCGTAATATTAAGAATGCTCCCAGCAAGTTTGCTTTTAAAAAAGCCGTTCGTGCCTTTTTCGCTAGTGGAATGAAAGATTAGTGTTTTCGGTTGATGAGTTTCGTCTATATAATATATATGTATGTATATATAATAATATATGTATGTATGTATTTTTTGTTATATATCGTATATTATGTATATATTGTATTGTATATTATTTTATTAATTGTTTACTTGTAGTTAACTCTTCACCTTTTGTTCTCGTAAGCACCGCCCACAACTTCTCTGCTTTGCCTTAAGGTTGACTGGTAGAGAATGCCTACTGGCATTAAGTCCGCCTTTTGTACATCAAGTTTTTTTTTGTGCAATAAAGTTTAAATAAAATTAAAAAAAAAAAATACCATTAAGACTGAAAATAGATGTCATATACTTCAGAAAAAGTGACCAAACCCTCCGGTGTCCGAGGCCAGATTTGAACTGGCGTCTTCAGCTTTCGCGGCTGACGTCCTGACCACTAGACCACCCGGTCACAACCGGTGGTGACCGGGTGGTCTAGTGGTCAGGACGTCAGCCGCGAAAGCTGAAGACGCCAGTTCAAATCTGGCCTCGGACACCGGAGGGTTTGGTCACTTTTTCTGAAGTATATGACATCTATTTTCAGTCTTAATGGTATTTTTTTTTTTTAATTTTATTTAAACTTTATTGCACAAAAAAAAACTTGATGTACAAAAGGCGGACTTAATGCCAGTAGGCATTCTCTACCAGTCAACCTTAAGGCAAAGCAGAGAAGTTGTGGGCGGTGCTTACGAGAACAAAAGGTGAAGAGTTAACTACAAGTAAACAATTAATAAAATAATATACAATACAATATATACATAATATACGATATATAACAAAAAATACATACATACATATATTATTATATATACATACATATATATTATATAGACGAAACTCATCAACCGAAAACACTAATCTTTCATTCCACTAGCGAAAAAGGCACGAACGGCTTTTTTAAAAGCAAACTTGCTGGGAGCATTCTTAATATTACGGGGAAGTGTATTCCACACAGGCGCGCCGCCCGAACAGAAAATGAGTTTGACATAAAACCGGTGTGGTGCAGAGGAATTGAGAGAGACAAATTGCAGAGACAATTTTAGTATTTTATTTTAGTTTTTTATAAATTATTCTAACAACGTAGTTTGGCCTGTACAAAAGTTGTAGAAACTAGTTCCTTACACGATTTGTGTTAAGCTCTACGTAGGCCATGCTCAACGTAGTTACCGGCCCGTCACAATACACCCACTCAAAAGGTTGGTTTTTTATATAATATTTTGCGGCACTTACGTCATTTTACTATGCGGTACTTACGTCCTTTATACTAGGCGTTTTTGAGTTATAAGTCAAAATCGACTCAACCAATTATTTTCATAAATTAAAAAAAAAATTGTACCCACGGTTAAAATTTTATGGGGGGGGGGGGTTACTTTTTTTAACTTACGGAGCTATTAATTACGAAACTATTAGATTTATTCAAAAATTGTTATAGAAGACCTTTATTTTTTTACCTATCCAACGAGACCCACCACGATAGGGTTTGGAGCGAAAAAAAAATTCACCCCCCACTTCATGTGTACGGGAGATACCCTACATTTTTATACAGTTCTCTAGTACTAAAGGTCACTGAGGTAGACCGCGGACAAACGGACATGGCAAAACTATAACGCGCGTTCCTAGTTGACTACGGAACCCTAAAAAAGGAGTACGTAGGAGACGTAGATCTTAAAGTACGGACCTAAATCTACTATATGACCCTTATGATATGGAAAAGAATATAGAGTCTATTATTATCTACTCCTTATTCCAAAGTACTTAGTATTCGGCAATCAAGACCAGAGCTCGGATTTTTCACGGCAAAACAAAACACTAGCGTAATTTAGCCAGTGCTTGAAATATTATTTTATCGATATCGATAATTCAGAACTAGAAGAAATAAAAGTCACCAAATAAAATTAATTTGTAATAAAACTAATAAAAACATTTGTATAAAGTTACTATATATTAGAAACAGACGCAATTTCTTCTTCAAAATCTACGTCAGTACACACAGCAGCACAAGACATTTTATTTGGGTAATAGTGATAGGAGTAGATGATCATTATCTTTTCAACAATCTCTGGGAGTAAACAGTTGCGTTTATCACTATAAATCCATTTATGTACACTAAATGTACGTTCAACTTCAGTTGACGTCAAGGGAGCAAATTTATAGAATTCATTATCAGTTCGGGTAATATTTTCAGATGTCTCTTAAAATTTCGTAATCAGGATTTCGTTCGAGCACGGCTTCAAATTTACGTATCACTGGTAAAAGTTTACTCCAGTTTACGTAGCAACGAACAGTATCCAGAATGAGGAAGGATTCCGCAATGGATAAAGTCGAACATTGCAATTGTTCTATTGAAGAGGCTGTTACTTCGTAGTTGTCGCGAATGAAATTTAACTCCGGTCGTAGTTTGCGTGTTTGAAAACATTTTTTTGCAGCTCTTATAGCTGCCGAGTCATTAGCAAGTATGGAGACGACATCACGTATTTGCTCATAGTATTGAGCGTAATATACCGCAGCAGATATCCAAGTTCCCCATCTGGTGATAATTGGCTCGGGAGGTAGGGGAATGGACGGATATTTTGCCTTAAAAAGGCGTACACGCTCTGGAGATTTTAGGAATATCTTTTTGACATTCGATATCAACCCATCCACACCTTTGAAATTATCTCGCACTTCTTCGGCAACCCGGTGCAGACCATGAGCTAAACACGTAATGTGTTTCATACGAGGAAACGTTGCTTTTAAAATACGACCGGCTTTAAGCATATATGCGGCACTATCTGTGCAAAGTAAAAGCAAATTGTTTACGTTATCATTGAAAGAATTTTGAAACAAAAATTTTAATTGGTTTATTATTAGGTTTACTATTGTTTCCCCATTTACCTTCTCTAAAACCTTCGACCCCAAAAGATAAAATTGCTTAGAACAATTTTTTTGCAAAGACCGAATCACCACGTTTGTCACACATTTTCCCATGAAATCTGGTGTTTCGTCTATAGATATCCACAAATAATTGGTTTTGTTTACCTCTCTTATACCCTGTATAGTTTTTTTGTACACGAGATTTAAATAAATTTTTCGCAGGGTCGATTCGTCCGGTAAAGAAGTCATAGAGCAGTCGCAACATAAATACTTGTTAAAAAAATGACGAAAATTATTGTTGTTGACTGTTGCCCATGGTATGTTGCATGAAATAAGAAAAATAATTAAATCGAAATAAAATTGATGTTTCCTATTTGGTTGCCCCGAACGGTAATTGTGGCGGTTGCTTTTCACATGATTCTCAATATTGCATTTCTTCAGTTTTAGATGCATATCGCACATAGAGCAGTATATAGTGGAGGTCACTTCATTATAGACTAACTCAGGGTGATTTTCAATCCACGTTTTGATCCGATCTTGTACATTACATTACTCATTTTTGTATTAATTGATACTTTGCAATATTAAGTTATTATACGTATATCCAACACGTCGGATTCAATGCGTTGCGAAATAAATAATACCTAGATGCAATTTACGTTTTATACGTAATGAAATGACAGTTAAAGTGTGAATGTCATATGTCATGTGAGATGAAATTTGCAGTCGTTTCTATCATTTTAAATGAGGTGGTATAGTTACTTCGTTCTAAGTTGTACATGCAGACCTACCTCTTTGTTGCTCGACTATGGCAAAGCTAAAATGAAAAGTTATTTTATTACTTATACAGGATGTCCGGTAATTAATGCACAACCTTCTAACCCCCAGTAGGTCACCTTAGACTGGTCAAAAATATTGATTTTGAGCTCTAGTAAGTCTCCTGTTTTTCGAAATTTTCGCACGTTTGTTAGTTTTTAAATTTTGACATTCACACTGCTAGGTGTACCATCGAATAAAAAAAGAAAAAATGTACTGAGGCAATACCTGTCATATACTCTAGTAAGACTCGATAGGTGTCGATAAAATAATATTTCAAGCACTGGCTAAATTACGCTAGTGTTTTGTTTTGCCGTGAAAAATCCGAGCTCTGATCAAGACAATCAAACTATTTGACAAAGAATTGAATTGTGTTTTGACTGTCAATCATGAACTTAATTTAACATTAATAAAGAGTTAGCAGTTAGGTCGTTTCTAACTGTCATTGCAAATAACTGTTACGTTAAAAACGCAAACATATAATCAGACCGACTCATTATCGTTTGAACATATTGCGACATTCGACTTTGCAAACATGAAATACATTCTAATGCCTTGTAAAGTTTCGTCAATTAAGTTAATTTCAGTGTTATTGAAATTACTTTTAAGCAAAGTTCAGGATTATCTTAATAGACAATATAACTGTCTTTTTAGAGATTCCTACAATTTTATCTGCAAAGCTTTGCCTTAAGGTTGACTGGTAGAGAATGCCTACTGGCATTAAGTCCGCCTTTTGTACATCAAGTTTTTTTTTGTGCAATAAAGTTTAAATAAAATTAAAAAAAAAAAATACCATTAAGACTGAAAATAGATGTCATATACTTCAGAAAAAGTGACCAAACCCTCCGGTGTCCGAGGCCAGATTTGAACTGGCGTCTTCAGCTTTCGCGGCTGACGTCCTGACCACTAGACCACCCGGTCACAACCGGTGGTGACCGGGTGGTCTAGTGGTCAGGACGTCAGCCGCGAAAGCTGAAGACGCCAGTTCAAATCTGGCCTCGGACACCGGAGGGTTTGGTCACTTTTTCTGAAGTATATGACATCTATTTTCAGTTTATATATAGTAGTGTAACTACTTAAAAATTGCAAATCAAAAAATATTGAACAAAATAATTTGATTTGCTTCAAGATTAATACCATTAAGAATTTTGCCTTAATCTTTTTCCTTATTAATATTATACTTGCATATTTAACATGGTACCCTTTCTCCCATTATTAGTAATTAGACATATACAACTATTATTTAGTACATAGTCAATTAATCACTGGTTGTCCCTGTTCAAACCTGGCAATGTTTGGTAAGGAAGGCAATAATGGTAACGTTTTATTTAACGTTGCACCGCCGCAGCGATTTCTTACAAAAATAATGATAAAGGTACGTAAATCAATTTACAAAGATTTTTTCATCGGTTTGATAAGTACCCAGAATGCGAGCCAAGCCTCGGCAGCCAACCGTGAGGTGTTCAGCTATTTATTATATTATAATCAGCAGGATTACCTTGACTGGTGAAGGGTCAGACACCGAATGATCTAAGTGCGTTGTAATAGCGTCCTCCATCTTACGTAAACGCATTACTATATGTACTGGTACTACAACATCCCAATGACATTTAAATGGCTGTTTTTGCTGCGAGTTACGTCGCCCGTGGCGGATTTGATGTGGTATGGAACTTATAGCATTACAACAAAAAATGAACGCGACTTTCTCAAATAACGCATTATAATAACGAACCTATGGTTTTCGGCCGTAGGCCGGATTACGGCTCGTAAGACACGTTTTATCGTTATTAGAGCAGGCTACGATTATTTAGTAGAAGTACATAACTATTATATATTTAGTATAGACCGAAAAGGTTCGCCACCCTCCCGGAGATTCATAATTTTCTATTGGCTCTTAAATAAATCGACCTATGTTACATAAATGCCAGTCGGAAAAACCGCATTATTGTGGGGTTTCTGTTAAAAAGGTAAATGTATTCAATGTTTAGATGGCGGAACCTACTTCCTAGAGCTAGTATGTATCATAATTAATAAGCTCGTAACATACATACAGAGCATACTAAACACTAGACATAATAACGAAGGCATGAAAGTATGTCACTGGTGGCCGCCGGAAAAGTAACTATTTACAGATAAAATTGCGCTGAATTTACACAATGCCTCGTTTTGTGGTCATCTCGTTACAATACAGTTGTTTTAGTATGCCTAAGTACCTAAGCAACTGCGACCAACACATACATACATAGGTATGTGTATGTAGTATTTCATATTGACAACACATGTTGTTTATAATATAATAAAAACCATAGAAAACTATTTATAATAGATACTTCAGTTCAGACTGAGGACACTGGGGTTGATTTAATTACGTGTAGGTGCAGTTAACAATACCTAATTACGTTGTACGGCATCTTTTTCTCATCCTTATGTTATGTCATACGATACGAATGTTGTTGATAACGATGTCATTATTTGCATGCTTATGCAACTGCCAATAATTAATATTTTTAATGGCGTGCGTGTCACATAACTGGTCGATGAGCCAAAAGTTCATAATTATAGGCTGTTATCGTTATCATTATGTTGGATTAAACTGGATTATGAATATAACTGAATTGCACAGCTAAAGAAATAACGATTCTAATAAATAAAGAAGTCTTAGTAATACTTCCGATTGCATAATGAACGAATTGCATTACCTACTAAATTAAAGCGCAATCAAAATGGGTCACACTGTATGGAATTATCTACAGAGATTCTTGATTGGAGATTAAATTGAAATGTTATCGATTCAACCTGTAGTTGGTAAGCCGCACTTCATCAAATCATTAAGTTTTTATGAGTTGTATCTATTAATAAATTACGCCATCGATTGCATCTCGGGATCGTTGGCTTCGAATGGAAAGTCCAACGATTGGAAAACAACGATCGATTTGTAATTATCATCTTCAGCCGATGCAGAATAAGATATGTTGGTAAACATGCGATTTCGCGCACGCGTACATTGTCATTGCGCCATTGTTGTTAGTGTAATGACAAAATAACAATCTATTATTTGCATATGGATGTTCTCCTCGAGCAGACGCAAAATTCTTCATTGCTTTTTGACACCTCGTGAAATCGCCATACACGTAATTTTACTTAGTAGATATACATTTATATTATGTGTGAGCATTCATTTTGACTTTTCATGAATAAGTTTTTCGTACAGCTTTGACGATTCGCAAATTCAAAATCACAACTTTTTACGAAATAAATAATTGTCATTATATGACGAGTTGTAATTAAATCAGGTCGAACTAGACTCTTGCCTTAGTGCATAGATGCATAACTTTCATTATCAGTCAGTAAAATGCATTCAAAAATGTCTTACCTTATAGGTCATATTCAATATTAATAATTCTAAACGTAATTTGATGTACTTGAATATTTTGAAAACACTGAAAAAACAATCAAGTACCGGACTTTTGCACAAAAATCATCACTTCACTGGCACTGTACCTGATGCGTGTGGTTGTTGGCGGGCGGCGCCGGGTGGTCCGTCAGGTTCTCGAACCTCGCCAGAATCTCCTTCACAGACACCTTAGGCTCCGTCGTCTCCTCGTGTATCGTCTCCATGTGTCCTGAAGACGACGACGAGTAGCTCTGCGGGCATTTCTTCAGTCTGTCGCTTCTGGGCCGAGGCTCGGGGTCACGGGTGTCGGCGCCGGAGTCGGAGTCCTCGGGGGCTGTGTCCGCGCTGGACGCGGCGCCCTCGGACGAGTTAATGAGGGAGTCTAAGCTGGGGGCCCGGCGGGGCGGCGAGCAGTCCTCGCAGTCTAGTTCCAGGCCGTAGAGGCGCTGCAGATGGCGCCAGTTGTCGCGCATGGCGAGCGAGAGGCGGGGGCGCTGCATGGTGCGCGCGCGAGCGCGGTCACAGGTGGACTGGCGCGCGCGCACCGCCATGGCTATGGTGTGACCGTTTAGGTCATTTCATATCACTTTACATTTGATCGCGCTTTGATATTGATTAGTCGCAGTAATTTTTCTGTAGGTTTTTGTGAATCCTACGTTTAGTTTGCGCGTAGCTTCCACTCACTTTTTAGGTGCGCTACGAGAGTGCTACGAAAATGTTTGCTGACGTAACTGTAGTGATGAATATTTAATTTTCAGTAAATTCCTGTGTATGTGAAACCTTTGAATTGTATACACATTTTTGTTCCATGTTAGTCATTTACATAAGTAATATGTTTGTATAGCACAAGGCACATAAGACCTGTACCTGTACCTACTAACTTTTAGAACATTGTAAATTTATTTCGCGAATACCTTCATTTTAGTATACCTAATTATTTTTAAAAAGTAGTCTAACGCTTAAATACTTGCTTCTTTTACTGTGAAACTAATTCGTATACACGACCGTTTGCGCATTGCTTCTATCTTCAAATCTTTAGACCTTACCATATCGCTAGCCATTGTAAACACGCATTTAATACACTGGCTTAAGGTGTATGCTATTAATCCTATATTTTACGGAGTATAAATATTATACGTGGTTTAAAGCTACCGGAGAAAGTCACGAAATTCATTAAAACGCTGTATGCGCGATATGGCCCCAGATAAATAAACATGGTTGCTAATGCGAAATCGTTAATGTAATAAGGGCTTATGTCAGCTGAAAATTTAATACACATAGACTTTTTGTACCTGAATAAGTGTAGTAAACGCGTATTAAAATCATTTCCTTTTAATACGATCTAGTTACGTTAATCGGACGTGTCAGCTATCAGCAGTACTGGGAGGGCTGCAGGTGTCGTGTCGTGACACTTGCTCGGTGCCTGCGCCGGGGCTATGACTCAAAATGCCATTTGATATTCCAGTAGACAGGCGAATGTCGATGGACTTATTCTAATGTGATCATTATTATTTTGTTACTTATCTACCAAAAAATACCTACTGTATCTGCACTAAGAAATTAAAATAGTATCCACAGTAGGAGTAGTAGTAGTGTCGTAGTACAGTAGAGATCTCCACGCGATATAGAGGTACTCGTAGAGTTATTCTACGTAAGTATGAAGAGGCGGCGCACTTTATTTATTGCATCCCGGAGTGGTGTCATTTATCACAGTACTGAGTGCGAGTAGCGGAAGTCATACCGCTAGTCGATTGGCCAGTATATTGATGCGCTAAAATTTTTAAACAAAAAAGAACCGACTTCACTGAGACTCCACATTTCCATAAGCAAATGCCCGAGCTAGCGTAAACAATACTTAAATCGCTATAGATGTGCCTATAATATTTGAAGAGTTCCATCGATATCCCCAGGATCCCATCATCAGATCCTGACCTGGTGACAATGGGACCAACTGTGAAGTATACCCTTTCAAACAAAAAGAGAATTGTCCAAATCAGTCCAGCCGCCTTCGAATAATCGGTTAACATACATAAAAAAAAGCAAAAACAAGGATTCCAACGAATTAAAAGTACCTCCTCCTTCGAAATCCTGAAGTCGGTTGAAAAAAAGTGAACCATGAACGATGAAGAATCATTCACCGTACCAACTGGTACTCGTCAACTTCATTCTGATTGTACATTAAGTCAATATAACATTAATTCAATTTCCATACAAAGTAACCAATTTTAATCTCTATTGTGTGCATTTATCCTACGGGTCTCACAGACGCACGAAGCGAGGGTTTCTTATGAACGCGTTTATGTCGTTTATTTCACAGGACGGCAATAACTTGTTAACAGCTTGGACACGCAATAGTTATTTGTGCAACAAGAGAGGAAAGTTTGTTTTTCTTGCGAGTGTTGATTTTGAGTCCCGAGTAAGCGAAAGATTCTATAATTGAATCACGTGTGATTCTAAGTTAGAATCTTGAGCGTAGCGAGGGACTCAAAAACACGAGATGTAAAATAACTTTGCTCTCGTGTGACACATACAACTTTTCACCTCAGTAGTGAGAACATATTAAAGGTTAAAAAAATTCAACATCAAGTCAAGTTAATCACATTTATTTACATTTATGAATGAAAGGCATCATCATTATGACGAAAGATTCTAGAAATATCTATTGGATAAACACGAGAATCAAAAAATTAAAAGTTAAACGTACAATGATTACAGTTCTGTAAATTAAAAGTAACAGTTTTGTTAGGAACAGTGATGGTTGTGTTCGCGACTTGATTACATGTAACCGATGATTATGGCGTTTTATTAATTTTATTACATGAGGATTGCGATTGTGATGGAAGAATAGTAAAAGTAGGCGACTCGGGACGGTTTTCAATATTCATATCTCTGGAAGTATCAGGACGTGACCACGGGTCTGAGCGCTGGTTCAAGTCAGTATTCGTGTCTCTGGAAGTACCCGGACGAGACCACGGGTCTGAGGGCTGATTCAAGTCAGTATTCATGTCTCTTGATGTACCAGGACGAGACCACGCGTCTGAAGGCTGGTTCAAGTGTATGGCTTCAACTATACGTTTACTGATTTTAGTCTTATTCTGTAGTGAATCTTCGATGTATCCCTCTGCAACCGTATTCGACCGCCATCCGCCGTGGCGTTTTAATGTCGGCTCCTGAATCTGCTAAAAGCGTGGCAAACGTTCGCCTAAAGCAATGTCCGGTGTAGAGCTGCGGCTCTTGTAATTTTAAATAACTGGCAATTTCTCTCGGAGTCCCGCCTATTTTGTTAATTCCCATAGGCTGTCTAAAACATGTGTCATTGCGATACTGCAAGAAAAATCGATCTGTTTTCGTGTTGGGAGGGCGTAATGTTTTGTACTTCTCGACAACATGTACATATTCCTTACGAATAACAAAGGACCTGTCAATGTTTGTCTTGGTATTTGGTAAGTTTATTAACAGCAATTCATCTGAATGCTTTTCACAGTCAAATTTAAAAGTTCGCTTGTGCGGCACGCTCCGTTTATTCCTATAATGAGAATGACCTGCAATAAAAGTACGAAATATGAGTATTTAAAACCTAGACATTTTTTTTGTGAATTAGGTACAACAAATACCTATAATTAGTTACAGATAACTTACTTTTGCAGCGAGAAAAGAGCAGTCCGGGGCTTCATTTAAAAATGATTCGATGTTTGAGGCCGTAAAAACTTTAGACTTTTTCGATTTATGGCCTACTGAAGCCCTTTTCAAGAATGAAATGAACTTTGTATATGTGTCAATGTGGACATTTTTCTTTGTTTTTAAAGTTGCTTTTAACATTGAGTAAATACTCCACATTGTTGATGGTCGTTTCGTCTGCGATAGCTCAATGAAATAGGACAGAAGTACTGTTTCTGAGCAGGTGTTGGCGCTCTTTTGTTGTCTCCAATTGTTAAATAAATCATAGGCTTTTAGATATCTCTCGCGCGATTTTGCCGGGAGGAAATTTAACTCGGCTTCTTTTACTGTTATTTTTAACTCCTCTGGAGTCAAAATATTGTCATCTTCACTGGTAACACTCATATTTTTCGCTTTATTTTATTATTCAACACTAAATACTTAATATGTCTTACCAAATAAGAAAACAAGAATTAAAAAATAATGCAATGGCGCTAACGCAATTTTTTTAGGTAGCGTTCAGAAACCGCACTCGTAGCGTGGTATTCGTGCACAGAAATAACAATTATTAAGACTAGAATTATTTATTTACGTGTTTTATCTGCAACTGCACTGGCTACATTACTAATAATTTTGATTACATATTTTCATTTTAAAAACACATTTGAAACTATTTCTTAACAATTATAATATTTGGTTAATTTGTGAGTTTTCGAACGTGTTACTTGTTAGCGGTGTTTAGGCGGTCTACTATGATATTTGATTGTCGAATTATGAATCTACCTATTCCTGTCACTTTCTGTTTTCTTAACGAATAGAAAGGGATAGCGAATGAAGTTCAAATATGTATTTCGAATTTGTAATAGACCCCGAAGTATGAAGTGGCAGTTCATGGCCTTCACTAAATTAAAAAGCTACTTTGTCTCACTCCCTGGAGTGACGAAAGTGCGACTTTCGTCACTGTGTATTCGCAGGGAAGTAGGCTTGTTCGAGCTGCTGAGGTGAAAAAAGAATAATGGATCTATTTTCGGTATGTTTACTAAATTTTTTTTTACTTAAAAATAATATACCTATCTACAGGAAACATACCTCTCTACCAGCTTCACTAATAGAACGAACATGAATGCGGAAAGAGTGTCGTTAAAATCATTAGTTGCCATACAAACCTTGACACTTTATTTTTCCGCACAAATTCTATCGACAATAAATCTTTATTCTGCAATCACTACCAGTACTGCGGCCGCGGCGCGGTCAGCCTAACGGGCGCCGGTGTAACGGCGCGTGCACATTGCACATAATTCATCTCATCGCCCATTATCGTATCTTGTAACGTGTTTGCTTACCCTCTAATCGTATTTTAGTGCATCTGGTATGTAGCGAAATATATCTTAAAGTGTGGGATATTTAGTGCCAGTTTTAAAACAACTAATTTGATTTTATTTTAAAGATTCATTTTGTTGTACAATGATATTGTTATACAATCAGCTAACTAGAAAAACCGGCCAAGTGCGAGTCAGACTCGCGCACGAAGGGTTCCGTACCATTATATATAAAAACGGCAAAAAAATTATGTCTGTTGTATGGGAGCCCCTCTTAATTAAATATTTATTTTATTCCGTTTTTTAGTATTTTTTGTTATAGCGGCAACAGAAATACATCATCTGTGGAAATTTCAACTGTCTAACTACCACGGTTCATGAGATACAGCCTGGTGACAGACGGACAGCCGAGTCTTAGTAATAGGGTCCCGTTTTTACCCTTTGGGCACGGAACCCTAAAAATGACCTGTCTACAACTCATAGCCTACAATCTGCATACAAACTTAAATACAGAGGTGCATATGCATACATATTGTTGTGGACTAAATATTTTAGACGGCTATTGGGACATTTGCATTTGTAGTAAAAATAACGTGCCGTTGTACTTTCACACATCTTGTACAGTCACGTCTAAAAATATGGATACATTTAATGTGACAAAAACATGTAGCCACGACTCTATTACCAAGGCGTAAAATCTTGTATACATCTTTTTGTCACATTAAATGTATCCATATTTTCAGACGTGACCGTACTTATAAATAAACCATAGCGATGCAACGGTGTCTCTAGTCATAAGGGAAATGTAAATGACCGGCGATCTCCCCCGTCATTTCTATTCTTTCTTTTACTCATTGTACGATAGAAACTGTATCGCCTTAATGTAAGTTCCGGCGCCGTAACATGTCGCTAATAAAAGTATATGATATATGGCGAGCTCTTCTGTTCGCTTTTGTTAACATATTTTTATTAAGATTAAAAAAACATATGTAAACAAAAGTTTTCCATGCTAATACTTAATTAAATAGTAGAAGTACCTAAAGGATCCAAGATATTTTTCTATTTCGCTATAATCCAATGCGTTGCTTTAATTGGAAATAATATATCGGTGGTAATGATTTACTTTCAAAAATATTGTGTTTGTTATAATATGTTCCTGGGTATCTATTTATATTTTTCATTTAATGACACTCATTATCAGGCGAGCATAAAAGTAAGAGTTTTAATTTTAATAATTTTGATTAAAGACCAAGACCTTGCGATACAAAGTGACCTACTTAAGAAACGATTTGCCTCAAAATAAAACATTTTATTACCTTTGCCGTATTAAAACACGTACGTACAGTTAAGTTCATAAAGAACTTTCACTAGCTCGTATATCACATAATTATTTAATTGCAAAAGCAACTATTTACTGTAAAAAATAAAGTCCAAATTCATACAAAGAATTAGATTCGAAGCGTACAATCTAACTTGCATGGCCGTGAACACATTATACAAGCGGGAATATATGTTTCGCTGACTGTACTTGCTCCAATTAAGTACCCATTAAAATTCTAATTGAATTGCAGATAGCCTCTTGTTTGAGCTGCTGGATCTAAGTACCTATGAGTTAACTAGCTTTAGCGATAGTTTCATTTCTCCTTTGATGTTTTGCTAGGATACTACTTACTTACATTCGATTTCATGCACCAGTAACGTAAGTTTGACTAGTTCCAAAAATCACAAAAATGTGACAAACTTACCTAAGTGGTTAGTGTATGTCTAATGACTATTTAGATGATAACTTTCGTTATTCTACACGGACAAGGAAACATCTTTAAATAAGAGGAAGATCGATTGTAGGCACATTGAAGTACATGTATAGTTAAGTACGCTTGTTTTAAAACTACATGTCAAAATAAAATATAAATAGGATAATATATATCTACAGCGCAGGCTTCGTCCAAATTCCTAACACAAAAAACATCTGCAACGTGCTTCGTCAAATTCACAGACGCTACGCTTGTATAGTAACTTCTATGCAGCTGACAGTATCACCTAGCTAGACCAAGTAATATATGTATCTAGATTAGTAGAAACAGAACAGGTTACATAACATTAGGGAGTATAAAACTAAGTTAGAGCACGTATTGCCTTAAACGCATCTTCTCACTAGAAGTTCATCAAAATCACACAGAAATAAATTCAATACATAAGTACTATAACTAAACCTTCTTTGGTTGCAATAAAGTTTTCGAATGGTTCGATAACTGTGTCCGCAAGTACAATGCAACCATTGCAATTAATGACCATCAGGCCAATTAGCAGAACGAACCAAAATACAAATAAAACAGCCTCACGCTGACCCCGATAATCATTCTTTAATCACCGTTACGTCATTTGGCAAACGATGTGTATTTATTTATTTATTCTCAACGGAGATCGAATGTTGTTGAATTGATTTTGATGTCTTTGCATAATGCATGACGAAATGTTGGTGGTATTTGATTGGGTCGTCGGAATACATGAGTAACATGAGATGTCTGTGTTATTGTGCAATTGGTGTCAAAAATGTATTAAGTAGATCAGTTGTGATTACGAATTTGGTTAAAATGGGTAGACTATTCATTGTAATTTTATATTA
Organism: Pammene aurita; assembly: GCA_947086415.1. Taxonomy (NCBI): domain Eukaryota; kingdom Metazoa; phylum Arthropoda; class Insecta; order Lepidoptera; family Tortricidae; genus Pammene; species Pammene aurita. Next base: position 7,578,694 of record OX352294.1, read on the forward strand.
ACTACCTACTATGTTATTAAATTTTGATAATGATCATAATAAAATAACGTAATGGGCAAGCAGTTGCAGACCATGAAAGATCGAATGAAGATGATGAAGAAGTTATGTAGGTATATCATTTTAAACTAGATAGGTACAATTATAAACTGACTTAGATGTCATATACTTCAGTTTATAATTTACACCGTGTCCAAAAAGTTCGAATACACTTTGGAGGTCTTACAACTTTTTTGTACGAATAGTTATTGTAGTGAAATCTGTATTTTATTAAAGCTATACTAATATACAAAATACGCTGCAAATATTTTGGACAACTCCACCTCTTACCTATTTTACTAGCTGACTACATTTTTCAACTCAATCTCACGCGGCACGCACCGCTTTCAAGGTTATTTCGTCCCAAATATGCTCGATATCTTTTTTTTCACTGTCCATATTTGCTATTTTATAATAATGTGACCTACAAGTGCCTACAAGGCATGTAAAAACATACCAAATCAATGTAATAAACGCAAATCTGGAGAATGGAGTGGCCGTTTACTTTCGGCAATATAATCATCGAAATTAGCTTTTCTCAAAGCTTGAACAACGTTTGGACTGTTTTGAGCACAATTTTGTGAGAAAATAATTTAATTTTTATTATTCCTAAACACAGTTTTCAAATTTTCAGGAGCGGTTTTCGACGAAAACCTCTGATTTATAATTTTCATTATTAATGTGCGACTTTATCGCTAAATATAACGAAATTTGGCCCCACATATTTAACTGAACCCCGCACTACCACCAATAGTTCCCTCTGGAGTCTGGGAACATTAACCTCATGGTTTAGGCTGTTTTTTATACTTGCTGCTCACAAACGATCGTTTTGAGCATTGTAAGGCTATTTTAATTCAATGAGTTTCTCGTCAGAAAATCAACTCCTTCCTGCGTGCCAGGAATGTATTGAGTTGGATTATGTACTATTTTCTCGATTGCTACGGAAAAACGATGAATTTCACGTTTATTGTAGCTATGATATCCAGGATCCACCTCCAAAATACCACGTAAGGATCTCCTCAAAATTTTCAGATCGGCAGTTGATTTTTGGATAAAGCGGCTTTTGTCCTCTAAACTCGCACTCTCACGATATTTAGTATTTTAATGGTTCTAGCTGCGTAGCTGACCAGATTTTTTCCTGTCTTCTAAAGAGGAGCTATTTTAAGACCTTCTCATTGTTGTGTAAACGATTGCGTTTGATTCCAAAAAGTTTTACCGCCTTGAAAAAACACCTTTTCAGTCGCCATTACGAAATTGTGTACTAAATTGTTAATCGAAAGTACTTCATTGAAGAGTGAAGACAAAATTTCAAGTCCTTGGCGTTTTTTACTATTACATTATATCTGACCGTCAATGAGATCGGACGTGTTTATTAAAATAATTAATTATTCGCGCAAGTGAATAATTAAAAATTAACTAATATTGTCCTTCGCTGCCTGAAACACAGGGAATCCTAGTTCAGGCATTTGTTAACCACTTGTCGTTAAAAAATCTTAGTCCGTAAGAGCAAACACTGTACTACACTTTTCTCAATAAATTATTTGTAGGTATTTGTGTTTGTATTATGTTCAAGTTAACTTATTATTTAGATTAATATAATAAATGGATGGCCTGCAGCCTGTATGCCTTCAGGGTCAACGCAAAAATATGTGTATTCGAACTTATTGGACAGGGTGTATATACCGTGTGTAAATTTTATACGGGCGTATATTGTGACGGCGATTAGTATTGGACCTAGGGAAGCTATTTACATTTATTTCTATATGAAAATAAGATTTTTTTTTCATACATAATAATTCAGCCCGCAATGAATTGCATCCATGACAATTAACTTACCGGTGCGTCATGTCAGTTATGTCAGTTTTAAATCAGTTGGATAGCGTACATTGGTGCCCGGTAGGACTTTAAAAAATCATTACACATAATTAATAACACTATTTAACTAAATGATTATACTATATGAGTCCTATTGCAGGATACTATAGGTGGATAAAGTATACGCCCGTATAAAATTTACAGGCTGTATAGTAGAGTAACTACTTAAAAAATGCAAATCAAAAATGTTCAACAAAATAAATTGATTTGCTTTTAGATTTATAGATAGGTACAAGTTAGAGATTGACAAATCCAAATTATTGACAGTTGTCAGTTTGTGGGGAAAGAGCAGTCTCGTGGGTTAAAAGGGGACTCATACAAACTACGAGACTTCTCTTTCCTTACAGCCTATACGGACATAGTGCTGTTATCGGATTTTTAAGAGAATAAGTATTGCAGGGAAAAAAAATCCTGATTTTAACTAAATGGCTGTCATGCACCAGAGAAAAATTGATAAATTGTGAGTAAGGTCAAACACGCATCTTTATGTTTATTCACACCCTAATTTACATAACACTATAATAAAATAAGGCTTTCCCATACACAGATGTTTCAAATGCCATGATATTAATAAAATAATCCGTTGAAATACCGACTTTACTGTCTAAAGCAGAAGATTCAAATTGTTTATACGCTTTTCATTTAATTAATTCATTTGGACCGTATGGTTCAGTGTCCCATACATCAGACGCTTTTGTTGACCCCAAACCGCCTTTCGATATTCCAATTACTTGCATAATTCAACCTTAAGCAAATGACGGAAGTATGCTGTGCGCTAGTTTGCTTCGAGTGTTCGTTGACGATTTTACTTTTAAATGTCACATGCATCATATTTTATGCGACGTCATGTTTATAGTCTGAGAGGCGAACGCACAAGTGCACATCGGAAGATACCTACGTATTTAATAAGATCCAAAGCAAATTTACTTGTCATATAACACTTAAAGTAAAAATTCACATTATTTAAGTTCTGAATTATAATACACATAATGTAAAATACGCATTACAAAAAAAAAACTTCTTACAAGTATACATAGTGGTCATTTTTTAAGATGTCGGAATCTTACTAAAGAGTTCTGCCGACAATTCTGACATCTTAAAAAAATCGTACTATACCTAATAAAATTTTCATGATATAATACGAGTATATTTCCACAAAATTATGTGTTCAGGATATACATAATTAATGTAACCGCCTTTAATGGGTTTTGCTAATAGGATTTCTACCATTAAATATATATTTTACTCTTAAAAAGTTTCAAATCTCACGGAACACAGTCTGCTAGCAAGGTTGTCGGCGAGCTGATTAGCTATTTTTATTGAACAATTCAATTTATCCCACTAAAGCGTAAAATAGAGTTGTAGCATGTAATTCTTTGAAAACTTATTAAACAGGCGGTCACATTCACAAGTTACTTCTCACTTCATACCATACTAGACGGAGAGCTGGCCACGTCAGATAAAATATGACACAATAATGAGAGCAACGAAACCCCTCTAATTAGTTTGCTATACTATGCTTATTTCTAGATCCGGACATCTGGCAGCTGTAAAGTGGTGATCAAAAAATGCAAATAACTTGAAGAAAACAAATCCTACAGGGTTGGGTTTGATGCAATATTATGCGAAATTGAATAATTAATTAGATTATATCATAGCCAGCAAGTTTTATTTTTTGGGAAATGATGACAAATGATGTATAACTCAATTTATAGTTAGTCGCCTACTGTTTATGTTTTCACAATAACACAATGTTTTTATGTTAAAATATAGGCCCTTCCTCTACAAATGACCCTACTTCGGCAGTTTTTACTTATTTAAACTTCGTTGGTCTGTCACTCTGACCTCCACCCATTATTAAAAGCTGCCAGATGCCCGGATCTAGCAATAAGGATGGTAGAGCAATCTAACTAGACGTGTTTCGTTGCTCTCATTATTGTGTCATATCTGACGTGGCCAGCTGTTAGTCCATACCGATCATAAGCGTAACTCATCAATATCGCCCCTAGACTACGCTCAGGTTTTATTAAATTTTATGTACGAGATGTAAATGTACTGCTTTTAACATATGCCTACGATAGTTATTGATTTGTATTTGCATAATGTTTATTGATTATGTTACTAATTGTCTCCGTATATCGGTCAGTTTGTTAAACTCGGAGATTTTTGTTTGAAACAACTGGAGATATAATTTTCTTACGCATCACGACTGATACGTAAGTTAAGGGAAAAAATACTGGGTTATAAATGTTATTGGTATAGAACAAAAAACAGTTATCTGTTTTTTTTTGTAAGCCTATAAAGTGTCCCACAGCTGGGCAAAGGCCTCCCCCCTTGAATAAAATCCTCCCGATTTACAGTAATTTCTGGCCATTTGTTAAGAAACGCGTCCAGGTCATCCCGCCATGTCCTCTGGGTCGGCCACCCCGCCGTTTCTGTTGTGGCATCCACTCCGTGGCTAGTTTAGCCCACCTCTTTGGATGCATGTTATTTTATTTACCTAATTCCAATTACCATGTATTTTAATCTCTCTCTTTTAGAGCTTGTCATAAAGCGCCTACTCTGGGTAAATATTATAATAACGTATTCTTTATATCTACCTTCGTCTTTTTCCCACACGCGGAGTCTCCTTTCCTTATCTAGAGGTGCGAAAATTTCACTGACAAGGGTCGTCACTAGACAGGCCCCTATCGTGGCCCTTTGGATTTTCGAAGGCCACGTAGTTGTTAGCCTGCTTTTGCCTCTCCTGTTTCATTAAGATGTAAGTTTCGCGTCATGTAGAAAACACTTTAATCTGCATTTATTTATCTCCTCGGTAACTTTTTTTTTAAATATCACATGGTGGCAATAAATCATACGGCCCGCCTGATGGTAAGCAGCTACCGTAGCCTATGGACGCCTGCAACTCCAGAGGTATCACATGCGCGTTGCCGACCCTTTACAGGGAGGATTCACTGTGTTGACGGCTAAAGGAACAAGAGGGTCCCTCATCGTCAACATACTGGGTCCTCATTGAGCTCTTATACATAGCAATAACTGCTGCTACCTTGTATTAAACATGTACTGTACATACCTGTTCAGCCTGCTGCGCCAACTCCGCGATGAGCGAGGCCGCGTGGTGCGCCAGGGGGGCGTGTAGAGTTAGAGGGGGCTCCCTCGCCGGGGACAGCTGTAGAGACTGCGGGGCCGGCGCTGCGGCCCGGAGACCCGCTAGCGGCAGCGAGCGGCGGACTGTCAGACCCGTCGGCCCTAACAAAATGTTACCATATTGTTTATCCTAGTAAACTAAGTCTTAAAATTAAAACATTTCCTTAGTTAAGGTAAGCTAGAAGTTGGAAGACCAAATCTTTAATGACAGATGATTTTTATTCTCAAATAAGAGAAAAAGAGTATCTGCTGTATAATATATAATAGCAACCATGAATATTGTGTAAGCCAAGATATTTTTTGGACCATAAGAGAGATTTTGAAGCTTTTTGGAAGGAAATCGAAATAATAACGACCCATGTCCTTGCAACCCTGACAATTGGTATCAATTCACCTCCAATGGTGACGCTATTATGCGACACAGCTAAAATCGCACTCTCGCCAGGTGATCCTCTAGCAGAGAACAGCCTCGCGAGGTAGAAAGGCCACCCTCTGGCCATCTCCACTAATTGCCGCTTGGCCTGTCGCGCGAGTGCATTGAATCGTAGTCAAACTTCATTTAACTTACCTTTAACACCAATAGTGACTCCGTTATGTGACACAGCTAAAACCGCACTCTCGCCAGGCGGTACTCTAGCAGAGAACAGTCTGGCGAAGTAGAAAGGCCACCCTCTGGCCATCTCTACAAGTTGCCGCTTGGCCTGTCGCGCGGGGGACGCGCCGGCCGCACGGAGCCACGCGGCGCCCGCGCGACGCTCGCTCGCGTTGATGCGGAGCGACGAGGCGGTTGATGTGATGTCGCTTACGATCTGATTGGGGAAAGATATTCATGTTTTAAGCAATGCTTAAAGCCTAATAAACACGGCAATATAAATGCACGACAACTGAAATATGACAGAAAGACTTCGTATGTCGATATGCAAGACGTTTTGTGTCATTATAATGTCGTTGTGTCAAAATTGCACCACAAGATTGAATATAAACATTATACTTACATTTACACTTTACATCATACTTACTTTACTCTTTGATATACATATTTAAACTTGGTATCAAGACTAATTTTAGCGGTCCACTTACCTGCGCGTAGATGAGGTCTAGAACGGCGGGGTCGCTGTAGGTCTCGTTCGGCGTGAACATCTCCTTGCGTACTCGGAGACGCCACGGCACGCGCGCGTACGTGAGGAAGGCTCGGTCCGAAGACGGCAGCAGTGCAGCCGGTGCGGGGACGTCACCTAGGAAAATATACCGCGACCGTGAGTATTATGGCTCAAATTACATAATTAAATAGCAAAATGACTGGATTCTAACAGCAAAGCGTATACGGCACACCGTACTTCAAAATCATCCTAGGTTTTTTATTACTTTTATATACCAAAAGTTAAAATATGGTTGTACTTACGTTCAATATGCTCCGTCCGGTCGGTGACATGCGTTGATACGGAATGTCTTCGCTCCGCCTCCATCTTGCGATCCCGTTCCTTCTGCGCCATGTGTGTCTTGAACGTAGCGCGTTTAGCAGTGTCGTTATCGTTGAATCCTGCATCCGACCGCGGGCTGTCCCGCGCTCTCCCGACTAGCATGTCCCGGGAATTCTTCCGACCGTCGAATCTTTCGAAATCGTCAGAGTATGGTGACCGTTTACGGTCAAATTCGTCATGGCCATTTTCTTTCCGGTGTTCAGCTCTTGTCGGATGTATTTCGTATATTTCTGAAGCGTCGCGACCAGAGAAGTTGTCACGCATGTCTCTCATGTCGCGTCTGTCCTGGGCATCTAATCCGGACTCGGAATCCCACTCGTCTCGATGCTGTCTGTCACCGTTGTAGCTCCGGATATCGGACTCGTCACCCCATTCATCTCGAACACGGTGCTCTCTTCGATCGGCGGTTAAGAAGCGAGATGCTAAGTCATCCCGCGAGCCAGAATCTGGCTCGTCTCGTCGCCTTGAGTTCCAGTTGGCTAAGAACGCGTGTCTATCGTCGGCTTCCCGGTTTTGATGGACGCCAAATGTGTCACGGTCACGACGAAGTTGAGCGAATGTTGATGATTCGGGGATAGGTGGCGGAGGTGCAGGTCTGTCTGGTGGCGTAGGGGGTTGCATTGGCGGAGGTGGCGCCGGGCCAGGTGGTGCTGGAGGTAACGGTGGTGGAGGAGCATCCCATCTTGCGCCACCTCCTAACTGCCGCTCTAACATTAACTTCCGCGTGTCTTCTAGTTTGTTAACAGTGCGCGGAGTATCCGCTGCTGACGAAGAGCTGCGTACAGAGTGATTTGCTGTGACACGCTCCAGTCTCTGTCTCATCTCTGAACTAAGCTTTAGCTTGCCGACGCTTCCAGGCGACGGGCGCTGAGCGCCGATCTCAAAGCTTCTTCTCGCCGTCCGCTGCGACGGAGGCTCTCGACTGGGGGACACAACAGGCCCGTCTACTTCAAACTCCTCCCACTCTATACTGCCAGGTGAGGCGTCGGATCGCGACCGACCGCGTGGTTCGTGCTCGCCGTTCGTCTGCGACTGCGGAGTGTGTCTTCTCTGTATTTGACGTAGCTTGAACTTGGTGAAGTCTTGATTTATGTCCTGGCCGCTGGCATCTTTTGGCGGGGGCCACCGCCATTTTCCAATGCGCACAGTTTTCGCGCGGCCATAGGGGTCCATAAAACCGCGGACTTCTGATGGATCGGTGGCGTGGAGTGGTGGAGGCATAGGTGGAGGGGGCGGCGGTGGAGCACCCGTGGAGGAGCTCTCGTTCGATTCTCGTCTTGATTTCGTCACTGAGAGCCTGGGAGGCGAATGTACTTGTGCATGGACAACAGTCGATGCTCGCACGGGCGAGGTCGGCTCCGACTCAGAAGGCTCGACGACCTGACCGGCTAATAAAGTCTGTAGCGCTTGATTCTGAGCTAAAAGCTGCTGCTGAATTTGAAGATTCTGTGCCATTGCGCTTTGCAAGAACGCGCGCTGCAAATTCTGATGATATACATTCATGTCTACCGTACCAGATGGTGGTAGATGAAGACCCAAAGCTGCCGCTAACGCTTCAGGCGTGGCCGGCATCGATATAGACGACATGGCACCGAAGCTGAGCGCCGACGTGTTAGCCGAGGCCGCTCTAGGCGTTACACCGCCTCCTTTAATCGCGCCTGACAATCCTTCTCCATCAGTTAACCTCTTTAAACTGTCGTTCATGAAAATCGGATCAAAGAGGTTAGTTATATAGTCATCGACGGAATCTACGCTGGATTCTTTTCTGCTGCTCTTCTCTTTATCCTCCTTGCCGCCTCCTTTGATCAGTCTGCGCATTTCTGTAGAGTTGTCTAAAGTTTTTAACTGTTCGTTGTAGTCACAGCTAAGGACGCGGTCGATGAAATCATTGTAGCCTCCACCCTTGATGCTGGCGGCGAGGGAGCGAGCATCGGAGAGCTCGTCTATATTCGGGTCGAGGACGGGTGAGAACAGGTCATCGAGGAACTGGTCGACGTCGGAGGCCTGCGACGGCACGCGCACGCGGCGCACGTGGGACGCTAGGGATGGTGCTTCGGATGTGTCCGACATTGCTGACGACCTGATGACAAGGAATCGAATGTAAATATGAAACGTTGAAATAGATGTTTTGATATTTAACTTAGTTGACACGGTGTTAAAGAAAAACAAACGTGCAGGTGAAGCGCTTTAAATGATCGGATACTAAAAATAACGATACAAATCAATCCATCTTGTAGCCAATTGATTATTGTAGAAAAAGGTACTTTAAACCAAATAAAATAAAATTATAAATAAATCTTTGGGGACAATCTGACACAAATCTACCTAGTCCCGAGGCGACGATATACATACTTATATAGATGAATGTATACTTAGATACATACAATAGAAAACACCATAACTCAGGAACAAATATTCGTGATAAACACGGAAATAAATGCCCTTACCAGGATTTGAACCCGGGACCTCCTGCTTCGTAGGCAGGGTCACTACCGACTGGGCTAGGAGGCCGTTGTACCATAAACCTGAGGTAAAATAAATGAGTCTTACGAATAACTCAGTATGCACTTGCACTGTCACCTTGTTACTTCATACATAATATACAAAAACGCGACTCAAAGTAGGTTGCAGCGTAAACAAAAAGATGCGCACGGTTTTATTTTAGCAACCACTCGCTTCAGCAAAAAATCGTTTTAACTTTTAAAACTCCTTACCTGACACCGCCGAATTCCGAGCTCTTCTCAATGTAAGCGCGACTGGACTGACTGCCAGCCGGCGCCCTCTTGCCCGCGTACTGACTCTTGATGTACCGCGACGGCAAAACCCTCGAACCGGTCCCGTACTCCATCTCCATGGCTCCTTTACTACTGGATACACTGGGCGCGCCACCCAATCTTTCTACCGAGTGGTATCGGTCGTTTAGACGAGATTGCGACAACCCTAAGTCTGCAAGCTTATTTGGCTGCGGTGCAGGGTTGTCACCTAGCAAATTGTCCAAAGATCTGCTTCGTATTTTCTCCGAATTTTGTTCAAAGTATCTCTCGTTTAGCGCGGATTCTCGCGATAAGATATCGTGTGAGATCTTTCTGGAATAATCGTTTGAGTGCTTGGTGAGGGCGTGGGAGTCTTCCCTATCCATTTTCCAGGTGTATTCTGATATGCTATCGTCCATGGAGTCTTGGAGTAGGCGTCCGATGCTGGGCGAGCGTGATTTTGGTGGTTCTGGTGGTGGCACCTGAGAAAATAAATCAGTGTATTTAATAATTTATACAAAGGTATTTGACTCCGCCATTCACTTCACGAAAATGACTATTTAAGTTTTAATTTCGTGAATGGTCCGTGAACGAATACTTAGTAAGTTTAACTCAAAGTAGACAGAGAAACATTTGAGCAGTAGAGGCTCGTTGTGGACCCTCAAAAGATTAGACTTTTTGCCTTACGCTCGATAAACCACAATCGTTAGAGTACTTACCATGGGTCTAGCTGCGGGCGAGCGCTCAGCCCGCTCGGGCTCCACGGTGGCCCGCGGGGGAGGCGCGGGGGGCGTGTGGCCGCGCCCGGCGCCTCGCAGCGGCTCGCTGCGGGTGGTGGGGAGGGCCGCCCATGTCTCAAGTTCGCCCACTGCGTCAAATGCGAATTCGCAGCCTGCCCATTCTGTCAAAACAAGGTTAAGTAGATTAAGTTACAAGTTTGCTTCTGTTTTATTTGAATGAGGGTTTCCGCGATCGAGTTTTTCACTAGATGGCAGCACCGTGATGAGAGGTCTTTTTGACAGCAGCTCACAAACTCTACCAATAAAAAAACCGGCCAAGTGCGTGTCGGACCACGCATAATGGAGGGTTCCGTACCTTCAATGGAATAAGAACCAAACTAATGCCAAAAGGTCGTATCTGATGCCTATGGAAGAAGTTTTTTGGAGATAACTCAAAAATGGCTTAACCGATAATGTTCCAAACAAATTTCGTAGAAAATATATGACAAGGCGTATATTCTCAAGGGGGGGCGGACACAATGTTTCTGACTTTCGAAGCGATTATTTCTGAGAATTTTTACTTAATCTCAAAATGTTCAAAGAAACCTCAATATTATTTATAAAGACCTATCGGTTGATTTGAAACATGTTGATATTTGGTAAAAATTTTTTTTTAAATTTAGTTACATGTATACAGCGCCCCTTCCTAAAATTATTTTTTTCTGCATTTTAATCACATAACTTAATAGCGGCATACAAAATACACCTTATGTCTAAATTTTATTACGATAGGTATAATAATTTCCGAGTAAAAAGGCTGTAACATACGGACGGACAGACGGACATGACGAAACTATAAGGGTTCCGTTTTTGCCATTTTGCTGTCCCTGTCTGCTCTCGCCACGGTGCTGCCATCTAGTGAAAAACACGATCGCGAAACCCTCATTAGTCGATGATCCACGACTCAATGCATACGTGGTGGACGGAATCTGTGGAGTAATGTCTGTTAGGTTAACGTACCGGTGAGCTGTCCGTTGTGCTCCATGGTGAGCGACCAGCCGGTGGCGCGGCGCGCCACGCCGGCCGCCGCCAGCGCCGCCGCTGCAGCGCGCTCGCATGACGTCCAGGGTTCAACGCAAACATGGTGGACGGAATCTGTCGAATAATGAGACCCGTTAGATTTGTACTACGGCGCGTGTTAGAGATGGGAGCATATTGAATGGTAAGGCCACTAGCTCGCGTATGCAAGACGCAAACATGGTGGACGGAATCTGTCGAATAATGAGGCGCGTAAAATTCATACTACGGCACGTGTTAGAGAGGGCAGCATATTGAATGGTAAGGCCACTAGCTTGCGTATGCAAGACGCAAACATGGTGGACGGAATCTGTCGAATAATGAGGCGCGTTAGATTCATACTACGGCACGTGTTAGAGAGCGGGAGCAAATTGAATGGTAAGGCCACTAGCTTGCGTATGCAAGACGTCACCGCTTGCAATTCTTACAAAATTGAACCGCGGCGTGGATCGGTATTGAAACGTTATATTAATCGGATGTGCAGAGCGAACCGTGCAGGTTATGGGTGGGATTACATCTGTCAGCATTGGTCAGCATCGAGTCGGATTTTGTGTATTGAAAATTGATGTTTAGTATGTGATTCCAAGTATTGCATTTCGTCTAGTATTCGTACAGTCGCCATCAAATATACCGGAGCGGCCAAGGTACTTAAAAATATCTGAATATGCACTTTATCGCCTTGACAATAGAGGCGTTGTTCAGATATTTGGCCGCTCCGATATATCTGATGGTGACTGTATCAACGTATATCAGTAATAGACCATCCCAAACAGTTTAATGGCACGTAAAAAGAGGAAATCCTTAAAATACATAGGGGGCGTCCATTAATCGCGTCATACTGTATAGGGGGGGAGGGGGTCAAGAAAAAATCACCAATGATCACCACAGGGGGGAGGGGGGTCTGGACACATATCACGTGTAATTTTTTTGTTATTATGGCCAATAAAATAAAAATTATCAACTTCTAAATGAATCAATCTGTCAAAAGCAGAGTAAAATTGCACTAGCACTATGATTGTAAATAATTTTTAATGGATATTATTTTGTGAAGTAGGTTTGTAGGGTTCCGTAGCCAAAGTGGCAAAAACGTAACCCTTATAGTTTCGTTATGTCCGTCTGTCCGTCCATCCGTCCGTATGTCACAGCCATTTCACTCGGAAATGATAAAACGTATCTTAATAAATATCTAGATATAAGGTGTGTTTTTGTATGCTGCTACTTAGTTTTGTAGTAAAATTGCTGAAAAAGATATTTTAAGGAGGGGCACTACTCCATACATGTAATTATTTGTAAAAAAAATTTTTTTTACCAAATATTGACATGATACACATCACTCTGTAGGTCTTTCAAAATAACATTGAGGTCTGTTTGTTTTTTTTTTATTTAGTGAATATTTTAAGAAAAAATCACATCGTAAGTCTAAAAAAATTGTGTCCTCCCTGTCACTTTTGAATCGGAGATTGAGAACATTATCGGTTTAGAAATTATTGAGTTATCTCCTAAAAACTCATTTCATACTCAGATACGACCTTTTGATATTAATTTTTCGATAGTAGGTACGAAACCGCTTGGCCCGACACGCACTATTAAAGAAAAATTTTTCTATTAAAGATAATTTTATTTTATATGTATACAAGTAGTTTCATTCTTTTACCCTTTACGTGTACGTACGTTACGTAAGTAGCTTCACGTGTTAGAAAACGGTACTTACTTTAGTTAGCAAAAAATTACACGTCATATTGGACAGGGGGGGGAGGGGTCCTGAAAATATCACCAAAGATCACCATGGGGGAGGGGGGGGTCTAAAACAAGCCAAAAACGTATGACGCGATTAATGGACGCCCCCATAGATGTATACACATTCATCACACACACAAAACACACCCGGGAAACTACGTGTATACCGATAGCGCCGAGTTTCTCGATATAACACACAATTAAAAAAGCCGGAGCGGCAGCATTGGGCGTGCACTCCAGCGGGGTGAGCGGAGTATCTGTAGTTAGTGACACAAAGTGGACTAAGCAAACGCTCACGCGCATTGCATCTATACTCGTACAGAACGTAGTCGTACCATCGTACAGGCGCAGCGGCAGCGCCGGGCGCGCGTCGGCCCTGTGCGCGCGCCACTCCAGCAGCGTGGGCGGGCAGCGCCGCGCCGCGCCGGCCGAGCGCGCCGCGCCGGCGCCCGCGCCCGCGCCCGCGCCCGCGCCCGCGCAGCCCAGCAGCCGCAGCAGCGCGGCGCGCGGGCGCGGCGGCGCGCGCTCCGACACGAAGCGGACTAGGTATCTGTAACGGCATACATTGGTCACGAAAATTTATGAAATTGACCGAGATATTTTTTCTCAGAAAACGTGGCTTTTTGGGATAGATTATCTCCAAACATTAAGCCCAATGGCCACAGCCTCTTCGCGTGAATTTAGTTCTATTCTCCGATCCGATTTTAAGAGGCTGACAACACCCGATGACCTTCAAATTGACTTTACTCAAACAGTGTTTCAGCTATAACTACTTGTTTTGAGAAAGTAAAAAAATATTATATTTGGAATATTTGGAAGAACTTTGTTGGTTCCGATACACAATTGGACGAAATCGGCTCGATAGAAAATAATTTCAAGGTTACATCTTAAAATTAGCTTTAAACAGTCGTATGTCTTTATTTTCTTGACTTATACGTCTGCAACTAAGGACAAAATTCCACCGCACTAATACTAAAAACTTCGTTGTTTTATATTTCTCAATTAATGCGTAGTCTTTTTTAAATTCATCATTTTGCAAAATTCGCAATGAGCTCCCATACTAATCGTAACACAGTGTTTCTCTTTCACTCGCGCTGAAAAAGATAGGTAGGGAACTTAGCTGTTGTCAGCCCCTTAAAGATTCTAGCCCGAAGTCATAGTTTGTGAACGCCTGAATCGCCTGATTTAGAAAAACGTTTCGCATAATCCAACGGCAAAATGTTTATACTAGACTTATATTAAATCTGATCAAGTAAAGGCTAGAATGACTTACTTATGCAGCGGCGGCGTAGGCTGGAATGCTGACAAACAGTGTACCATTAACTGACAGACTCGTTCAGCGGAATCTCCATCAGCTTGGTTACACAGCTGCACTAGGATCTCGTCTCGTAAGCCCCTGGACGCCAAGCCTCGGGACGCTATGTAGTCAGCCAAAATCTGGAGACAAACGAGGATTACAGGCATATACTTAACATACACAGATCGATAAAAAACAAGTGTTCTTGTATAGGTCATATAAATTATATTTGATATAGTAGAACCCTGTTTATTTATTTATTTATTTATTTATTTATTTATGTTAAGGAGAACCAACAGCTTTTAAGTCACAGTTATACAATTAAATAAACACAGAAAGCCAATTAAAGGAACTCACAAGTAATAACAATATAGTCTAAATTAAACTAATGCTAGGCTACTAACGCATACACACATGCGAACAAGAAGAGAAAATTCGATAACATACTAATTTTAATATAAAAGTATGAAAACATTAGTTCTAAAATGTAATATGTTTTGCAAGTATAAATTCCTACAGAAGAGGAAAATATATATATTTGGAATCATTATTTAAACAAGAAGTAGTTAGGTACACTCACATGAAACAACGCTTAACCAGACTTTGTCTCACATTAGGAACTCTGCAGTTGAATATATCTATATCCATGTCTTTCGTTAACTCGTTTAGTTTACGACTCGCGCGAATCAAGAAACTGTTCCGTCTGTAGTTGGAAGATGCAGTACTAATAGATATAGGGGGATGATACCTACTCGAGCGGTAGGGGATTCTAAAAGAGAGCTTACTAAGCAACTCTGGGCAATCAGTTACACCAGTGGTGATGTTAAGGAGAAAGGCAATATCGGCTATTTCACGACGTTTTTGTAATGTAACCAGGTGATGTTTCCTACAAAGACCTAAATAATTGGAAGAGCTATAAGGATGTTTTAGTTTGAAGCATAGAAACTTCATGAACTTTTGCTGGACGCGTTCAATACGATCAACATACGTATTATAGCAGGGGTTCCAAATTTGGGATGCATATTCAAGCCTACTTCTTACATAAGCGCAATAGAGAATTTTAAGTGTTTTAGCTTGGGTGAAATATACAGAATTACGCATTATGAAACCTAGCGATTTGAGTGCACCATTAACAACACTATCAATGTGTTTATCAAATATAAGTTTAGAATCGTGGATTACACCCAAATCTCTCATATATGTTATTTTCTCAAGAGGTTGCCCCTTTATTTTATAAGATGTTGGAGTTAAATTACGCTGGCGCGAAAATGTTATTGAAAAACACTTAGATGGATTAAGTTCTAATTTATTTACGTGACAATATTCATCAAGACGTGTAAGATCAGACTGTAGTAACATTGAGTCATGATTAGACTTTATTTTTATAAATACTTTCATATCGTCAGCAAAACAAAGGAGTTTAGAATGCAAGAAACAATTTCCTATATCATTAACAAATATATTAAACAGCAAAGGTCCCAGTATGGATCCTTGAGGGACACCACTCGGGACTGTTACCCATCCAGACATGTAATTGTTTACCACAACGGCCTGAGACCTATTATCTATGTAAGAGGAAAACCACCTAAGTAAATCCCCATGAATTCCTATGTCATATAATTTAGATATCAATAGTTTGTGATCAATTTTATCAAAACATTTACTGTAATCGGTATAGACAACATCAACCTGAAAGTCACTATCCATAGCATCCGTAACATAGTCGTTTAATAAAACAAGACTCGATACTGTTGACCTCCGTTGCAAAAACCCATGCTGACTACCACTAAAACAATGTTTAAAAGTGTCATAAATTTGATTAAATACAATTTTTTCGAGTACCTTTGACAGTATACATAATTTAGATATAGGCCTGTAGTTGGTAATTTCCGTTTTTGGTCCTTTTTTATGAACTGGAGTTATAAAGGCCGACTTCCATATAGAGGGTATTGTACACTCGGCGAATGAGCGTCTAAAGAGCAAAACAATGGGACACACTAGGCTCTTCGCACAGTTGATTAGGAACTGGGCAGGTAACTCGTCGGGAGCAGCTGACTTAGAGGGGTCCAACTTAAGTAATATATTGGTGACGGTATGCTGGTTAATTTCAATGTTATTTAAGTTGACTAGCGAATCGGAACGAGGGCATGGTAAACGATTAACTACATTACTATTCGACGGTATGAAAGTTGTAGAAAAATATTCTGAGAACGCATTACAAATATCCATTCCTGAATTTACTGTTCTGTTACAATATTTTAAGCTCGCGGGTAGGCCATTGGAAGAAGAACGAGACTTGACAAACGACCAGAATTGTTTAGGGTTCGTGGCGATGTTTTGTTCGACACGACACATATACGTAGCAAAGCATTCATCTTCCAATTTTCGTACTCTGTCCCTTAGAACATTGTATGAAAGCAAATCCGATACATTCTTACTTATAAATTTTATATTTTTTAAAGTATTTATATTTTTCTCTAATACATTTTTTCAAAGATAGGGAATACCAAACCGGATAATTATCTTTATTAACTATTTTGCTAGGTATGAATTTATTTCTAAGATTTTTAAAAGTGTCGTAAAAAAAGTCCAGTGACTGATCGAATAATAATATAATAATAATAAATACTCTTTATTGCACACCTCATACAGTTACAAGCACAAATTTTACAATTAGATAAATTTAGGTAGAGGTAACAACAGGCGGTCTTATCGCTAATGAGCGATTTCTTCCAGACAACCTTTGGGTAGTGGAGACTAGAGAAAAACAATAAGCAGTAGGTGGTGCATAGAAACAAAAGAGACGAAATAGATAACACAGCACATTCATATGAATATACATACTTAAATAAATACAAAATAAACATACATATACGTACATATATACATATATAATACACACAGTAAGAAACAACAGTGTCAACTTAAAAACCTAAGGAAGAGATAAATAGTATTCCTTAAGTTGCGATTTAAAGCTACCAATAGATTGCGCGCGTTTTATGTTGAGAGGGAGAGAATTCCACAAACGAACGGCCTGGAACGTAAATGAGCAATTATAAAATTTGGAAGATGAAGATGGCACTTTTAGGAGCAATTTTTGAGAGGATCTAATAGAATTAAGGTAAGAGAAACGCTCTTTGAGGTAGCGGGGAGTTGCAGGGTTAAAAAGTATAGAAAAGAGTAAAGAAAGTATGTGAGAGTTACGGCGGTGACGGATAGGGAGCCATTTGAGTTGAGAACGAAAACTAGAAACATGGTCGAATTTGCGTAATCCGAAAATGAACCGAATGCAGGCATTTTGAATACGCTCACGCTTATTAAGTTGCTCCTCGGTTAGGTCTAAATAGGAGATATCTGCATAATCAAGAATGGGGAGAAGTAACGACTGAGCAAGCGCAATTTTAGTAGCAATTGGCAGGAAATTCCGGAGCCGTCTGAGAGACCCTATGGCAGCAAACATCTTCCTGCTCACTTCACTCACCTGAGGCACCCATGATAGACAACGATCCATGATTACGCCAAGACTTTGCACTTGGTTGGAAAAAGGAATTTGGATGTACGGTGAGAAAACTCGACCTCCCAATTTATATTAGCTAAATTATTATTAATAGACACGTAATCTCCTTTGTTGTAAAGGTATTTAATCCGAGGAGCTGAGTATAATGGGATAAAAGTAGTATACTTAATACGAATAGTCAAGGGCTCGTGGTACGGGTCGATAGGAACTAAGGGTAAAGTGCAAGCACTGACACATACAAGGTCATTGGATAAGACTAAATCCAGCAGCTTTCCGAAACGGTTAAAAACGCCGTTATACTGATTCAGATTCAGAGTATGCAGTTCGTCAATCAAACTACATTCATCGTTACCAGCGTAGGAAGACGGAATCATTACTGAGTTACGATTCATCCACAAGATACCGCTCATGTTAAAATCCCCAATTATGAGATATTTATCGTCCGGACAGTTTAAAATCAAATCACTTAACTTATTTAAGAAGTTAGTTAGTTGTTGCGAAAATGTATTGCCATTATTTTGTTTACAAAGATACAATACACACAAATGGACTTTTACTAACCTATTAAAGTTATCCCTAAGTGATAGTGTAACCCATAAGTCCTCAGCGGACGATTGGAATGCCGGCTGCGGGGTCACAGGTAGGTCACGTCGCGTGGCAATGATTACACCGCCACCACGGCTCTGCCCGGTTAGGGCGACGTCCCGGTCCCGCCTCCAGACCACGTACCAATCATCAAACAGCTCCGAATCCAGCACACCATCCACTAGCCACGTCTCAGTTAAAATTATGATGTCAAAAGATGCCAAACTAAGTTTTCGATAAAAGGACAATGTTTTTGACCGTAACCCCCTAACGTTCTGGTAGTATACACAAGGATGAATATCTACTTGCGTACTAGACATTTAATATAATATATATAATTCTTAAATTGCAATTGAATAAATTTCCTAGTGGTTTTTTAAATTGCATTCTCCAATATACAAGCAGAGGAAATTTAGATAAATAAAATGCAAGAATTACGCGTGAGGTTAACATGTAGATATAATGAGTGCCATGAGTGCGAAAGAGCAAATAGCTAAAGACCATACTAATAAATGAGTGCATAGAAAAGAGATAAGCTATGTTCTGTGAGCGACCCGTAATAAACAGATAACAGCATACGTAGGAAGCGATAAGGCCGAGTTCAAAACAAAAGACTACCAAGGTGGGCCAACCAGCGGTTGTCAAACTTACATGATTTCGCTTAATGCTAATATTAAAAAATAATAACAAAAGCAAACACGCAAAGCAAAATGCAGAATTATACAGTAAATTGTAAATACGACAATTTATAACAATTTGTTTAAATCGCGCTCGGTGTTAATAATAAACACTTTGGAATTATCATCCTTCCGAGCGTGAATTTTGCAGTACCTGACCCACACGTATTGGTAGCCCCTCTGCTTCAATGACGATTTAACCAGTGTCAGCAATTTTTTGTTTTCCGGTGTCAAGTGGTCATTTATGTAAACTTTCTGGGTATTTCCCTCGATGCCGGAGGAGATATCCTCCGCTGTGAGGCTCTTCTTCCGCCTGAATGCCGCAACAAAATCTTCTTTAATGTAACGATTATTGAATGTGATTATAATCAATTTCTCACTGGAGTTATGTATAGGGACTCTAGATATATAATTTACGTAGGTCTTGTCTACAGAAAAGTCCACTGCGGTACAAATGTTCATCATTACTGAAAACAAGTTTTCATTCTTTTTGAGTGGAACTCCTTTTATTTCAATATTATTAAGACGCATCTGCTGGTTATTTAATGCACGCTCTTCTTTTAATAAAGATATTTCTTGATTCAGTGCATGTACCTTGTTATGAGTATCCTCCATCTCAGGAATTTTTTTCTCCATTTCGTCCAAGCGTCCAGAAAATTCATCTAATTTTGAGCTAGCAAAATGGCATGAGTCTTTGACTTCACCCAATTCAGTTTTAAGGATTCCAACGTCTCGAACCAATCCCGGAAGACAACTAAGATGTGCTTCCGTACTTCGCAGCTGTGTCATTATGGAGTCAAGGTCAGTTGGTTTATCCTGAGCTGATAATTCTTCCTTCTTGTCGCAGGGTCTGGCACGAGCTGGCATTACATTAACCTGGCTCAATGATGTTTCACTCTTATCACATGATTTAACTGTAGCCGGGGCCGGTGATGGATGCCTTCTGCACTTATGGCATTTCCATGTCGATCTGCGATCAGCTCCAAGCTTCCTATAGCCAGCTTCAGTAATTTGAGCACAGCAAAAGCCAATCTCCTGAAGACAGACCACGCACTGGGCGCCATCACTAATAAGTTCACCACAAATTGCACACTGCATTATAAATGACTTATTTATCGCGAGTTTGGGAACCACTGGAATGCGTGCAAAACAACTTTGGGTCTATTTTAAATTGTGCACATGTGCGTACGCGATGAGTGCGCGCATCTAACTGAACTGTTTAAAATAGTATTCATTTAGGGTCGCATGTTACCTTTTGTCTGGCTTCATTTCCAGCTGCTGATTCATCGCACCATCTCAAAATAAGTTTGAACGTAGCCACGGCGTCGTTAAAATCTTGATCCCTAAAATAAATAAAAAATTAAAATTTGCACTTTTCTTAAAGGCTCTAGTAAGTAGTTCAGTTAATTTTCCAGGCTATAGCCTTCTTGCGAGACATTACTAACATTATGTGTTTTTCGCAAAACAGAGTAGGTACCCGTTTCTTTGTGTACTGTTTATGTATACACATGTAGTTATAGTATTAGTCAACCAACTAACACGGTCATATTTCAATCTCTTTCACTCTTATATACCACATTTCACTCTTGCTATGACCGTGGTTGATAACCTGGTGTTGCTGTGCATTTTTGGGTGTAGGCATTTCACGTTTAAATACTAGAGTCCCTAGATGGGGTGATGGTAAAAAACTAAGTTGTTAGTTTAGTATACCTGACAGCGGCCTTAGCGAGGAAAGGTCTGGAAATCGGATGCTTTCGCGGACTCAGTTGCCCTCCGTCCGCAAAGTAAACTGAACTGAATTTTGCGAACGCAAATTGTTGCAAGTCACGTGGTAACTGAATGCGCTCGTCTTCTGCGTATACATCGCCGGCCACCTGATGAACAAACAGACAGTTTTCTTTTAATTTTCATTTACAATTATTTAACCCTTTTACAATTATTTGACCAAACATGAATCCTTGCAATAGGTACCTATAGGTACTAAATTAGAAATAATAATTAATCAGAGTTCACCTAATGAAATCCTTACGATTACGTATACAATATACCGTCGTGTTGCCTATCTTCGCCTGTGCTACCTATGTTCGCCTATTTTACATAAATTGACTTTAACAAAATGTTTTTAGTGCAAGCCTTACACAAAACTACTAAATAGAAAGTATTTCTTACGGGTGTCAACATTCTTCGAACGATCTGTGGCTAACTTCATATAGTTGACATTCAGTGAGGTTTTTGCGCGACACCGACCATACGTTTTTTTAAGCCGGTCTTTTAACTTCAGTTTTAAACAGTGATACAGGCCAGGTAATGTTAAACTTTTTACATGATTATATCCTTTAACTATTTCTTTTTAATATGTAACTATTATTATATGGCTAGCTTACGTTTAGAAGTCACAATTGGATAAAACATTGGTGAGGGTATTTGGCGGCCATCTTATTACCGATCTTCGCCTACCCCTAGGGTTGTCAAATTTGTTTCCAAATGAACATATTTTCTTATGTTTGGTTTTTCGGAAATGGGATTAGCGATTTGGAGGAAAGTTAGTGAGATAAAGATATATGTAGATGTACCCAGTAGTACTAGTAGATACTTGGTATGAACAAGGGACCCTTAGAAGGCAATCATTGTACGGTTGTACGGTCTCACTTTGAAAAGGTAATTATGTGTAGAAGCCAAAGGTTGATTTGATCTCAATTACGAAAATACTGATAAGCGAAAAGAGATACGTTTTTTGTTTATATAATAAACATTTTTTTTTACTTATAAACCATTACTCTCCTTTATTTGTCATGTTGGTTAATTTTTGGCAGCCCTAGCATCATTTTAGAAAATGTATGTAAACAACTTCAGACTGCTGCCAATCTTCGCCTACTACACATTTTTTTTTAAATGTGCCTAGTCTGGTGTAGTTAAGGTTCATATTATATTAACACGTTCCAGGGAGATAAGACTTGATAGGTGTAAGTCCCAGAAAAGTTAATAATTAGCGGTAAGGCATGCCATAGGCGAAGATTGGAGAAAACACCCAAACTTCGCCTATTGCCTTCGGGGCCATTTATCGCCAAGTTACCCAATGAAATTCAAAGCTTTAATGATATATACTGATAGTCAGGAGTACTAAAATACGTTTTTTGGCCATAATGGACTAAAATGCTTTCAAATTTGAAAGATTTTTTGGGAAATGTGTCAAAATCCAGGCGAAGATACGGAACTCGACGGTACGTTTTTTGCGACTGTCCCTACCTTGGCCATATTTCTCTCGGAGTGAGGCGGCTGCCACTCATCTAACTTGGACAAGATGAACGCCAACTCGGCTGGCACTTCTAGCACTTGCAAGCTCTCTGCCTTGGCTTTCTGCTCCGCAGCTCGCCGTCTGCAAGTATACGGCGAATATGAAATCATTATGTCGACAATAACGTAAATACATGTATGAACATTAATGTAGGCACCTGAAAGTAAAAATACTTAAACAGGGTCCACACAGGCCGAGCAGCCTCATGAGAAAATTACCGCACGAAGCAGCTCGGGCAGTGTAAACGCGCCCAGGCAATGTCGTCGGGAGGCTGATTGGCCTGTGTGAACACGCCTAATCGCAAAGACAGAAGACTGGATTCGTTATTCTTGTCAACTGTCTTTTGTGAACAGGTTTCCTAATATAGTAACACTCACTTGGCCTGTTGCATCTGCAGGTCCTGCCGCCGCCGCTGCTGCTCGCGCATGTGCATGGCGAGCTTGCGCGCGCGGCGGCCGCGCACGAGCGCCTGCGCGCGCACCACGCCGCGCCGCGCGCGCACGAAGCGAGCGCGCTGGCTTTGCCCGCGCCAGAAGGCTTGGATCTTGACGGCTGACGCGCGCATTGCGTTGTAGCGTTTCCTGCGATTGTGAAGAGAATCGGTCAGTTGATATACGTATATATTTTCAAATTATATAGGACAAAACTATTCTCTTTGCTGATGAAATAACCGCATGTCGCAGACGATCTGATCTTACAGGTTTTTGAATGTAAATTTGGTTCAACAACCATACTTAACTTTACCCTTAGCACCTATTCTTTTAGTTACTCCTACCTGGCGAGGAAGCCGCGGGCGCGAGCTTGCAGCGCGGTGGCGGCGGCGCGCAGCTTGTCGGCCCTCGCGCGCTCCAATGCGCGGTGTAGCGCCTCGCGGAGGAACACGCGCGCTGCGCCCAGCTGGTAGTCTGCACCGCCTGGAATCAATAGGTATAACTGGTGAATAGGAAGGATGTTTTCGTTCTCTCCTATTGTGTTTGCAGTTACTTGTGCTAATTAAGTTTTACCCTCTCAAGCGGACTTATAAAGCGGGTAGATTGATTCTTATTTATTTATTTATTTAATCTTTATTGCACGTAAGGAAACTTGACGTACAAAAGGCGGACTTAATGCCATAAGATACCTTTAGGGCAAAACAGAAAAGATTGTAGGCGGTGCATCTAATGAAATTAATAACTGATGATGGTGATCATTATCAAAAGGTTGGTGCTGGCAAAAAAACTACTTTTTTTAAATATGAACAGATATCAACAACTTGTTACCCGTAACGAAGTGACAAAAGGAATTCCCATTTACTCGTCATAAAATTGCTACACAATTTTTTCAATCAACATTATAAATATCTAACTGGTGCCGCTCGATAAATTTTACGATCATTTTCTAACTCGATAACTCACCAGTTCCTCTGAGTGTTGATATTATCGGAACGCAATAAATCCGTATCGAGCCTCGGGATCTTGCTTAGAAATCGATACAAACGCGAAGTCGCTCAAAAAAGCATATTTTCAATGAATTTTAATTGCAACAAAATACCTAACCGAGCGGAACTCCTCCCGCGCGAACTGACAGTTTGAAGTCTTAATGGAGCGCACTTTTCTTTTCACATACCGGCTAGCGAAAGCACGAAAAGTCAAGATTATATTTTTGATCATTATTTACGGTTTTTATGTCAATAATCTTATTACCACATTTTCACGCATTTACACTTCATTTCATTATGAAGCGACCATTAGTTAGTTTGTTCTTTTTTTTTACTGTCGTCACATAACGGACACTTTTCAGTATTCTTATACAAGGAAATAGTTTACAGTATAACATGGACAACGATTCGCGAATGTGACCAAGCCGTGACTGAACAAAACGGCTCCGATCAATTAGTAGAAAGTGGATAAACAGCTGGTTTCAAAACTCGTTGTGAAGGATTGATGTGCAGATTAATTACTTACATTTATAGCATGATAAACACGTGGGTTCATAGAGATTTGCGATCTTTATTTATCGATAGATAATGCGTGAGTTCCTTATGGTTACGCTCACAACATCCGGAATAAAATTAATTGTGAAATAGTGAGCATAAAACATTGAAATTATCAGTATCGGTATTTTTAATTTTTATTGCAAGCACACTGATAGGTTGTTTAAGCCTAAGAGCTTATTTAAATTAAGGGTGTATTTAAGTAATTCCGATAATCATTTAAAATTCACTCATATTCCAATAATAAGTTTTTTTAATTATCCGCTACTTTTTTTATTTTTTAAATTACCTACCCGAACCCGCTGCAACATCGACCAAACATACAGATACGGTCGCGTAGGCTTTATAAATTACATATGCATATTAGTGCAAGTTTTTTTTGTAGTTGCCTACTTCAGTTTTAGCAATTTTATAGTAAAAGGCTTTAGAATGCGATTCACTCATTATGCTCGTTGCAAAAGACAATGATTGTGCCCATTACACACAATAACCGGCGTGGGTGGATCAATTTGGTTGCAATACATTGACACGCGGCCGCCTACTGCTAGTCCTTTGGTTTTCAGAAAGATAATAACTAGTAACAGCTGCTAGCAGGATCAAAATCTAAGCTTTAGATTTAAATTAACCGGGGGCTTAGCCAAGATGACAATCGTTTGTAGAAAACGAATCTAAGCGCTATCCGTCTCTATATCGCAGTAATATGGAAGAGTGATAGTGAGACCGATAGCTTTTCGTTTCGTTTTCTACAAAGTGCAAAAGTTGAAACATTTGTCGTCGACTGTACTTACTAAGAGTTACATTTGACTTATCATTTGCAGATTTTATCTCGTTGCAATATGGCTCACAATTAGTCAGATAGCTGCGTCGACAACGATAGTTACCAAATATCCTTCCTTATATGTTGTACTACGGCTACTACCCACTAAATATCATATCAGAACGCGCATGGTTGTCATTTTATCGCTTATCACGTCATGCATCACTTTCGCACTTACATACTCGTTAGAACGTGACAGCTATGGTGACAAACGATAATCTGATCTATTCGCATTTAAATAAATGCTTCTTTCGTTTTGTTACATAATTAAAATGTATACATACCAGCGCCGGTGGGTGGCATCTCGGCCAGTATGGAGTTGCATATCTCTCGGTACGGTGTGGAGCGCGCTGGGGTTGACTTCAACAAGTACCTGGAACAGCGTTTATAGCATTAACATACCAGTTACATCCGTCAGGCGTAGCACTCATTCTTGAGTTATTACGTAAGGAAGTTACATGCCTTACATGTGTGTCATTAAATTATTATATTATAAATGATTAGACCATAAAATCGTTACCAGATTAACACTACATATTCTTGATTTTTCATCATGATTTTTGAAAAGCATGTCCCTAATAAGAGAGACAAGCTCGGCCCACTAGTCCATGTATACGTACTTTAATAGATACTCGTATTAATAGGTTTGCCAGATCATAATATATGAGCCAACATATGTAAGGTAAGAATGAAAACGGTTACGGTAAGTTTCAACTTTCTTCATCAGGATTGGCTGGTGTCATTTTTTTGTCAGCAAACGTTGTGGACGGAAGAAACTCACCGATATCTATCGACAAAGTTCTGGAAGGGTATCCTTATCGGGTAGCCGGTCTGTCTGATCTTGATGGTGTCTAGCATGCCAGTGTAGCGCAGCTGAGCCAGCACGCACGGCATGTCGAACTTCATGGGAGACTTGTCCGTGTTGGGCTTGATGCAGCGCACGAACCAGGGGTTGCAGCGCGACATGGAGTCCAGCAACTGGTGCAGGCTGTCCGAGAACCTGGAAAACGAACGAGATTGGTTAAGTACAGTAGTTGAAAGTACCAACCACTTGGTATTACACAACTGCTGTATACCGATTTTTCGTGGCTGGTTGGTACAGCAACATTTTATGATGCTAAAACCAGATTCCTTAGAAGTTTCCAAGCTTTCATTGATGAAGAACTGTCCGATGGCCCGACCGTCTCCTGCAAAGTGACCAGATCAGAACGAGCAGCAGTAACCAGTGTGGTATCATCTGTTCCTACTGCAACTTACCTAGCAGCGACAGTAGGTGTCCTCGGTTTCATAGTAACAAAGCGGCCGTTGGCACCCCGCGGCAGTGTCTTATTCGCGTCATGTTGAGCCCTCAGCTGCGCGCTCATCTCCGCCACCAGAGGAACCTCGCTGGAGCACAGCAGCTCCAACACATCGCCGCGTAATGCGTCTCGGTTCTTGTCGAGGAAACCTTCTACGCTGTACCACACTTGGCCCGCGTAGTGCTTCACCTGTATAAATGATATACACATATTTTGATCCATTTTGAGCAGACATTATCGAAGTTAATGTTCTTAAAAATCTTGATTATTTAGTTTTCTTGGAGTTACGTTAATATAGTCAGGTAAGTACTCGTAGTCCAAGATTTTTGCTGGATTATTCAGCTATGCAAAGTACGAGGACTTTGTCGTAAATACCAATACGATAAAATTAGCATCGTAAACCGTGTACATTACTTATTTATTGATATATGACAAATAATGAGTAGATATCAGTTATTTTAATTTATTCTCATTTATGTAAATGAAACTTGGTTTTACAGTTCTAGTGGGAAATCGTAATTTGTAATATTTACGTGTCAAAACTGGTTTAAAGATTAGAAATATAGGACCACCGATTAACTAAAACGGTTGGTGAGAAGTTATTATAGTCTGACTTTTATGTGTGGGCTGGCTACAAGCGACTGTATATTTTGTAACAATTTAACTGTTAAGTTTTTAGCTAACGATCACGGCATGACCTAATTACCGGTCTGAATTAAGTGCCAGGACTATAAAAGAAAATCTTACACCAAATTCACTTGCTCCCAGCCTGGGCCTCGAATACAGCTCGTTCAGAGCGTGGTTGTAATGGCACTTTTCCAGGAAGGACGCGTCCGACGCGCGAGGGAAGTTGCTCTCGTCATCTAGCAGGTGCAAGATGCCCACTGGCTTCTTGCTGAGCAGCTGGATCACTATAAAAACAATCAAAATCAGATCTTATCCTTTTAGGCTTAGAGTACACATTAGAAAAACAACACAACACCTACCCGGAGAGTTATCATTCCACGCGAGATTCGACCACTCCAACCTCTCCTTCTGATACTCCTGTTGCTCCAATTTGAAAATGTGTTTGTTGAAATAGTGCTGCAGCGTTTCGTTTGCAAAATTTATGCATAATTGCTCGAATGAGTTCTCTTCCAGGTCTTCGAAACCGAAGATATCGAGGAGAGATATTCTGTGCGCGTCGTGCAGACCCGCTCGGTGTACGATCGAATTGATTCGGAGGACCAACCAATTGAATAAGGATGAGTATAGTGCTTTAGAAAATGCGTCTCGTGCGTCTAAAGCTTGGTCGATCGGTAAAGGCGACCTCATACGCTCGGCGCGTGCCGCCGTTACTCGGGTGGTCAGTGCTCTAGCCATTGCTTCCGCAGGAACTTTTAGAAGATGTGCCGCCCAACGCACCTCAGCCCCACCACCCAACTGCACACCCTCTTGTCCGTGTCTAAGCTGTCTTCTATGAAAGTAGACATTTCCTAAGTGTAGAACAGCTGCTAATACTCTGATTATGTCCTCCCGTTCGGCATCTCCAATTCCGAGCACTTGCATGGCACCGCAAAGAGCGGACCAGTCGGCACCCGCACCCGCTCCGCCTGAATCGCCCCCTTGATTTAAATAAAAGTAATGCTCGGCTGATAAAAGACCTCTAGCCTTTCTCTGCTCCTCGTCTAAACCGGCGAGTAGCTCGTAAAATACATGATAATTTCTTTCGCCGGGTGACTGTGTGACTATTCTCGACTTCTCAAGTAAATAATGCGCTACTCGCGCGCCGGCCAGCGCGCCGTCTTTGAAGTACAGTTCTAGAAGTTTCCCGAATCGACTAGAATTGTGATTTTTTGGTGTTCTAGCGTTTCCGAAGGCCTCTAGCAGTGGAGCTGCCTCGAGGATTTGCTCTGAGACGGGCGCGCGGCCTGGAGGGGCAGGAGCAACTGCAGCCAAGAACTGTACTGCAAGCTTGGTGGATTCCGTCTTGCCCGCACCGGACTCGCCGGAGATGAGAATGGCCTGCGGGTGCGGCAGAGATGCGCGCGCAGCCGCTGCTATGGCAAACAGGTGTGGGGGGAGATCGCCTAGGGCTTCTGCTGCGTGGTACCTGAAAATAACGATCAATTTAGCTATGGCTAGATACCTATTGCTTGACCATTGAATAGGTAAGGTAATACGAGCATGAGAGAAACAAAGACAAATATTAAGATGTTTGTTGTTCATTACCTCCTCGCAGTCTGCAGTCCATACAAAGCATCCACGGGCCGATACGGGTTGACGGCTACCAGTATAGAGCCCGCATACGTGTATATGAGCCCCTGCTCGTAGCGCAGCTTCAGGTTCCAGAGTAGCGCCGCTTCGTGGAGGTCGTGGAGGCGAGTCATGTCCTCCACGCCGGTCGGGCCCAGCTCCTCGCGCGGCCAGACCGGGTCGCCTTCTTCGTCGCCATTACCCATTTGGAGGGCAAAGGTTTGGGGCTGTGAAGGGAAAGTATACGTTACACGTAGAAAAAAATGCCTGTCTAGAAAATGTCGTACTTCCGATAAGAATATCCCTTTTGTCAATACCATCACATGGTCCTTGGGTTTAAAGTATAAAGACTGTTCTTAAGTTAGGTAACTTTCTAAGAAATAATCATGCACAACGATGACAAATGCCACACGTACCTCGAGCGTGCATTATTATAAAATGCATGTTAATTGCTTAACATCGTTTAAAACAATTGAAAAGTTGCGTGATATTCATATAATACGGGGAAGTCTTAACATTCCATTTTGTAATTTCATCGCAATTTTGTTTTGTAGCCCGCAAATATATTCACAAATATGCGCGAAAACTAGTTTTAACTGTTTAACAACTTGCAAGAGCTAAGACAAAACCGCACATAAAGAAGCCATGGGAACTAGAATTTTAATTTTCGAATGATAACATCTTCCCATAGTTAACTATTATCCCATGTTATGTAAAGAATGCCAATTCTAATTATCCAAGACGACTGTGAAAGTCATCAAAATATTAATTGAACCAGATTTATTACGAAGACGCTTCACTTTCGATTATTGTGCAAGTTTAAAATTAAATTTAACGCGTTACAATTTCCTACTGGCTTACTTCTAAGGAGTAAGTTACCAAATGGCATAAAAATGCAACCAGACGTAAAATCACGCTCGCAGGCTGTAAACCATAACTGTGACATAACATAATGACTGCTGCACAATTGTATCAGCCATCTTTCGTGACCCGGCCATTTCGCTTTCAAGCTCATTCAAATTACGCGATGTTCACTGTCGGTTTAATTCGCACCTTCAGCGGACGCTCGCGTGCTGGCAGCGTAATGAAATTGGACAGCGGCTGACAGACGGCGGAAAGTGTGTCGTGGTGCAGGCTTGCAAATTGCTTAGTCGCATATTAGATTACGTTGCGTTGTCGTGGTCGAGTAGGCTCTAATAATGAGTGGACCGGCCGATTGCCGCGGTACAGTTAGCTGACCTTCGTGGAAACAAGATGGTTAAGTTAATGATACAAATAAAATGCCTTAAGCGATTTAATGCCATCTGAAAGTTATGTTAAACGTTTCATAATAGCTCAAGTGATTTTAAGTAGATTCTTGATTTTAGCTGAGATGTGATGACCTCGAACATAATGGTGTTAACTCGGGATATCGCAAGCTAACTGTACCTAGATTTTGCAGATAAACACAGTGTTCGTGCAATTGCAATTTCTCTGACGAGTAATGAAATTAAAAGTTGCTTGTGTTATTAATATTAGGTGAACATCATGATTTAAGCTATATTCAATCAATATAAGTAGGTATGTGACCGGCAGTCAAGATAAACTTTCAAGCAAAAAGGGACAGGTGAAGGTGCCACCTATAGACATAATTATGTACTTATTGTTAAACTAGAACAAGGCCATAAACAATGTTATGTTAATAAATCTAATTACATTCCGCACTAGCACATCCAGGCACAGATCCCTCAGCCTTCGCACCGGCGTCGGCCGCCGGCGGTGCCTGCTCGTGCTGGGCAGCCGCGCGCTCGCCGACCTTGGCAAACTCGGCATTGCTGGCATTTTTGCGCTTGGTACAACCGGCGCGCTATGCCGGCTTAGCTGCCGGCGTGATACCCGGGGCACCCGGCATGTTGAGTCGCAAGAGTTGCACGATACGGAGCCGCGAGATTCGGGAGAGCTACGCGGCGTTGGGGCGAAGCGAACACGCATCGGCTGTTATTACAGGAGTTTAGACGCAAAAGTGTGAGGATCTAAGTTCACTTTTTCACAGCACATTATTTAGCTAAACCATGATTGAACTTAGAGAGAATACCTACAGTTACCCAAAAGAAGGATTGTAGGTTCAGTTTGTTAGTACACTCTTGAACAAATTTCACGGTACATTCCTTAGTAAATCTTTGGTGAGACTACAATGCCCCTAAATACACGGAAGGTCAGGGCTAAGCGCGTGTTAGCTATTGTGACAAGGCGGAACACTCAAAAATTGAAGGTCTTTGTTTCGGCGTCATCGTATTCCGTACATTTTTGAACACATTTCACTGCACATTCTTAAGTAAACGACAGCAGTCCACAAGTGCCCGTTCGGAAGCTGGTTACAGAACTGTTAGCCTCGGAGGACTAACGGGCCAGCCTGCAGCCGTCGGACCAGTGGGGTAGCTCGGCGTTAGTTGGACATTTGGAGACCTAGGTATATGCGTTTACTACTATGGCGTCGTCTCAGATAACCAACCATTCGTAACCCTTATTACAATAAAATAAGGTATAGTTATGGTCAGTGAAGTGTGTTTATGTTAGTACGTAAACCGGTGGCGTCAATCGTCGGAACGTTGAATACGTAGTTTTATTACATCGTTAACTACTGGATTAGTCTTAGAGCAATGTTGTCGTTAATCTTTGACGAGTATCTTATTATTCTTATTAACGTTGACTAAACGCGGTTGACAATGACAAAAGGCCGGCAGTCAGATTTAAATCTGTAGTTTATTTTTATTACAATCAAATCTCCATTTAAATGACTACAGAAAGTTCTCCATGGTAACGGATATGAGAGCCATTAGAACACGGTTAAGTTAAATCTCTCTTTTGAATAGCAGTAAATTAACACTTCATTAACTACAAAACTGCTTCAGTGGATTAGTGGCTATGGCTAACATGTTTAAGCACTTCGGATTACGAAAAACACAGCTTTTGACTTATGATGGTTGAATTCAACGAATAAGTGACCCTGACACCTTTTAATCAAACATTTTATCCGATTCCCTATTATCTAAACTCACATCGTTAATTACGAACAACGTATCGATAGGATACCTCTTCAACTCGTTCAAAACATTTATCAAATAATTGAATGCCATCTAAATGTTAATAAAAACCGGCCAAGTGCGAGTCGGACTCGCGCACCGAGGGTTCCGTACAACCCTGTAGGTATATAGGGGTAGTAACTTTAAAATTATTAAAAATATTTTTATTATAATGTAAATAAAAATTTACGGTTTTCGCAATTTTTCCTTTATCTGTGCTATAAGACGTTGCTTCGTACCAAATTTCAAGATTCTGAGTTCACGGGAAGTACCCTGTAGGTTTTGATTCCTTTGCGAGTTTCGAAAATTTGCGGAAATTTGCGTCATAAACGGCTGTATCCTTTGATTTCGTCGTCGGCTTAGAAGTTTGATTTTTTCACAGCTCCAAGGGACAATAGACTTGAGTATTTGATATAAATTTCAGCTTGATACCTCCACGGGTTCCTGTGAAAAAGGGTCTTGACAGACGGACGGACGGACGGACAACAAAGTGATCCTATAAGGGTTCCGTTTTTTCCTTTCGAGGTACGGAACCCTAAAAAGAGTTAAAGTTGAGATGAAACTTAAGATAAAATTTTGTGATGTAATGATTGTAAGGACTGTGCCAAAATGTTAGTAGACAACTTTATGATCATAAAAAACCTTCATCCTGCGTCGAAGAGTAAAACTTTTCGGTCTTTTATAATGGCCAATATAGTGTATTTTATGACAGTGACAAACACCACATTAAGTTCTAACGTATTATCAAGATGGGACGAATAACCTTAGATGATCGAAAAAATATTTTGGACGACTGGTGCATATAAAAGGCATGTCGTTCAGAAAACTGGCTAAAAAGTACAAAGTTAGTCCGTCAGGTGTGCACAAATTAATAAAAAAGTTTGGCGAAACTACCGTTTTGCAAGACCTACCTAAGTCTGGCAGAAAGTGAGGAACGTGGGACTTGGCACTGGAGAAGAAAGTGATGCGGATGTTTCAACAAAAACCGTCCCTTTCCGTACGAGATGCCGCAAAAAAAGCCCATACGTCGCCCTCATCAATTCAGCGAATCAAACTTAGATGCAACCTAAAAACATATAAAAAACAAAAACAACCCAAACGGGACGATAAGCAGACGGCAGCCGTTCGAAAACGCACTAGAGAACTCTACGATCAAGTACTAACCAAAGAAAGGCTTTGCATAATAATGGACGACGAAACGTACTGTAAATTTGATTTCAAAACCTTACCCGGACCCGAGTTTATTATGGTACCTGCTAGTAAAAAGGTCAACCAAAAGGATAAGGCTATATATGTTGAAAAATTTGGCAAGAAGATATTAATTTGGCAGGCAATTTGTCAATGTGGGATGCGATCAAAAGCTTTCTTTACCACAGAAAACTTAAATGTCGAATTGTATCGCAAAGAGTGCTTGCAGAAAAGGCTGCTGCCCTTCATCAGAAAGCACAGGATACCTACTTTGTTTTGGCCAGACTTGGCGTCTTGCCATTATTTTAAAGCCACTCTAGAATGGTATAAAGCTAACAAGGTCGACGTAGTTCAAAAAGACATGAACCCACCTAACTGCCCTGAAGTCCGGCCTATTGAACGATACTGGGCTATAATGAAGCGGCATCTACAAAAAAATGTCAAAGCTGCAACATCAGTCAATGACTTCAAGAAAAAGTGGAATAGGGCGTCAGAAAAATTGACAGACCTGTTCGTCCAAAACCTTATGAAGAATATTAAACAAAAAGTTAGACTGCAAGCAAAATAAGCAGTACTCAGTGAATTCGTAAAAATAGTTTGTTGAGAGGACCTTAAAGTTCAGTTTATTTTCTGTTTTATGTTTAAATATTACTTAGAATAAAAGTTATACATCTTCTTTGCTGTCCACTTTTATTCTGGCACAGTCCTTAACGAAGCACTTATCTGTTAATACCAAAAAGTTAAACAAATGAGCAACATGCGTAATTTCGTGGTTTATAGTACCTCCAACTTGTGTTGTCGAAGGAAAACATATGAATAAAGAGGATTTAAAGACGTTTTTTGTTCTTTTGTATTAGCCCTAAGCTATGTAGCGAACAACGGATGGAAAGGCTCGGCTCGGTGCTTAGAATACTAAGTGGCACCACAATGCAATGACTCATTAGACTGTTTGTACAGTCGATGTCTGATACGTTGACACTTATTGCACCTTATTCCTTTAGAATAAAGTACAAAAGAAACATATTTGACGTGAGGTACAGGTGGACTCCATACCTACATATTTTGTAAGTCATCGTTCTAATTAGCTCTTTCGCTAGTGTACCTGGGTATGGCATCTGCTATTTATGGTTGGTCACTGCCCTTCACCGAAATCATGTATTTCATCGAAGAGAAAGAAGGGAAGAGACGAGACGAGAAAGTGGATGTCAGAACTTCTTTCTCTTGTACTCCATACTAACTAGAAGATGAAAGATTTAGATGACCTTATGACATTTTAACCCCTTCATTTTCTTTCATTTAAAGGCTACGGAAAATTATAGGTCAAATACTTAGTTATCTAAGTTATCTTAAGACATACGCATTCGCAATTTAACGGGTGATAACAAAAAAATGAGAATTCTTTCAGAGGCGAAAAAAAAAATTTTCTCTGACTTTTTTTGAGTTTTGGATGTTCTTAAGCAATTCACACATAATAGTTATTTACAAAACCATCAATGGACATAAGAATAGGGCCCGTGGTCAGCTGTTCGTCAAAGTTCAGACACAATATCCGAACAAGATCGTTGGACGGTATGTTTTTCCCTTTTGTGCACATATGACCTTGATCCCTTTTATCAACTGGGTAAAATTTTCAGCTCTCCGATTGTTTAAATACTAAATTACGACATGACTAAAAAATATTTTGCATCCAGCCAAATTGTGAAAAAAATTTGAAGTATCGCATTTTCACTCGACGTCTAAAATTTATGATTTTCATGTGTGAATTCGAATCGTCCAGCGACACTGTGATATAAAATGTATTTTTGCTGATCTATGTATTCTAGTAATCTTATCTGCTAGCGACATTCTAGACCTATCTTTTTAAACATCAACAAATGTAGGTACCGTTGGAAAACTTGAAATTTTTCGTGGCAACTCGTTGGCTGGTGGAATCATCATCATTGAAGATGCAATTCTGTTTGTTCAGTCTTCCCTTGGTCGTTATGTTTGCTGATCTCCCGCTACCATTTCTGTAGACTACAGTCAGGGATGTAAGAATTCTACAAATAGTAGATACGGGTACATTTTCCTTTACTAAAATGACATACACAGTGGTTTTTGTCCATGTTTAAGTTTGAAATATAAAAAAGTACAAG
This sequence comes from Pammene aurita, assembly GCA_947086415.1. NCBI lineage: Eukaryota > Metazoa > Arthropoda > Insecta > Lepidoptera > Tortricidae > Pammene > Pammene aurita. The sequence goes on from OX352294.1 coordinate 7,613,597, forward strand.
GGATTTTCGCATAGCTTCTTGTTTCGACACCATTTTTTACAAATACAAGTGCTTGAAAAAATAATATAAACAAAATTAAAGAACCTCTAAGACATCGCCACAACTTCATAAACAAACTATTTTGTTTACGTAAATAGTTTAATTTTTATGACTAAAGAAAATGAGTCTCATTTTTTTGTTATCACCCGTTAATTGGAATTTGTTTTGAAAGTTATCATTGAAGCCTAGACCGTTAATGGATAGATGATATCATCCAAATCGATTCAATTGTTCGTCAGCTCAAGATTAATATTAGTGATTAATTTCAGCAACTTACCAACTATATCTACCTACACTAATATCTAACTAACAGCATGGGTTTCGATTCATAAAGACGACCCAAGATGGCGATATTTTCCCTATTCACCGTATCTTTAAGTTCGGTTGCACCGCATCTTCATCCTCAGATCCTGCTTCGAAACCCTGGGACCATTTCTGATATTATCTCCTCAACTTCGCAAGTTTGCGGTTAACTATGTAATAGTAGGACGGAAACAGTAGATATTAAAGGCAGTCATAATCATAAGTATCTATACTTTGTTTGTTATACAAAGTTGCATGGTTGTATTTCTATCTATAAATTGTATTCCATTTAATACAGCACGTAGCATTAGAATGCTGAAATTCAGGATACTTTTTATACTCTAGCAACTTGTAACTTGGTAAATTTCACAAGCGTTTCTAACGCCGGTTCCATTGTGTTACGAATTTATGACATAAAAGTTGCTAATAGTTTATAAAAGACACAAAATGATCTATCAAATAAAATAAACACGTACCTTACAAATTACGAACAACTTTTGTTATAAATTCGTAAAACAAATGAACCGGAGGTTGAAACGCTTGTGAAATTTACCCAACTGCCGTAAGCTAACCTAATAGTATCTATGCACTATATATGTAAGTAATCAGCCTGCGTAAAATGTTTGTTCGCTGACTCAGCCACTCTCTTGGCAAAGTACACATTCCAGCCTTGCAGCGAACTTTAACTGTAGACGTCAAGTTTGTATAAGTAAAAATTCTTGCACTTTATATTGAATCAAGGTTAAGAATGTTTACATATATTATTATCATTGAAATTTACGTATACTGTTATCATTGAAGTATTTCTAAGATCACAGATCAGTTTTTCCGCTCACGCTGCGCAAGATTGAAAAAGATGGCATGTCTCGATTCTATATATAGTATCGTCTGTATATCGTATTCTATATATAATATATTCTATATTAATTCTTGACACATGCCACTGTCACCATCTGTTTTGAAAATCCAAATACATTTCTTCCAAATAATTCACATCTCTGCAATATACAACACAAAAACACTCTTAAAATACACCAGAATATCTAAATATATAGTGAAAGTGTTTACTCCATTCGAAATTACCGTAAAACAAAAATATCAACATTCATACCTAATGACAACATGTTGAAAGCCCCCAACAAAATTGTGTTTTGAAGAAATGAATACGACCGCAGTCAATACAAGCAATCAAGAAACCTGTCCGACCTGTTCCAAAACCTTTAAAAGAAACGGCCTGCAACGTCACATACGTGCCGCCCATGGTGAGCAGTCCTCTTCGCATCAACAAGCCTCCACTCAACACTCGCCTTTTGCATCACCACTAGAAGAAGCATATGGGTCGCCCTACCTTAACAACACAGGATCGAAGACAGGTATATGGCAAAAAAGATGTGACGACATATGCTCACTTCATGGAAAACTTTACGATCTCCCTTTTGGCACAGCAAGCAGAAAATTCGTTCATACACTTGCCGATGAAATAGAACACCTAACCAAGCTAAATTATCCCTCAGAACGATTACTAATTTACACTGCCGTATTGCTACAAAGGGACAAAAACATTAAACAGGCCAAAGATATCAGCAGATTACTTGACCGCCGCCTCAAACTGTGGGCCGATGAGCAGTTTGATATTTTAATCTCAGAATCGATAAAATCTGACAAAACTCTTCAAAATACATATAGTCGAAAATACCACAATAACGACGAAACAACACAAACATTCACAAGACTAATTCAACGTGGCAAAGTCCGCGAGGTCCTAAGCTGGCTATTAACCAAAGATACAAGCAAAGTCCTGAATAGTAACGACGAAATCGATTATACCGGTAAAACCGTCAGCGACGTACTAAGAGAAAAACATCCACCTCCCGCAAACCCCAACCCTGACTTATTTGCCCTGCCCGAGGATTTCCCCGAAATGCCACCATTATTAGATGTCGACATAACTAGTAACCACGTCGAGCAAGTTGCAAGAAAACTACATGGTGGTGGGGGTCCAACTGGCTCAACGTCCGAAAATTGGAAGGACTTTCTCTTACGTTTCGGCGATGCGAGCCTGCACCTAAGAAATACCATAGCCCAACTTACTATGAAATTGAATAACGAACACGTACCTTGGACACAAATACAACCCCTTATGTCGAGCCGTCTGGTAGCTCTAGATAAATGCCCAGGCGTGAGACCCCATTGGAATCGGGGAATGCCTTAGAAGAATCCTCTCTAAATGTATGATCTTGGCAACAGGATCTGAAGTCACCGAAGCATGTGGACAATGGCAACTTTGCAGTGGCTTCAACTCTGGTATCGAAGGAGCCATACATGCAATGAATGACACTTTTGAAGAGAAATGTCACCCAAGCTCAGAATGGGGAATGCTCCTCGTTGATGCTAACAACGCATTCAACAGTGTAAATAGGCAGCTTGCTTTGTGGCAGGCCCGAATATATTGGCCACATTGTGCCCGTTTCCTGTACAACACATATAACGGCCATGCCGAGCTTGTTATTCGAAACTCAGACACAAGAATGTATAGCAAAGAAGGCGTTACCCAAGGCGATCCACTCGCTATGCCACTATATGCTCTTGCAACATTACCCATAATCAATAAACTAAAAAAAGAACAGAATACACTCCAGACATGGTACGCTGATGACTCATCGGTCCAGGGAAACTTCAAAAGCCTTCGTAAATGGTGGGAACAGATCTGCAACATAGGACCGGCATATGGATACCTCCCTCAACCTAAAAAGACAATCCTTATTGTATCTGAAACAGACAAAAATAAAGCACAGCAGATTTTTAAAGGAACTAACATTACCATCCCCACAGGTTCACCCTTCCTTGGTAGTTACATAGGCAAGGGAAAAGAAGACTTTATAAGAAACAAACTGAAGCAATTTATTTCAATAATCGAGAAACTAACACATGTCTGTAAGGACTCCCCCCAAGCAGCTTACACAGCACTTACCAAAGCTTCCCAATTCAAATGGTCATTCCTACAACGTGTAATCGCTGATTCTAACGAACTTTTTGAACCACTGACACTTGCACTACGTGCTAATTTCATGCCAACTATGATGGGTAGCGACATCACTGCCGACGAAGCCGCTCTGTTTTCCCTACCCGTACATAAAGGTGGCTTGGCAATATCCAATCCATTCACCGAGAATAATTTGAGCTACAAAACCTCTAAAAAAGGCTGTTCAATCCTCTCATCAGCTTTGATCGGGACACAACATGTAGACCTAGCCCAACACAATAAATCCCTGATTGACGCACGCAAAGAAAGCCGAACAATTAAAGAAGCTCGCGATAACGAACTTTTAGACACTATATTGGCCAAATTACCCCCTAACAAAAGAAGAGCTATAAAAAGATCAATCGCATTGAAAATGAAAACAAAGTCTTCCACCTGGCTATCTACTATACCAACGAAGAAAGATAACCTCGACTTGTCCCCTCAAGAATTCAGAGACGCCCTGGCAATACGCTATCACAGAACCCCAAACTCAATGCCACCCTCATGTGATGGATGTGGCAACAGCCAATTTAATATCGACCATGCTCTCTGCTGCAAGACTGGGGGGCTAATTTCAAGACGACACAACGAAGTTCGTGATCTATTTGCTGAACTATGTCACCAAGCATGGAGCAACGTCACAATAGAACCCATAATCACAGAAGGTGACCTTGGATTACGCGGCGACTTATCTTGCCGTGGCGTATGGAATGCTCAGAGAGAGGCTCTTTTTGATATCCGTGTCGTAGACACTGACGCTCCCTCTTACATTACACGCCATGTCACTTCTGTCCTAAAATCTGCTGAGACTGAAAAACAAAGAAAATACTCCGCTGCCTGCGAAGCGAAACACGCTACCTTCACCCCTCTCGTGACTTCCGTCGATGGCGTATTCGCACCACAGATGACCTCCTTTGTCAAACACATAGGCGAAGCCCTCGCGGACCGCTGGAATAAATCGCTGAGTACGATACTGGGTTGGCTTAGAACAAGTATATGCATTACTATAATTCGAGCCACCAGTATGTGCATACGAGGCACACGTCACAAATTCAAACCTGCAGCGAAACTATTGGGGTTCGACAACGGAGCAGGCATTCCCAGCTCTAACTAAACTGTCACCTGCCTGACCGTGCATTGCAGAGATATGAATTTTTACTATTATTTTATATACATTATTATTAGCTATTTCTTTAATAAATGACTTCTTAAACCTAATATATAGTATCGTCTGCAATCAACAATGGTACAATACTATTGTACCGGTTTTTATAACCCGACTCCAATGCTGGTATTTGGATAGCTCTTGACGCGCTAATATCGAATCAAGTATACTTAGTCGGTTCATAAGTTCTGTCACTAGGGTATGGATTGGTAAAATAGGCACTGTTAGCGATTGCGTACTTTTTCAATTTATTTAACAGTGAAAATTTTACGATATTATGTAATGCAAATAATTGTTGCAGTTTTGCATAATTCCTTGTAACATTTGAAAAAGCGCAATAAAAAACCACGTAAAAAACACGAGCCTGACCGAGTTGATTTTATACCCTAATTATTTTTATTCAGTAGTCTTGTATAGGTACTGCATTCGATTTTACCTTCATTTTAATACATGATTAACATGGGTCTGACTGACTAGAAGTGATATATACACAACTTTGGAAGACTACGTTATGGCAGCATACGCTTCGCGTTTTGCTCACCACTGAAAAATACGTTAAGGTTTAGGAGGAGAATAGTTGAGGCACAGGCTTGTAAGTCAACTAATTATAGGTTTTGAAATGCGCCTTAATCTTTGACTTCGATAAAAATAACAATTTGTAACTCCTGGACAATAAATGCTCTTCACCAACCTTTGTGAAGTATAATTTTCATATCGGCGTGTTTGGGTCTGACAGCAATCTTCAAATTTACAGGGATCTATAAAATACGCGATCTCGATTTTAAGTTAATCATAGTATATTTTAATCTGTATGAAATTTAATCAGGTCTATTTTTATTAATAAAAGCTTCTCTTGTGACAGAACTTATGAACCGACTAAGTACATTCATTTGTAACTTGTGTAAATTCATGAATCTGTAACTTGTGTAAGATCTAAAATTCTTCATACCTAAATATCCGTTTATTTTGTTTGTTTGGTATTTACTCCAGAAATAGATCAAAGAGCTTCTTTATGTTGGTTAGAATATTGGGCAAAACGACGCTATGGCTATGGCACGGTCAACTTTGAAGATTGAATAATACAGTCACGTCAGAAAATATGGATACATATTATATGACAAAAAGATGTAGCCACGACTCTATCACCAAGGCGTAAAGTCTTGTATACTTACATATTTTAGTCACATTAAATGTATCTATATTTTCAGACACGTGAATACCTTATGTACCCATTTCTTGCGGCGACTGCTAACTGCCTCTACTATTTGACTATATACAGAGATAATTATACCACAATAAAAATCCGTATTCAGTCCATGTAGTCAGTCTGTATTCTTATTATTATTTTATGCCGATAAAAAAGGTGATAATCGCAGAAATTAAATGTTGTCACCAACAATAAGCTAGATGAAATCACGTTGCGGTGGCATCTGTTGATTGGTGGATAGATTATGTGTTATCGATTTCTTTAAGTAATGTCGCATCCAGGGACCGGAAAACCCCTTCATTTGATTAATCGTTTCGATAGGGTAACCCTATTAAAGTCTTACCCTAATGATAGGGTTACCCTATCATTGGGTTACCCTATCGATATGGAAATCATTTTGAATAGGCTTAACCCTTTTCAATGTGGTTTCCGAGTCGAATGGGGTAAAGATAGCTTTAATATTTACCGCTTACCCTATCATAGGGCTACCCTTTTCCTGTCTCTTTTCCACGCAGGCAGGCGGTTCTATCTTTCTCATTTGAAATGGAACAGGAGAGGTGGCGGCGGAACAAATTGAGTAAATATCAGATTTGCTGTCGTTTATTCATTCTGGAAAAGTCACACTCACAGTCCAGTCCTCTGCTCACGTACACAACTTTCCATTAAAGAATTTCTGTTAAAGAAATGTGTCTTACGTTCAGTTTATTTTTGCATAGTTCGCACGTACTGATGAGATGGGCAATAATTATTTTGAATAAGAATAAAAACACAATTTTTATTCATATTCAAATCGATTTGACACAAACCAATATTCATCCTCCTTTTGTCCTGTTTGTCCCGGCTTTTGCCACGGCTCAATTGAGCCTGTGGTCCGCTTGGCAACCTAATCCCATGAATTGGCGTAGGGATTGGTAGTCGTTTTCAGCTAATTATGGGATATACGATTTTTTAAGCTCACATGGTCATTCACATTATAAATATTATTTGAAACGGGGTATTTACCATGTATATTAGCGTTATTGCCTATTGGGCACCCGATATTTCGGGTACGAGGTAAATAAATACCCCGTTACAAATAATTAATATTTATAATTAGGGGATGTAATTTGGAAAATTATTTCTGTTTTATAATCCAAGATGGCGGTTATATACTTTTTACTGAAAAATAGTCATGGTAGTTATTTTCGGTTAATTATTCGGGGTGTATAAATTATATCTGTTTTAAAATTCAAGATAGACTGGTTTTTTTATTATTATTATTATACACGGTGAATCTGAGTAACCCGAAAGATTTCAACCATAAATTCCTGAGGTCATAAGGAGTAATAAATGTTTTACGAATTTAGTTCGATTTCGCAAAAAAAAAAATTTCTTTCATTTTTCCGATTTTTAAAATGCTTTTGAACATAAAAACATAAATGTTATTGGTAAAACTGTCAATTAAAATAAATTAGTACATTTTGGCCACGACCACTCTGTAAAGAGTGTAACGACAAAGAAGAACTCTGAAACTAGGCTAATTCCAGAAAAGTTTATACGACATTTTAGTCTCAGTCAGTTATTTATCAGTCAATTATCAGGAATTTATGGTTAAAATCTGTCGGGATACTCAGATTCACCGTGTATACAATTTTTTTTTTCGTTTTCGTTTCGTTTCGTTTTCGTTTCGTTTCGTTTTCGTTTCGTTTTCGTTTCGTTTTCGTTCCGTTTTCGTTCCGTTTTCGTTCCGTTTTCGTTCCGTTTTCGTTCCGTTTTCGTTCCGTTTTCGTTCCGTTTTCGTTCCGTTTTCGTTCCGTTTTCGTTTCGTTTTCGTTTCGTTTTCGTTTCGTTTCGTTTTCGTTTCGTTTTCGTTTCGTTTTCGTTTCGGTTTCGTTTCGTTTTCGTTTCGTTTTCGTTTAGTTTTCGTTTCGATTCCGTTTCGTTTTCGTTTCGTTTTCGTTTCGTTTTCGTTTCGTTTTCGTTTCGTTTTCGTTTCGTTTTCGTTTCGTTTTCGTTTCGTTTTCGTTTCGTTTTCGTTTCGTTTTCGTTTCGTTTTCGTTTCGTTTTCGTTTCGTTTTCGTTTCTTTTTCGTTTCGTTTTCGTTTCGTTTTCGTTTCGTTTCGTTTTTTTTTCGTTTTTTTTTTTCGTTTTTATTTTCATTTAATTTCGTTTTTATTTTTGTTTTTATTTTCATTTTATTTTCATTTTACTTTCATTTTATTTTCATTTTATTTTCATTTTATTTTCATTTTATTTTCATTTTATTTTCATTTTATTTTCATTTTATTTTCATTTTATTTTCATTTTATTTTCATTTTATTTTCATTTTATTTTCATTTTATTTTCATTTTATTTTCATTTTATTTTCATTTTATTTCCATTTTTATTTCATTTTTATTTTATTTTATTTTTATTATAGTAGTAACAAGTGCATAAAACGTACGATTTTACGCGAGGCGTTTAAAAGTCGAGTGTAAAATGGGTTTTATGGACGAGGGTTACACTCAAATTTTCACTTCATTTGCGAGGAAATTATTTATCGGTAATCGTAAAACAATTTCAAGTTCTAACAAAAATATTACAATGAAAACAAATATGGTTCCAACCAATTAATTTTTTAATATATTTTTTTGAATTTTTAACATGTGAATTTAGAAATTTTCTGCCAAGTCATCAAAACATTTCGGGGCATTTCTAAACTATTATCAACTCCTATTTTATTTCATTTCATTTATTTAATTATAGAAAACACGCAATTCAAATAATTATAGCAATACTCAGATAGAATCAGCGGAAAAATCATAAAAAGTACAGTCAATTCCTATTGGACGGGAAAAAATTTGTTTGTATAGATCAAAGTGTCAGGAATTCATATCAATAAAATTTATAAGTGATCAATATTGGGCGCTAAGGTGCCAAAAAAATGGTAAAAACCAGTTTTTCGCTTCTAGAGGAAAAACTACGGGTCGGACCAAGAATAGTTAAATGTATAAATGTGCGCAATTATAAAACAAAGAGAATGAGCTCCGGTAGAGCAAAATCGGTCCAGAGGATCGTCCGCAATTCGCAAAAAAACACATTTTTTTTGCAAATATTGTAAATTCAATAACTCGCGTTCCGGAAGTGCTGGAGAGCTGAAATTTGAATATGATGTCAGTTTTGTGGTCCTCTAACTACAGTTAAATGTTCAAATGAAAATGTTGTAAAAATGTTGTTTCGAAAAACGTTATAATTTCGGTTTCTATGCATTAAGGAGGAGTTGAACTACAAATTTCCAAATTTACAGATCATTTGACAAGGAATAAACTTGTTTAAACAATCTATAAAGATCAGACACTTTTTGCGCGCGCGGCAGCGGCGCACTATGGCCCCAACGCCCGATCTAGCTGGACAAAATTATTTTACACTCATAGACTAAAATTGACTATTTTTAGTATTATTTTGGTATAATTAATGTTAAAAAAATTAACCAGTGTAAGTTGACCATTGTATAAGAATAATTACTAGGGCAGAGGAGATCAGCTAAACATGGTTATTTAATTTTAAGAGAAATGGAGCATTATTGCAAATGGCACCTAAAATATAAGAATACGAGTAGCAGAATTAAAATACTTAAATATAGTTTAAGTTAATTATTAATTTTTTTAGGTGCCATTTGTAAAAATGCTTCATTTCTCTTAAAATTACACAACCAAGTTTAGCTGACCTCTTCTGCCCTAGTAATTATTCTTATACATAGGTCAACTTACACTGATAAATTTTTTTTCACATGAATTATAGCAAAATAATAATAAAAATAGTCAATTTTAGTCTATGAGTGTAAAATAATTTTGTCCAGCTAGATCGGGCGTTTGGGCCATAGTGCGTCGCCGCCGCGCGCGCAAAAAGTACCTGAACTTCATAGATTATTTAAACAACTTTATTATTTGTCAAATGATTTGTAAACTTGGAAATTTGTAGTTCAACTCCTCCTTAATGCATAGAAATCGAAATTATAACAGTTTTCGAAAATTAAAATACCCTCCCAGTCGATTTAAAAAAGGTCACTTTTTGCAAAATTCGACGGTTTGCAAAAAGTTTACAACATTTTCATTTGAACATTTAACTGTAGTTAAAGGACCACAAAACCGACATCATATTCAAATTTCAGCTCTCCAGAACTTTCGGAACGCGAGTTATTGAATTTACAATATTTGCAAAAAAAACGTGTATTAACCAGTGTAAGTTGACCTTTTTATAAGAATAATTACTAGGGCAGAAGAGGTCAGCTAAACTTGGTTGTTAATTTTCAGAGAAATGAAGCATTATTACAAATGGCACCTAAAAAAATTAATAATTAACTTAAACTATACTTAAGTATTTTAATTCTGTTATTCTTATATTTTAGGTGCCATTTGCAATAATGCTTAATTTCTCTTAAAATTAAATAACCATGTTTAGCTGACCTCTTCTGCCCTAGTAATTATTCTTATACAAAGGTCAACTTACACTGGTTAATTTTTTTCACATTGCGGACGATCCTCTAAACAGATTTTGAAATTTTACTGTTCAATTAAATTGTGCAATATATTTTGACTGTTTGGCTGTTGAGCCACATTCTTGGTCTTAGAAGAAAATTTTACTTTATGCCCTAGAGCTTAAAATGCGATTTTATATCGTCCACGCACGATTTAAAGTCGAACTTTACGAGCATGAGAAGTGAAAAGAGTATATCTGCCTACCGTGGATTTTAAAACAGATATAATTTTTGCTGGGCATAAGGGAAACTACGCCTTATTGGGATTAGGTCCAGTTTCCACACGATGTTTTCTTACACCGAAAAACCCAGAATACATTCTTATACGCGGAACATTATTTAAAATAAAAAGCATGATTAAATAATTCTGTTAAGAATCAATTACTTTTATTACATTTTCTCGTATATGAATTAGTCCCGACGAAATTATTTTGAATCATTTTAAGGTGACAGGTATCACGGTTGACGACTGCATTTTGCGTTTTTATAATCGCAGCTTCCGCTTCTGCCATCTAGTATACTTGAGATGAACTATGACAATTCAATGTTGACATGTTTAAATAGTCAAACAATCGCGGTCTTTTACAGTAAGATGGCGCTTTGATAATAATTTCATTTTATGTGTACTTACTTAATTAAAGTTACTATTGTATGTAGGTAATCAATGACGAAATAATTTAAGTTACCTATAATATAAAACGACTTGGCCAACGCACGCCATTACCTACAGTATCATAATCGCACAATTATAATGTTTTATTCTAAATATCCAAAATAAGCATTCATCATGGCGGTTATATTTCTATGTGTCAAGTACGTGCCAAGTCTTTCAAAATAAAAGTTCAAATAAAATGTACTTAACTGAAGATAATATTATTTGTAACTAATTTGTTTTATGTCCTCTTCTGCTCTGAAAAATCCAGGTTTTTAGTATCTATAACGAAATTAGAGATGGTCAAAAACGCTTTCAATGAGGACGGTAAAGTGCGTTGGGATAAGACCGCATCGGGAGAACATCGGATAATTCAATTACCTATCTGGAAAATTAGCCTTTAGTTGCAAATACAAACCACACATCCTCCAACACTATTGTGTACCTCTACCTAGTTGCATTTTGATATAATGGCGATGGCGCTTTTTTCAGGTACCTACACATTTTACTTAAATGTTTCTTCCGGTATGCTTAATAACAACGACTGTTGGTTAACTGAAAGGTTAAAAAAACCGGCCAAGTGCGTGTCGGACCACGCATAGGAGGGTTCCGTACCTTCAATGGAATAAGAACCAAACTAATACCAAAAGGTCGTATCTGATGCCTATGGAAGAAGTTTTTTGGAAATAACTCAAAAATGGCCAAACAATTTTCGTAGAAAGTATATGCTAAGGCGCATCTCCTCAATTTTTTTCATATCTTTTGGACTTTCGAATTTTTCTGACTTTCGAAGCGATTATTTAAAAAAATATTCACTTAATCACAAAAAGATCAAACAAACCTCAATATTATTTTTAAAGACCTATCGATTGATGTGTCACATGTTGATATTTGGTAAAAAGATTTTTTGAAATTTAGTTACATGTATCGAGCGCCCCCCCCCCTTAAAATATATTTTTTTTCAAATTTCAAGTAGCGGCATACAGAAATACACCTTATGTGTAAATTTTATTCAGATACGTCGTATAGTTTCCGAGTAAAATGGCTGTGACATACGGACGGACAGACAGACAGACAGACAGACATGACGAATCCATAAGGGTTCCGTTTTTTGCCATTTGGCTACGGAACCCTAAAAATCACTTATTCTTTATTTGACGATCTCCTAGCCCAGTCGGTGGTGACCCTGCCTACGAAGCAGGAGGTCCCGAGTTCGAATCCTGGTCAGGGCATTTATTTGTGTGTTGATCGCAGATATTTGTTCCTGAGTTATGGATGTTTTCTATACTTTATCCATATTTATCTATTATATATTTCGTCGTCTAGTACCCATAACACAAGCCTTATTGAGCTTACTGTGGGCCTAGGTCGATTTGTGTAAGATTGTCGTATAATATTTATTTATTTATTTATTATTTATAGTAAATGTATGGAAAATATTTAATTTGTAGCTTGTACATTACCGTAAGTTGACCCCTAATAGGAAACTATTAGAAACGATAGGAATGGAATCGATTGGCATAAAAAAGCAGCATATGAAAAATAAAAATAAATAATTTTCATAAAGTATGGGAAAAGTTTTTCTCAATTTGTGGCTTTTCTAGCCGCAAATTATTTTTGATACCATACAAGAATGGGATCGATTGGCATCAAAAAGAAGTTTACCAAATGTGACCTCTTTCTCGCATCCTGTATGTTTTTTCTAAAATCCGTAACGTTATTAATTTGAAATTGAGGGAAGGTCTTCTAAGACCATTTTCGCGTTGCAGCGAGGGATCTGGTAGCTGCCCCCACTGACCCAAAAATAAATTGAACTTGTATATTATTTCAAATTATCGAAGTTACAAGTAAAAGTAGTTAAGATAAAAGTAATTGCAATTACAAATTATATGTAATCGGGAATACTACTAACATGTAATCTCAATTACAAGCAATTTCAATTACTTAATATAATTGATTTTCTTGTAATTTAATTAGCAATTTAATACATTACAAAAGTAGGTACCATCTAATAAATTACGCCCAACACTGAATAAACATCAGGTTCAAGAGGGTCGTATGGAGGATGTATGCTATCTGCTGCCGAAGTCACGCATACATGTGATCTTTATAGACAAAAAAGTTTCTTTCTATAAATTCAATTGTTTGTCACAAAAAATGGTTTGATTTGTTTTTGCGTGGCATTTAAGACTGGATCTTATTAATTGTTGCTGTGAACATTTTTTAAATGTGTACCTAGTTGGTTACTAGGAACAGATTTAGACACGGGTATGTTACGTCCAAAAGGGAGGTATGGGCACTCCGAATGTTATCTCGCTAACTGTGGTAAGGCACAGTTCAGCGAATGTTATCACGCTCAAATCTGGACCTGGCTCAGAGCTCGACTGGGGAAGTACCTCACAGAAAACCATAGCCAAAAAGCAAATAACTTAATTCAACCTAAAGTTTAAGATTAATTTTTTAACATGTTTTAATCATTTTCATTTATACATATACTATAAGTGTTCTTTACTAAAAAAATTTACAAATATAAAAGCGTTTGTCGTCTCACATAAGAATTATAAATTGAAATTACACAAAATAATTAAAAACATGAAAAGTCAGGACGAGTAAGTTAATAACATATAATACCTGCTTTTGCCCGCGGCTTCGCTCGCATTAAATTCGGGGTAACAAACCATACAAACTTCCACCCTCCATTTTAGGGAAGTGGGGGGTTAGAAAGAGACAAAAAGTAGCCTATGTCACTCTCCATCCCTTCAACTATCTCCATTTAAAAAATCACTTCAATTCGTCGCCCCGTTTTGCCGTGAAAGACGGACAAACAAACAAACACACACGTACACTTTCCCATTTATAATATTAGTATAGATTAGTTGTATCGTGTCGTGTATAGGGTCGTCACGGTTTTTTGGGTACATTTTTGGGTTAGTTTTGGTTAATTGCCATCTATTTCAAAAGTTTTACCATATCAAAATCCATTACAATATTAAAATACTAGCTTTTACCCGCGACTTCGTCTGCGCGAAATTAACATGAGCGATATGGAATTACATAATAAAACGCAAAATAAAAGTTACTAGTTAGTAAAATCTAAGAGCAAATTCAAAACTAGTACGTATGCTATTTCAAGTCAACAGGGAGCAACAATTCCATATAAACTTCCATTCCGTTTTCACCCCCTTATACATACCAAATTTCATCCAAATTAGTTGAGCGGTTTAAGCGTGAAGAGTTAACAGACAGACACACTATAATATTAGTATGGATACGTCCATATAATATATCTCTTCAAGTAGGGTGGGGAAAAAAAAAGAATTATAGCCAAAAGAGTTTTTTAAATTTTTTTAAATTTTGAAACATCTGGCTTCAAAGGTTTGAAACATCTTGTCTTTCCACTCTCAATATTTTTAACTCACTCGTTTTTGAAAAGTTTGAGAAAATGCTGAAAGGTTGACATGAACATAATACAGGCGGTTTATAATTATATCTATTATTAGAAACCGTGCATAGGGTGGTTATGCTAGTTTCCCGTCCGGGTTGCCGTCCACCTGATTAAACTGCTACAAATTTATTGGACTAAGAGCTGGCCACGTCAGATATGACACAATAATGAGAGCAATGAAACCTGACTATTGTGTCATATCTGACGTGGCCAGCTCTCCGTCTACATGGAAAAAACTTTTTGAGGTCAAATTGGCCATTGATAATAATTATTTATTCTTTAATTGATATATTAATTATAAGCTTTAATTTGAAAACCTTGAATATCAATATATCAATAAGTATGGACGGAAAACTGACACATACTCCACTTTTACAAAAAATGTTTTAGTATAAAAAACCTTTCGAGTATGATTTATTTTCGTATAATATTAATCTAAACAAGATCATATAAGCTCTAGAACGGGCACTTCAAAATTTATTATTGCATTACAAAGCTGGCAAAATCGATAAGTGGAAGAAAACTAGCACCTAAAAACTTACTAAGAGTACATTTTATTGAATAGTCCAATCTTAGTAGAAGGAGTAGATTTTGAAATTTTATACACGACAAACAGCTTAGGTACACTTCATACTGATTTGAAACAAGGATTAATATTTCGAGAAATTTTTACAAAGGTAAAGCATAAAAGTCAGCCCTGAAAGCTGACCAACTAGTTCAAAAATGGTCCGATCTTACCCCATCGTACCTTACGAGTACTTATTGGTTTTTTCATTTTAGGGATTGTGAGAAATTATATTGGTATATATACTTATACGATTAAATTAATTCCATATCTACTTACCTACCTAATAATAACATTAATAATTCACTATATCTTTTAAATCGTACGAAAACGAACATACAATAAGCATATAACCTAATGGCGCGACCAGACATCGCAGAGTACCGGGACAGCCGAGCCGAATGTTTCTTTCTTATTCCATAGTAAAGAGAGAGATATATAACCTATCACGATGATGTGGACAAATCATTGACAAATGCACGAATGTGTTCCAACTTCAAGCGCATTTGATTCTATTCAATGAATCCGTCATTCATATCATAATATAGATCTAGCTTGCAACAGCGCAAAGCAAGAAGCGAAATGAGCAAATGAAAGTAAGCTGGCAACGTCGCCTCGGATGGAAACTGCTCGAACAAACGCGCTCTTGTAATACAAATTATGGTAAAAACATGGACGAAGCCGTCTATGGTAAAAAGTACCCATACCCACTGTAAAAATTGAATAATGAATTAGTCTCTTTTATAAGTTGGTAGTTTAAATATATTGGGTAAAAAAGTCAAAATAAAAAGATTAAACTAACTAGTAACTTGACTATAGTATGATTTGACTTTTTTTTGTCCAAAAATACCTATAAATCGCTTAGGATCAGGATTGAAAATATAAATGAGAAATGAGATAAAAAAATAAACAAAAAAGTTAACATCAGCCTAGATTTGAACTTGGACATATCTACTTAGTAAGCAAGCGTACTATAACCTAAGCTATGTGGAACGAATTTCCGCACTCAAAATTACTAATCATATTACTCAAATTTGACACATGAAACATGTCTCTGGCTGCAATAGAATAAACGCCTATAAGTTTTATTAGCAATTTCATAGTTCTGATTATTACAGGCTCTTACAAGGTTTTGCGTCTTAAACCTTTATTAAGCGCTTAATACGACTATAGTATCTGCCGAACATTAGTAATGTGCTAAGACGTAGTTATGTTTAATTTCGCAACATAGAATTATTTCTGACCGACATAAAACTTGCGACAAGTTTTCTCCAAAACAGTTTCTTAACGATGATATATATACCTAATTATGTTATACAAGACCAAGCACGTATCGGTACAGCGAACACAACTATATGCCCCTACAGAAAATGTAACATTCATGCTCCAACGTGGTTTGTTTTCTTCAAAAACCTTGCACAAAAACACCTCGATTTGACGTGTTTGCATATATCGTCGCCTTAACGGGAATACAATCAACATAAGTTTATTCTTACGATATTTTTTTCAAATAATCATTTTATTCTTGAGTGTCCAACAATGACTGATATTGATCGTTTCATTATACTAGAAGTATCGGTGAACGGCGTTACATTTTGCTGGAGCCATTGAAACAAAGTACTACCTATAACTAGAATAACACAAAATTATATATTTTAACACTTCACAATATGCATTTGATTTTGATTCCTATAAGCCTGGGTCTAAGATTCAATCGACACGAGCCGTCACGCTCGAATGGCAAGAACAAAAACACCGGCACCACACAATGATCTTTTAGCGCACTAACAAGCAATAATAGCGTCTAGATCAAAGGCGTAAGTACGAAAACATACGCAAAAAGATTCTTGTTTGTCTGTAGGCTCGCTCGTGCCGCCCGGCAGCGCTTAGCTCGTAGAGTGCTCGAATAATAAATAAGCCAAATGTATTGGTCACAGAGTTTAAAATAGCTTAATCGCATTTGAAAAACCCTATCTGATAGGGAAACCATATGCTGGGTTGTAACCACTTACCCGAATTAACTGTATTGACATGGTTAGCCTTTCGTTCGGGTAAGTCAAACGATACGCTTACCGAATTGATAGGGTTTTTAAAAACAACTCTATCAAATACCCAATCTAATACCCCTTTAATGGTTACCGGTTCCGGTCCCTGGTCGCATCTAACATCTAAACTATTGATATTGCTAACCTGGCGAGTTGGCATAAGGTTCTTCAACTAATAAATAAAACTACTTAATCGAGTATTTTCACTCATTATGGCTGTATCGAACAAAAGTATTGTGTCATCTTTTATTTATAAAAAGGTCACCTTTAAGAATTGCATTAGTAATTGATAATCGCTTGGATTTTTTTTCTGTCATGGCCGTGATGATTTAATTCTTAATTAAAGAAAAAAACGCAATGAAATCGAGCAGCTTTATTGCATTACTAGATTTCAACTGGGTCTTTATTCCAATAAATATTTAAGACGAGGACTCCACCCACTCACTGCAGGAATCTTCTGAAATTGATGGATGATGGCCCTCGTAAGATTACAACAGGGACAGATTATTATTTTTTTTTAATCCCAACGCCACGTGAATATATGTTTAGCCATTAGGTACTACTGTCATGAAGCAATAATTTTAAAATAAATATTTAAAAAATTATTACGAATAGGTAGGTACGAGGATCTCGTTGGTAGTGCTTTTCTTTCATATATTTTCTATTCCACATCCACCATCCACATGCTTGTACTGGTCCAGCAATATGATGTGATAATATGAGCAATAAGCCGTCGTTTATTGATATAAAATAAATATAAAAATATGTAATTTCAGACCTTATCATTGGGAAAAAGTAAGCGCTATGTTCATATCAACGCAGAGGCGGTTTAGCGACCACGGCACTTCAAAAATTATGATGTCTCTCCTCTCTCTCCAACAAACAAGATTCACATGATGGAAATTTTTGGTTTCTCAGCCCGCGGACTAAGTAAATCAGACAATCACAGTCGTCTTCTGTCTTTCACTAGAATTCCGCATAAAGGTTGTACTCGTATTGTAGCGGTCACCCCGACCTTGCGTCGGTCATGCTGCGTTAGCGACGCCGGGCGTCGGCCTCCGGAGAGGTACGACGTGTCGGAGAACAACCTTTACACTTACAAGTTATTAACGTGTACCTATGTCACAGAAGAGATAATAGTATTTCATCCTATGTGACTCGTGACCAATAAACTTACTGTAATTTAGTGTTATAGCTGTTAACTATACTATCTTACTAGCACAAATTATAACTGATGGAAATGGTTTAAGTCTGACTGGTCATCCGTCGAAGTGGTAATTTCACTAACCGGTCGTGCAGCAGCTAGCCTTTTCAGACCATGGATTTGGAATTGTTTTTCTTATCGTTTGGGAGAGATCAAATTGCAACTTTTCCGCGTGTCAATATTGCGGAAATTGGGCATTCAAACATCATTATCCTAATTTGATGGGTAATTTCTCTGCTAAGATCCAGAATATCCAAATCAATAAACTCACGTCTCGGTTTTCCCCTGCCTCTGTCATTCTTCTACACTCGCGTGCAAATAATTGGCTACTTTCCTAAAAAAAAATATTTAGTCCGTCAGTTAGATTATCAAAAAATATTGGACACGTATTTTTTATTTTTTCAATCAAACAAAAATTGGTGAAGATATAGCCCGTTAAAGTTCCGCGTGACGTCACATTTTAGTACAATTTTTAGTATAATGTGACGTCACGCGGAACTTTAACGGGCTATATCTTCACCAATTTTTGTTTGATTGACAAAATAAAAAATACGTGTCCAATATTTTTTGATAATCTAACTGACGGACTAAATAGAATTATATTTTTTTTACCCAGGAAAGTACCCAATTCGGGTCAGTACGAAAAACTATAATATCTCCTAAAATAATAAAGCTAGGAGGCTGAATTAAATTGTATATTATAGATAAATGCATAGTTAATAAAAAAACGTCAAGAGTTAGAGATGATATTCACTTGTTTATTTAATTAACATAGTAAACACGATATCAATTAATTATAGGGGAACGTACCCATACTACGTGACCAATTTTTTTTACAATTTTCACCCCCTCCCCCCCTCGGTGACCAACCGTAGTATATGCCAAGATCCCCCCCCCCCCTCCCCCTCTGGTTGTCACGTAGTCATTCTTAATATTGTTTTTTTGCAAACAGAAAGTAAAAAATATCATAATTCGGCGCATATTTGTATTTATTAAAACGGCGGTTGCCGCGTAACGCCTCAAGGTGCGTGCAAACCATAATTAAAAAGTGAAAAAAAAATTGCGCGAGATTTCCCTAGAGCATAATTATAATAAGTATTGATTACGTGACGTAAACCTAACCCCCCCCTCCCCCTTGTGACCAAGAGTAGTATTTTGACGACCCCCCTCCCCCCCCTAAACGGGTCACGTAGTATGGGTACGTTCCCTAGGTAAAAAGCAACCGTGGTAGGTACCTCAAACACAAAACTAAAAACAAAAAAAAAGTAAAACATATCAATACTTCGTATTGCCTCCTCGGGCTCTTCTTACAGCTTCTAAACGATTGCATGGGCATACTGTTTATTAAGTTTCTTATGCGTTCTTGCGGGATATTAGCCCATTCTTCCACTAACGCCTGTTTCAGGTCAGGCCTGTTTCTGGTCAGGTCAAGTGTAGCTGGGGCGGGGTTTCGATTTCTTACACGCCTTCCGAGCTCGTCCCATACGTGTTCAATCGGATTTAGGTCCGGGCTTCTCGAGGGCCAGTTCATAGTGTTGATGCCAACCTCCTCAAAATAATCTTCCACAATCTGTGCGGTGTGTGGCCTGGCGTTGTCATGCATGAACATTGAGTTTTCACCCATATTAATTAAATATGGGCCTACATGCTCATTAAGAATCTCTTCCGCATACCTGGCACTAGTTAACGTTCCATTTTCTATCAAAACTAATTGCGTGTGACTCTCTGAAGAGATTCCAGCCCAAACCATAACAGACCCACCGCCGAAAGCAACTTTTTCTTCAAAACAGGCTGGAATTAAACGGGCTATCTCAACTCAACGATTTAAGGTAGTTTCCCTCCAATTCGTTCCACCCTGTATAGGTATGGTACCGCGATAAGTTGAAAACTAAGCGGCACAAATTCATGGGACTAGTAGCACTAAATAGCACCTAAAAAATGATGAATTTGTGCAATCATTTAATTTCATTATCGTGTCGTGGTCGGGCCAGGATCCATGACACTTAATATATTACCCAGGCATCATCCCTGTTCATAAGTAGGACCAGGGGTAATGAAAAATCTCCTGTGGTACAGTCACCAGCATAAATATATGACTGTGGGCAGCGCTGTAAAAATATCTGATTCTTCATTGAGGGCAAAAGTATATGACGACACTTCCACGGTAAAAATATGTGATGGTTTCTGGCCGGCATAAACATTGTTTTGCATCAATCAGCATAAATATCGGATCCGTCCACTTAAAAATTTCTGATTACCTATCCAAAGCAAAATTATGTGACTACTGCCACCGGCATAAATATCTAACCTCTGTGAAAGCTTTAACATCGGATGACAGGTCGACCGCATAAATATCTGACATAATAACAAAATCAAAATGATACCTACGTAATCAATAGGTTCTGCCGACTTAATAATGCATTTGTAATTTAATATTGTTTTTAGATAAATGCCGTGAAATCATGGGTGCAAGTATGCAAGTGGAAGATGCAAAATCGACCATCCTAAAAATTTAGGCCGTATTTTTGAAAATACAGCTTAAGACTTATTCAGTATATAACCTGGAGGGCCTTAAATGGTCGAATTTATAATACTGAAGATAAATAGTGCAAAATAAAATTATTGAATATTGACCTTGTTTTATTGCATGTTGCAAGGCACCTGTCCGACAAGCGACAAGGAGGCAACAGGAGAGCAATGAGCCAATCAGGGTTGGGCAAAAATTTGTGTATTGAAACTAAAGTTAAAAATTAGAACGTTAATCTTTATCATATAAACATGATTACGATTTCAATCATGAGCTTTCCAATCAGATTGAGCACCGACATGAGTAAATCATGACGATTTTCAGTTTCTATCATGATTACTTAGCTGAAGTTATAACATTAGTAAGACACATGCTTAGTTAAACTAACGATTTAGTTGTTTTAATGATGTTTTAAACAGGATTAGATTTTGCGTAGCTTATAGCTCCATTATTTTTTCCCTGACGGAACAGAGGCGGTACGAGTAAGGTCAGTGTCAATAGAAAAGTAAAATAAGGTAAACAAATATGTCTGAATTTGTATGCAAGAAAGGCATTTGAAATATGACAAAATAATATTAAAGAAATCTGTTTTCACTAAAATATGTAAATAATAAGTTTGTGTATGAATTGACAAAAAAAAACCATAATTGTTCTTTAAAAAAGTGTAATTGTGAAGCAATGAAGGTAAATGTGTTTGGTTACATTATTTTACTTTTCTATTAATATCGACCTTATATACATTTAGGATAAATCGAGGGTTGCGAGGTAAACCCGATAAGTAGAAATATTTTTTGATTTAAATAAGCACCTAACGTATGTCACCTTATTGTTCTATTTTCAAAAACATATTAGCTCGAGTTATCGGGTTTAACCTCGCAACCCTCGAAATGGCTATTTTTGACAATGTTTTGGTAAAGGTATCACTTGGTGGTCGGCGCTTACGTCATAAAATGTATTATACAGATTCAATATTGTATTCGAGCAAAAAAACGCATGTGCCAGCTGCCAAATGTTACCTTTACCAAAATACCGACACATTTGTTTGTTAATTTTTTGGTATGTGTACTAATTAATGCTCCCATTAAACTTTGAAACGGCCCGTTCGATTTCATTGCAGTTTTCGGTTACGGTTAAGATAACTATCACACTGTTGCGGTTTCCCCATGCGGCGACGACGTTCGAGCGAGATAGCGCTTTGCATATGTATAGTGCTGTTTCCTTGACGGGTGGCTGATATATGTGTCAAAACGTTTAGTTTAAAAGCTTATAAGTACCGAGTAATATGGCTGTGATATGCAGATTAACTGACAGATGGGCGGGCGGGTCGCATACGGCGTATGTTCAAGAAATCTCAATGAAAGGTCTAATATATGTGCCGCTACTTAGTTGTGTAGTAAAAAATATGTTTAAGGGGGGCACTCCATACATGCAACTAAATGTTAAAAGGATTTTTTAGAATTTGACCTTGCATAACTTCAGGCCCAGACACGAGATTTTAGAGATAACGTTAAAAACATCATAATAAAAGTATATAAGAGTTTCCAGCGTATTATCTCTGATTCCGAGGGTTACCATAATATGCTTAGGCTAATTTGAATTCTATTTTTATTCCCGATATAAAAAAAGGAGTTCGGTTCTACAATATCTACTCATTCTATTTGGTTTTGGACGAAAGTAATAATTTAATTTGGTAGATTATGTGGTGAATTCTCAATCTATCAAAATTTGTATTAAAATTAAATCAAAAGTGATGATAATCTCTCTGCCGGTGTAGGACTACATTTACGAATGGATGAGCGAAACTGTGAATATTTTATGACATTCGTGCTTTTTCGATTAGAAATCTATTATGCTCTCGTTTGCAATATTTCACTTACCTCCCGGTGGTGAGTGTTCCCTAGGGAGTTATGGAACTTTATACTAATTTATGATTTATTTAGATATTTTTGACACATTTTTTTTTACAAGAGTGATGAATAATTCGTAAGAATATTGCAAACTTGAGTAACAAAACAAAAATTAACCTGGTATTGTAGTGACTAGTTAGATATTATTATGTCTCGCCGGGAAGTTATATTATAAAAATACTACCCGTAAATGTTCAAAGTAATGTATTAAATAAACAGTACTGCTTCATTAAATTAACAATTTATTTACCATATATACGTAAATTAACCGTTAACAGTGTAGGCGCGATTTTTTTCTTTAATTTAATAAAATAAAATATCGCTTCTCGCAGATTGACGGCAGTCGCACCGAGTCCTAACTGTATGAATAAATCGTAAATATTGTAATGAAGCTTTTAACGCAATGAAACATATGAATTTGAATGTGTCAAATTCGTGATAGAAAATGTGAGATAGACATATGCAATGACAGTTCAATGACAAGTCTGCACTCTTTTCGTGAATTGTCAAATAGCTTTTTAAAGCTTTCACAGTGGTTAGATATTTATGCCGGTGGCAGTAGTCACATAATTCTGATTTAGATGGGTAATCAGATATTTTTAAGCGGCCGGATCCGATATTTATGCTGATCGATGCAAAACGATGTTTATGCCGGCCACAAAGCATCACATATTTTTACCACGGAAGTGTCGTCATATACTTTTGCCCTCAATGGAGAATCAGATATTTTTGCAGGGCTGCCCATAGTCATATATTTATGCTGGTGACTGTACTACTAGGCAGGATAGTAGTACTACGGGCAAAAAATAATCCCCGTGGTACTACTAGTAGTGCCACCAGTAGTACCACGGGTAAGCACCCAATAAAACGTTCACCTGGCCGTCTGTAAACTCTTCGCCGCCCGTCATGTGCATAGAGCATAAATCTGGATTCGTCAGAAAACATAATTCTTGCCCATTCTTCGGCACCCCATCGCCTGTATTCGCGTGCGTAAAGTTTCCTTGCAGTTCGATGCCCTCTGTGAAGTTTTGGGCCATTTGCCGGTCTATGTGGGGTCAAATTAGCTTCACGAAGCCGCCGCCTTACAGTCCACTCGCTGATGTCATCTCTTCGGGTCTCCCGAAGTTGGTTTTTGACTTCAACTGCAGTGAGATGCCGATTTCGGAGCATTGTTGTTACAATAAATCGATCTTCTCTAGCCGTAGTACATCTCGGCCTGCCGGTTCCTGGTCTTCGAAGGTTCCTGCCAGTTTGTAGGAAACGTTGGAGGACCCTCTGCACCGTAGATAGTGACACGCCTGTTCTTCTTGCTGTATATCTCTGACTTCTGCCTTCTTGTAACAAAGTGACGATACGTGTACATTCATCTTGTGTTAGCGACATGATAGTAATTCAATAATGACCATCAGAGTCAACAAAAACTGCCTTTTATCATTTTGCTTTGACAGATTGAAAACAAAAGTGAGAAAACAATCAAAAGTGAAATAAGCTCAATTTGAATTTGGTACCAAATTCGACTTTTTTTTAAATGAAACTTTTTCCAGAATTCTTGTAGAACATTGAAGGTTCAATTTAATTCGATATTAAATTCTCTTAATACACAGTTAGTTTCCTGCACATACCGCTATTAATTTGCAAAATATAAGGGTTTTTGTCACTGACCCGTATTATTTGCTCGCGAGTGTATTTTATTTATTCAATAGTAAGCGACAATATTTATCTTTCTCATCAGCTCATACAGTTCGATCTATGATAAGTTGTATGATTGAGACCAGCGGTATTGACAACACGTTTCAAAAGCGCCGTCGAGCCGACATCACGCAACAAACGTGCTTCGCCCTTCCCGGCATAACATCTACTCACATGGATTTTTCTTTAGCCTCATGTAAACAATTATGATCTTTATGGTAAAAGAATATGGTTTTCATTATATTATTGATATCATAGAGGAGCCTGCTATGCACTTGAACACGATTATGGAAATGTGTTTTTTTTAACTGTTGACTTCTGTTGTGTAAGAAAAGGTAACCAATATTAAGTGAGATTTGGGATGTACAAATTAACTTCATTAATAGTAAGCAAATTTAATAATCTCGTTATAAAAGAGCGTGTGGGTACACCATGACAAACCAGACTTTTAGTTTTACAAAGACCATCCCACGTGAAACAGACTTGTAAAGGTTGAACACGCCAAAACCTGGGCATATAAAAATAGCTATAGTTATTCGAAAAATGGAGATATTTAAACTTTTGAAACAACAATTTTCTCACAAGGAACTGGGCTATAAAATGATGATAGTTTTATTTTCTTTTATTTATTCGTTGGCAAAATGTCGAGCGTACAATATCAAAAACGTGAACGCATTTTGCACGAACATGTAAAAAATCCCATGTTAAGCTACATAGATATCGCGTAAAGGCTGAAATATCCACAATCTACTGTTGGTCACGTATTAAAAAGTTTCCGTGAACGCTTGACAATAGATAGAAAGCCAGGAAGTGGTGGGTTGCAGGGAGTCAAGAATAAGAAACAGGAAAGAGTATTTTAAAGATTTTTGCCTCAAATCATACGATTTCATCTCGTGATGTTGCTAAAAAAGTGAAAATGTCTTAGTCCTATGTCCAAAAAGTGAAACAGATGGCAGGACTGAGGAGTTATAAAGCCCAGGCCGCACCAGATCGAGACTCAAAACAGAACTTATCCGCAAAGATACGGTCGCGGCAACTCTATGAAGATTTTCTTACAAAATTTAAATGCGCGGTGATGGACGACGAGACGTATATAAAATTGGATTGTAAACAAATACCTGGTCAAGAGTTTTATACTAGCAAATCTCGAACAGATACTCCTGAATATTTTGAATTAAAAAAATGAGGGCAATTGCCAAAAAAATACCTTCTTTGGCAGGCAATATATAGCTGTGGTAAAAGAAGTCGGACTCGTTTATCACCACCGGGACAATAAACGGCGATATTTATCAGAAAGATTGTTTACAGAAGCGTTTGCTACCTTTTATAAGACCGCATGCCTCACCACCGCTGTTTTGGCCAGATCTAGCCAGTTGCTAATACGCAAAATCAGTTATGGATTGGTACAACGCTAACAGGATAATGGTGGTACCCAAAATATGCAATCCGCCAAATAGTCCGGAACTGCGGCCTGTTGAAGAGTACTGGAGTATTATGAAAGGAATTCTAAAAAAGAAAGGCGGAGAAGTAAAATCGGTCCCTGAGCTACAAAAAATATGGACCTGGGCGACAAAAATCTTTTCTTAAGAGATGGTGCAAAGTCTTATGAGCCGTGTGCGTAGAAAAGTTCGATCTATGGCTTACTGTGTAAACATTAATTAAAATTAAAAATGTGATTTTAGAATTCATTAAATGTGGTATTCATAATGTAGTTATTTATTTTCAAACTGGTTTAAAAACAAATTTTGCGTGCCCAAGTTTTGGCGTGTTCAACCTTTACACCTCTACTATCATGAAATACTTTATTAACTGCGAGTTGAGAGTGACACACTAGCAATATTCTTGTCATCAGTGTCATTCTTAACTAATTGCGCTCGACAGCATACATACTCGTATAGAACTGAGAGCGCCACGTACTTGTAAGGTCAGTAGAGTCCTCACAGCACCAGCTGGCAGCGGCATCAGGGCGGCTGCACCACACCGTAGTTACCTGCGAGTTGACGACTGCGCTGATGAGCAGCACCCGCGCCGCGCGGTGCACCTCCACCAGCTGGCCGGGCAGGGGCGCGGGCGCGCCGGGCGGCTGCACCACACCGTAGTTACCTGCGAGTTGACGACTGCGCTGACGAGCAGCACCCGCGCCGCGCGGTGCACCTCCACCAGCTGGCCGGGCAGGGGCTCGGGCGCGCCGGGCGGCTGCACCACACCGTAGTTACCTGCGAGTTGACGACTGCGCTGACGAGCAGCACCCGCGCCGCGCGGTGCACCTCCACCAGCTGGCCGGGCAGGGGCTCGGGCGCGCCGGGCGGCTGCACCACACCGTAGTTACCTGCGAGTTGACGACTGCGCTGACGAGCAGCACCCGCGCCGCGCGGTGCACCTCCACCAGCTGGCCGGGCAGGGGCTCGGGCGCGCCGGGCGGCTGCACCACACCGTAGTTACCTGCGAGTTGACGACTGCGCTGACGAGCAGCACCCGCGCCGCGCGGTGCACCTCCACCAGCTGGCCGGGCAGGGGCGCGGGCGCGCCGGGCGGCTGCACCACACCGTAGTTACCTGCGAGTTGACGACTGAGCTGACGAGCAGCATCCGCGCCGCGCGGTGCACCTCCACCAGCTGGCCGGGCAGGGGCGCGGGCGCGCCGGGCGGCTGCACCACACCGTAGTTACCTGCGAGTTGACGACTGCGCTGACGAGCAGCACCCGCGCCGCGCGGTGCACCTCCACCAGCTGGCCGGGCAGGGGCGCGGGCGCGCCGGGCGGCTGCACCACACCGTAGTTACCTGCGAGTTGACGACTGAGCTGACGAGCAGCACCCGCGCCGCGCGGTGCACCTCCACCAGCTGGCCGGGCAGGGGCGCGGGCGCGCCGGGCGGCTGCACCACACCGTAGTTACCTGCGAGTTGACGACTGCGCTGACGAGCAGCACCCGCGCCGCGCGGTGCACCTCCACCAGCTGGCCGGGCAGGGGCGCGGGCGCGCCGGGCGGCTGCACCACACCGTAGTTACCTGCGAGTTGACGACTGCGCTGACGAGCAGCACCCGCGCCGCGCGGTGCACCTCCACCAGCTGGCCGGGCAGGGGCGCGGGAGCGCCGGGCGGCTGGAACCACACCGCCGCGCCCTCCGACCACTCGGTCCCCCCGGACCCCGCCATGCTGAAACAATCACAGAAACGGTTATTATAAAATGTCTTTGATATAATATAATGCATTTTTTTTATCACGGCTATATTCTTGGTTGATTCATTAAATTTCAACTTCAGAAGCTTATTTTTTATTAAATATTTATTTCATTTGTAGGTCTAGTTTTATTGTTTATTTGGTGTAACTTTTGACATTACATTTTAAAACAAGGGTTAGTTAGTTAGTTAGCGCTTGCACACGACATAAAAAGGTCAAATACGGCTTTTCGTGAACAAAGGATTTCCTTCGGGCTGATTATATTCATTAGGATCCAAGGATGGATATGAGAAGTGAACTCACCAAAATTTTTTATGCAAATTTTTTGGGGGGGGGGGAGGCTCTCAACTTTATCTTGATATCTACATCAGTTAAGCTGCTAGGCCAAGTTTGCTATAATTTTTGTATAAATTGGGGATGCCCAATTCATTTATGGTATAATTTTGACACCCATCCGTTAAAAAAAAACTTATTTCGAAATTCCCTGTTTCACAAGGAAAAAATCCATAACTTATAAACAATTATGAATCTTGAAAAAATAAAAGATGCTTTAGAGAGCCCTATTATTCATTCATTCAAGAAGAATCTCATGAAAAACCACAGACCTAATCATCCTCATTTGTATTAATATTTAATACATTTTCCGACTAACTTACAATAGTACTCTTAAATTGAAATCTTCCGGAAAATCTTATTTTCTTTGACAAGTGACAAATTGACAATTAATAATCAAAACACGTTTTCTTCATAAATACTGTAGCAGGTAACAGATAAACAAAGAGGAAGGTGGTCATTTGAAATGATTGAAACTTCTTTGTTAATTATTATGGTAGGATATCCATGCTAAGCCCAAAAAACGGGATAAATAAAAAAAATACTTGTGATTATTACCAATTTGAAGTCACCCTGTAGTGCCTCTCTCAACTAACGCGTAGATTTTCTCATGGGAATGGGATTATTAGTGGGATAGTGGGATTATAATAGCATAAGCATAAAGAGGGAGATCTACGTGATCCGAAGTTCGAAGTAGTTGTGTTCAGCAAGCGCGCGGTGGCCTCGGAAACAATCGGATATTCATAACAATTTCTTTTTTGTTGCAAAATTCTAAGCTGTTTATTGATACAATTACTAAGTTATGAGAGGAAATAACTGATACAATAACCTTTTAATTATTATTTAGTTTTTTTATTCTGATCAGAATTATATTTTCATGTACAAAACAGTACTTAAAATTAAACTTAACTCTAAATATGGCTTCTACTTAGAAAACACTTCCGAAATCGGGAGAGTTATAAGTAGATTGGAGAGCCGTAGCCGTACTGACACGGACAGGGATCGTACGGCACCGGGTAACAGCCGCAAGTGCACGGCGGCGCGGGCTCCGGCACGATGCACACCGGCGGCGGCGTCGGCGGCTGGAAGCAGATCGGTGCCGCCGGCGGCGGCTGCACGCAGATCGGCGCGGGCTGCGGCGGCTGGAAGCAGAACGGCGGCGGAGGCGGCACTTGGAAGCAAATCGGTTCTGGCGCGGGCGGCTGTACCGTCACAGGAGGTAGCGGCGGCGGCTGCACGGTCACTGGTGGAAGCGGGGGCAGGTTCACGTACATCGGCGCCGGCGCCGGCGGCTGCACGCTAACAGGCTCAGGCGGCGGCAGTTGCACGCACATGCCTGGCAGAGGAGGAGGCTGCACCGTCACCGGCGGTGGGCACGGCGGCTGCACCGGCACCGGAGGCAGGGGCGGCGGCTGCACCATCATCGGCGGCATTGCCGGCGGCTGGATCATGATCGGGGGCGGCGCTGGCAGCTCAATCATGATCGGCGGCGGCAAAGGAATCTCCACCATCATCGGCGGCAGCGGCGGCGGGTCCACGTACATCATCGGTGGTTGCGGCGGGTTCACCGTCACGGGTGGCAGCGGGGTCGGGTTCAGGTACATTGGAGGCGGGCAAGGTGGCGACACCGTAAACGGCGGTAGGGGAGGAGGGGTAATAGTTAGAGGAGGCGGCGGTGGAGGAGTTACAGTTATTGGCGGGAGGCACGGCATCTCGATGGTGATTGGAGGAGGCGCTGGTGGGTTGATGCACATTGGCGGTGGAGGTGGGGTGGAGATGTAGATCGGCGGTGGAGCGGGAGCCTGGCATGTACATGGCGGAGGAGCGTATGAGCATGGTGGAGAGCAGCTACAAGGGGCGTAAGCAGGTGCTGGGGCGCAGCTACAAGGAGGCGCGTAAGGAGCTAGCGCCGCGGAACAGGGGGGCGGGCTGAGCGCAGAACCACAGCCGCAGTAGTACTGCCCGACGGACAGCTGTGGAGGAAATGACGGCACTTGAGCGAGCACAAGAGGGTCGTTCTACTAGCTCAAGAGATTAGAGCAGTTATTGCATGTTGGTTTTTATAAACAAAAGAGAACTGAAACAGAAAGTATAGCTGACTATTTTTGAACTTGGTAAGCAAACATCCAGGTCTTTGCCAATTAAGAATTTGAATTGATTGTTCCTTGTTGCTGATTTTAGAGTATATATAAGGATATATAGAAGCTTACCTGAAGAAACCCTGCCAATAGCAGACTTAGAAGTATTGTTGGAGCCATCTTGACCGATGACCGACTTGCCCTTCCCAGTGCCCTGGCCTCGTTTTATATACACTATTTCCCCAGACTAGGTTGCAACAATATGCAATGTGAAAAGTTATCGTATCACCCATATTTACAAACGATCAATTACCACAGGCAGCGGTATGGCTCGATAAGCCACGTCTAGGATGATAATAGTGGTTACGTAATGGTGGCACTATGCTAAAGATTGCAGTGGAAATGCGACTGATAAAGGCCGAATTCTAGGGTAGATTGACGTCTCTTATTTTTCACAAGTGTAGCTTTTTTACCAGGTTTTCAGTTTTAATCTACATTCAATAAATAATACATCTTAATTTATTTAATTAACAGGATACCGCATGCGCAAATGCATAAATATTTAAGGAGTCATTCTTGTGTGCAAATTTTAATGTCTCCGGTAAAACTCATCTCCGTCAATTTTTTTATATATGTATGGTTTGACGGATCTTAAATGTAGAGACACTAGCTAGAGCTTAGAGAGAGAGAGACGAACCTGAATAAGGTCTTTTACGCATTAGAGAGTCATATACGCATGTTTACAGTTTTCAAACTATGATTAATATACCTAAATTTAGTAAATTTAGTTACTTTGTTGGCATTGTCTGTGAGATATTTTTCGACAATAACTTAAGCATTAGCTACATTCTAGACAATTTAATATTCATGTAGAGAATATGAAAATGAAGTAATTCATTGTTGGCATTCGACTAAAACAATAGAAGTTCGCATTTATTATTCACATGTTAAATTATAATACAAAGATTCAAGATGGTTCTCATACTTCATAACAATCATACTCGTAACATAACATAGTAATGCAACAAAGTAACAAGTCATACATACCTTTAAAACCACTGAACTAAGCATAAATATTATGCAGTATTTTTATTACGCTTTGGAAGGTTTATTATTTAACTTCAGGAGCACTAAACATGAATTCATTGTACAGTCACCATCATATATATCGAAGCGGCCGAGGTAGTCACAAATATCTGAACAACGCCTCTATTGTCAAGGTGATGAAGTGCATGTTCAGATATTTTGAGTGCTTTGGCCGCTCACATATATTTGATGGCGACTAACGATGGATTTAATAAATTAATGTTGGTCAACATTGATTCAAAATGTTCTCTAAATCCTAAAAATAACTCTCTAAATAAATATACACGGGGAAACTTGTAAGCAACCAATTTTCTCTCCAATCGACTCGCTTAAAAAACTGAACACAGTGAAACTTCATTGTGGCAATTAGCTTCATTCTGAACTACAAATATGCCGTTTTACCTCACTAGGAACCGTCAAAAGTAAAATCGTCATAACTTAGCACCTGCGATGTCCGAATGTCGTTTCACTTTTCACTTTCTGTAATTAAGCGTTGATATTTGTGTGTTCAGAATCTGATGATTATCTCCACTTGCATTCCGCCGCCTTGACTGTTTCTACCGGGCCTATATTCGACAAGTATAACGTGTTATGACTGCAGCCTATTAACTAGGTACTTACTTGTGTATATTGCCTTTCCCTTACATTGTACTGAGGTAGTTTAGGGAATTCAAAGTTGAAACTTGCCATTTGCCAAATTAAAAGACGAGTAGTTATTATTGAAAGCATAATCGTCACAGTCACGCACATAGCCATATTCGACCAGATATATCACGTGATAAGCAGACGCGGATATATTGAGACGACTCGACATCTGACCTCTGACCGAGAAACTAATGGCCGCGGGCTCGGACCTCTGTTACATAACAATAAACTATGAATCATTGGCATCATGGCTGACGAAGCGAATCGAGAATGTCATCAATTTCTATTTAATTATTTGCATGATGGGATTTAGATACGAAAAAGACGCAGCAGTCAAAAACCAGTCTTAGAGATCCTACCGAGAGATCATTGTACAAGTAGATGTATGTCAGCGCCGTTAAGATGAGATGCCCAAACATTGCATGTTATCTTTCTAGATAGACAGAATATTCTGGCCAGCGCTGGACTGGAAGGAGGCCTTTATCTCATAAGGGGGTTCCGGTGTGAAAGGCGTTCAAATGTTAAAGATTACTTTAGTATTCAGAATGTCCGGCGATATAAAGTTAGGTACAGTCAGCAGCTGAAGTAGCTACACGGATGAGGTGTTCAAAATGACCTTCACAAGCTCTTACTATAAATTCGCATCAAGCTCATTTTGAACACATCACCCGCTTAGCTACTTCTGCAAAATATTCCCAACGCGGACCAAGCAAGCAAGTAAAATGTCATCACAGTCAATAAACTCATTGCACTATAACTACAGTACGCGAACAGTTTTGAGCTTCGATAACTCACAAGTGCGATTTTCTTTTTTAGTTAGAGAGTATGATATGACTACTTATAGGGGGCGTCCATTAATCGCGTCATATTGTATAGGGGGGGAGGGGGTCAAGAAAAAATCACCAATGATCACCACAGGGGGGAGGGGGGTCTGGACTAGAGCTCCCGCTACACGTGTTACACGCGGAGACGAATACCCGTGTACTTAAGACCGACGGTGCTAAGGAGCCGGTTTACACGAACCCGCCGGGATTCGGAAACGTCTCCAGGAAACGTTTCCATGGAAACGTTTCGAGAAACGTTCCTACGGGTACACGGGTACTTAATACCGGCTCGAACGGGTCCGAAGCAGTTAGAACCGATGCAAATAAGGGTTACTATTAAATGCTCTAGTTGACTACAGATGAGGTTGTATGGCATCGCAGGATATTTTAATTACTTATTTAGCTTTAGCCAGCTTCACAATATAAGTAGATATAAGTGATTATATATTGAGGTATTCATCGGTATTCTTAACAAAATGAATACCTTGCTACACATAGTTTTGAGAATTATAAAATATACCTTTTTACTTTCTTATTTACATTTTTATAGTGTTTTAGAATAAAGGCTAGTGCTTTGAGAAGCGAGTTCATTTTAACAATATTTTATATACTCTGTATATAAAATATTGTTAAAATGAACTCGCTTATTCTCGAACTCGAGTTCATTTTAACAATATTTTATATACTCTGTATATAAAATATTGTTAAAATGAACTCGCTTGTAAGAAAAATATCCCGAATGATCACGATGGGAGGGGGGGGGGGGTTTAGAGAAGATATCACGTGTAATTTGTTTTCATAGCGGGAAAGCCCAAAACTTTAATCAGATCAAAATAGAGCGGATGCTCTATTTTTGATATTAAGTCATAAGCAGATTTTTACGATGCCTGTTTTTCAGAGATAGCATCTTGAACATATACGCAATACAGTAGAAACGAACGAAATTAGACTTACTTAGCGTGTAAGGGTACGAAAATCGGCCAAATATGATCACATGATTTCTGGACGACCCCAAATATGAAAAAATTACGATCAAACTAACGTTTACTATTCAAATATGTCAATCAATCGATAGTTATAAATTAACAATATACCTACTACTTATTCGAATACTTATTGCACGTCTTCGTAAAAATATCGATAAGATAAAATTAAGAATATCGACTGATCCGCGGCACTAGTGCAAATTTATTTTGACGTATTATTTCAATTTTTTGACTTAATGTGAAATATCACAAGTTCGCTGTCCATTGAGCGTCAGCTTGGTAAACATCTAAGAAATAAAGAAATAAGCACACAAATCAAGCAATGGATGCCATTTTGACAGCTTGCATAGGAAAACGTTTTATAAATTATTTTAAAATATTTTTCTGGCAAAAACATATTAATATTAGCTTTATATTTGATAATTGACACCACAGAATTAATAGTTGTACTGCGATTTGTACAAGTAACAAAGACGAAAACAGTGATTTTATGTTTGTATTAAATTTATACTGCACCGGTTGTCATTGTGATCGAGTTTTCTGATCAAGTTGATCAGGATTTAGGGACAGTGTTTTAGCTGTCATGCCATTTCTCCTTATACTTTAGATTTCTATGGTGTAAAATTGATGTCTGGTTACTTTGGAAACGTCGTATCTCACTTAATTTAACAATTTGTTTTCATAATCAAAGTGTTCTATCATAATTTTTAAAGAGGTTTTATCTTTATTGGTTTGTTTGTGTAAGGTGACTATGATTACAGATAATACAATTTATAAGTAACAAAAAGGTGAAAAAATAGAAAGGCGTTATTGTTTCACTTAAACATGATGGCGATGGTGGCTGATTCATTAGCGTGTACTAATTAACTGTGTAGGGTTGTTTCTGCTCACGTCTCGTGAATCATCTTGTATACAATGATGTAAAAGTTTCTAGTTTCATTGTTGTGGACTCCACAGCAATGGAACTAGAAACTTGTACATATATTTTAGGTATTCATTATTATACTATACTAAGAGTTTATAAAATCATCATCATCATCAATTGAACTGTTAGTTTTATCTCGTCCTTGGTATTCACTACCATGAGATACGCGGCAGCGGCAAAATAAACTAACCACCAATTTAAGCGGCCTTATCAAAGTACCATGCAAAGGTGATTTTAACAAAGAACCAATATTACTTGTGCTACTTTGGTTATCCCGCGATAATATAACTTATTCAATTAAGCTTAGATTCTAAACCAGGTAAACTACTAGTTGACTTGGGTCACTTTGAGATTAGCGTTCAGGTAATAAAATAAAATGCAGATTTTACGACACCCTTTGGTGCAAACGTGTAGATTTCCAAATCATAATGGCCACCTATTTTAAGCTCTATGTGGTTGTAATAAAGTCAACACATCTGTATAAACACAAGACCTTAAGCGGCACGATTTTAAGAGGATTTACTTAATCTATAGCATAGTAAATGTTTCCTTTTGTTTTGACGCCACGCGGCCTAATTTCACTGTGATACTTATAGGTAGTAAATATAATTTAAAAAAAAACATGCCTAAGATATAGAATATCCTATTGAGTTTTAGTATGGCTTCAGTTTTCCACTTAGTCGGTCAGTTGGATACTACAGTCTTCCCGAGTTAATTTTACCATTTTAAAATAGTGTTAGTCGTTTTGTTAATAGTTTTATTTGTTTTGTTGGTTTTTGTTGTTATAAAATTGTTATAATTGCATGTCAACGAGCTACCCAAAAGAATATAAAAAAAGTGTAAAGAATATAAAACAATTTAACTGGTAAGTAGCATTAATACCAATTTATTAACTACTAATACAAATCAAGATAATGTTGAATGTATTTAGTAATAATGGATAATCATGTTATGAGTACATCATTTATAGTGTATATATTGACATAATTTACCTGCTTTCAGATATAAAATGATTCGAAATGGAAACAAATGGTTGATAATTTTAAAAAGGACCGTTCTGTTACTTCCGATGCTCATAAGTTTAAAATAGTAAGTTGTACCTTTAATGGCACCGTAAATCAATTAATTGTATTCAACACAATTTATTAGTAAATGGTAGTAATCAATTCATAATAGGACATGTTCGTTGTAGTGTTCTGCCTTTTCGCCGAACTTTTTTTTGGCCGAATTTCACTTGCTAAACAATAATGAATATGAATTAGCAAAATTTTGTATGATAACGTTTTATTTGGTAGAATTGTTTTAAAGCTGATTATTATAATGACTCAAAACTTTTGGGATACTTATCATTTGTCAAATCTATCACTAGGCCAAGCAACTATTAAAAGAATATCGTTTCGTTAGTATGTATATTAACAACAGAAATCTCATATGTGACTGACTCCAGTTAGGTGCGACGACGAGCGAAGCGAAGAGGAGCGTGTTAGATCTACCATGAGCAAACAGTGCACGAAGCCGAGCGAGCGAAGCGAGCGTGCCGCCGTAACGGCCGGCGAGTGCCAGAATCGACTTTTTAAAATAAAAAAAATATCCTAAGCAATAAGTCTAATGAATAAACTATTGAATTAAAATAATAATAACTACCTGTTTATAATTTTCCCACAGTGAAAATGGCATCCTTACGAAATTAATACTACGCAAACTAAACCATTCTATACTCGAAAGGCGGCATTTAGAAAAGTGACTTTATAAAAACAGGCCAAACGTACAGTTGGTAACTGAGAGAAATAAAACAAAATCTTTTGATAACTTGGCACATGATCATTCCGCGATGTGAAATTACGCGAAAAGTTTGTTGGGAACTGATAATCGGCAACACAATTTTAATTTTCAGCGTTAATTTAGAGAACCGTTCGTTGTACTAGGGTAAATAAATCGGGGATAAATTTTCCAAATAAAATACTAGAGCTACTGTGCATTGTAAGTTTTTGGAACGCGGATTTTAAAACCGTCCTAACCGCCGCCACAGACCAATATCTAATTTTAATCAAATATAGTGTTTTTTTATCAATAAACAACTAATACAAAGAGCTCAAAGAGGACCCTGTGTGTTAACGACGAGGGACCATCTTGTTCCTTTAGCTGTCAACACAGTAAATCCTCCTTTTTGTAAAGGGTCGGCAACGCGCATGTGACACCTCATTAGTTGCAGGCATACATAGGCTACGGTAGCTACTTACCACCAGGCGGGCCGTATGCTTGTTTGCTACCGTCGTGGTATAAAAATAATAATTACCTGAACCTTTATTTTAAAGAACGGAGACACTATTAATTCAATGAAATAAGTATTGAGTATAACGAAGTAATATTTATATTGCTAAAACGGCAGAATTATTATTTTAATATAGGTAATTTATCCTTTATCTATTGAAAACAAACCCGTGCTTCTACCTGCGTGGAAAAAAGGTTCGTCCAAATTAACCGTTAACTAAATTTCAACTCTATGGACTCGCAATAAGATTCAACATGACTAAAATTCCCTAAGCTACCACATGTATTCATTAGTAGCTCTTAAACGTCTCGACTCGTATCTCTGCCACTCGTCAAGGACGTTTCGAGATCCGCGTGTATTTAAGGAACGTTGCTTCGGCTACCCGTTTACTCGTGGAAACGGATCTTAATTACACGTTTCTTTATTACACGTGGGAAACGGGCCAGAAAACCGTGTTCGTGTTACTCAGAAACGGATCTTGGAAACGGGTACCCGAAACCCGGAATCGACCGCGAGCCCTAGTCTGGACACATATCACGTGTAATTTTTTTGTTCCTTTGTTTCCTTGTCATGGTCAATAAAATAAAAATAAAAATAAAAATTATCAACTTTTAAATGAATCAATATGTCAAAAGCAAAGTAAAATTGCACTAGCACTATGATTGTAAATAATTTTTAATGGCATTTGACATATTATTTTGTGAAGTAGGTTTTTAGGGTTCCGTAAGTGGCAAAAACGTAATCCTTATAGTTTCGTTATGTCCGTCTGTCCGTCCGTCCGTCCGTATGTCTGTAATTATTTGTCAAAAAATATTTTTTTGACCAAATATCGACATGATGCACATCATTCGATAGGTCTTTCAAAATAACATTGAGAGTTCTGTTTGAATTTTTTTTATTTAGTGAATATTTTAAGAAAAAATCACCCCGTAAGTCTAAATAACTTGTGTCCCCCTGTCACTTTTGAACAGGAGATCCAAAAAATATGAAAAAAATTGAGAACATTATCGGTTTAGGAATTATTGAGTTACTTATCTCCTAAATTCTCATTTCATACGCAGATACGACCTTTTGATATTACTTTTTCGATAGTAGGTACGAAACCGCGTGGTCCGACACGCACTTGGCCGGTTTTTTTCTATTAAAGATAATTTTATTTTATATGTATACATGTAGTTTTATTTTTTTACCCTTTACGTGGACGTACGTTGCTTAAGTAGGTTCACGTGTTAGAAAACTATACTTACTTTAGTTAGCAAAAAATTACACGTCATATTGGACAGGGGGGGGAGGGGTCCTGAAAATATCACCAAAGATCACCATGGGGGAGGGGGGGTCTAAAACAAGCCAAAAACGTATGACGCGATTAATGGACGCCCCCATAGTAAAAAAAAAAAATCTAACAGATTTTGACGTCGCACTAGATTATAGATATTTGTTAATAACAACAAGAAAAGATTATACAAGATATATTTTCCTTTACCATTCAACTATTTCAACATCATCTGTCATTTTATTACAGTTTGGTCCATAGATTATGTGAGCATAATCGAAAACAATTTGTCAAAATATAAGTGACCTTGAATTCTAAACGAATAACAAATGGCTAAGACGACATATTATGCTCTTGACAAAACCGTTATAAAATGTGAAGATATGTTTCAATGGTAAAAAGCGATAGCCTGGTGGAGAAAAATAAAACGTACATAATCTTTTTACTATGTGTAGCAAACAAATACATGTATTATACCTAGCGCAATGCTAACAATTGTTAGAAAATATTTTTTATTATTAGTACTCAACGTATTCTAACAAGTCACAAAATAAAATCGGACTTGTGATGTATGTCATTTTTATAGGTTAAAAAGGCGTTCCCGTACTCCACTCTTGGAAGAATAATAAGTATGTCGATGACTCCACTACTATGTAAAGTGTGACTCAAATTGATCGAAACGCATAAAACGTTTTACCGTCTCGCTGTCAAGTTCACATTTATAAATCCGTATCTGAAGACACCTCCGGCGACCCAGAAAGAGTTCATCGGAATCCGGCAACGCCGAGACAATCCCAGATGTGGATCCACACCTTTGTTGAATACTAAAATGGTTACCATTTGCGGAAACAGTCCTCGTGAAAGTTATTGCTACTCTTAGGATTTAAGCTCGTGAAAACTAGCAGTAAAAAGCCAATAAAAAACCGGCACTAACACGAAACGAATCGACCAACAATAGTTATTTGTTATACAAGGGTGCAAAGTTGTATTTTAACCGCGAGTGTGGAATTGAAGCACGAGCTAGAGATTGGATTCTATGGTTGAACCGCGAGCGAAGCGAGTGGTTCGAAAATAGAATCCTGAGCGAAGCGAGTAGTTCAAAAATAGAATCCTGAAAATAACTTTGCAGCCGTGTGTAACACAAATCTTTTCACCTCACTAAAGCGAGGAAAATATAGTCTGGCCAGCCAACGAACGCAGTAGCAATGTACATCAAATAAAACTTAAGTTTGTTTGAACGTCTGTCGCGCGCTTTTGTACCTACGTCATTTCAAAAATTGTAATTCTGCATTGAATAATAAAATAATGTGTATTTCTGATATACCTACTTATGACTTTTCAAGGAAAAGGAAGGTGTGAAGAAATTAAAATAACCAACATATACAAATGACAAAGATGATTATGCGGTCATAACACAATAGTTGAAATCCAGCAAGGAATGAAACATTGATACTTACCTACATTGATTGCTAAAATCATAAGGCCATGGTGTGAAGAAATTAAAATAACCAACATATACACATGACAAAGATGATTATGCGGTCATAACACAATACATAGTTGAAATCCAGCAAGGAATGAAACATTGATACTTACCTACATTGATTGCTAAAATCATAAGGCCATTCGAGGGAAACGAGTAACTACTTATATCTACCAGTAAATACAACTTTCCAGTTTCGAATGGGACAGGATTAGCTTCGTTATCTGTATGAATAAGAGTCATGTTAATTTACATTTATATTATATTACTTAGTATACTCCTATTTATTATGATTTCCTTTTATCATTTCGTTTGACGACTATATTGGGTAGGTACCTATTTAATCTATTGTACGAATTGTATAATTGATTAATCAATAAACGCACGTGAGATTTTGGTATTTATTTATTTTATAAATAGCTTAGGTACATGAAGGAAAACATTACAAAGGCTTGATAATAGTCTGTTGTAGGTAGCGGGATGCTTGGTGCTTAAATGTGCTTAAACCTGTTAAATTTTATTGTTTTCTTGCTTTGTGACAATATGCAGCGCTTGCTCCTATGCAACAAACGATCTTGGACTTCATTTAGCACTAGTTTTCGCTTCAATTATTCGATTTAACACTGAAAGAAAGAACTAGAAATTGTAATTCAGTATAACACTCTACATAACCTCAAAGTCACATATACCACGCAAAATGTATTACACCTATCGTAAATACCTCAGCTGGTCTTTGCGTTGATTTAATACATTTATTGAAAGGTGATGGCAGATATTACATTAATAAATAATAAAAAACGCAATCTGAAACTCAAAAATATAAGTAAACAAAACTAACTTTTTAAAATTAAAAAGTTACATGCCACAGATAAAACAAAAACAATTCACAATTTTCGAATTATTCAGAAAAAGGTGTTGCCAACCCGCGATTTGTCAAATTTTCCGCGCTTTTCTACTGACATAAATGGTTTGCCAGACTATAACATAGGTACAAAAAAACGAATGGAAAATGTAAAATCAATTAGAATCGATCAAAATAAAATTTCTTGTAAGATTTTAAGCGTTTTATAGTAAAATCATGTAATAAGATTGTTTACACTAAATGTTTTTAATTGAATACAATTAAATATAAAATTATGTTTGCGTCCACAGCACCTGATTTGGTCAGACAATTTAATCAGATGGGCGAAGATTGCCCTGTCTGGAGTGGCCTTTACATGTTATTATGTTTAAAAAAGTTACTAATGACACGTTCGAATTTCAAATATTCTTTGCACTCTTGTGAATAAAATGCAGTTTTGCTATCTGTTTTTAAAGAATAAAAAAGGGCTTTCCGAGGTAGTGAGGTGAAAAAAACAATAGCGCACTGAAAAGAAAAAAATAAATATTTGGTCTTCAATAACGCAAGTGAATACCTACCCTACAATTACAATTATAATCTATTTCTATACACTTTCTATATACCTAATACAATCGCAAGGCTTATATCAATTTAATTAAATCTAGAAAGTATGAACGATATACATACTTCTGAAATCAATCACACAAATCTGCGTATTTATATATTTACAATCAGTTATTTTTGGAGTCGGTGCCAGCCTCAAACAAACTTGAGCACCTTTAGCAGCGACGTAAGCAACGCCGCCTTGTATTGGGCGCTTGGCGGAGGTTGCAGTTTTGGAATGTGTTGCGTTCAACTGTTCACTAAGGTGCTCAAGTTTGTTTCAGGCTGGCACCGACTCCAAAAATAACTGATTGTAAATATATAAATACGCAGATTTGTGTGATTGATTTCAGAAGTATGTATATAGTTCATACTTTCTAGATGTAATTAAAATGATATAAGCCTAGCGATAGTATTAGGTATATAGAAAGTGTATAGAAATAGATTATAATTGTAATTGTAGGGTAGGTTATTCACTTGCGTTATTGAAGACCAAATTATTATTTTTTCTTTTCAGTGCGCTATTGTTTTTTGTTGGTCGATTCGTTTCGTGTTAGTGCCGGTTTTTTATTGGCTTTTAGTTTTTTTTCGGCGGTTAATTTTTTTTGTTAAAAAGTTTTTATTTTATAATTTTCTGTGGCTATAATTTATACAAATTATTACATGCTTAATTTTTGATTACTTTTGAAATATCTACCTACCTTGCTTTAGCTATTAACTGTTATATTAATAATCCTACTTTAACTATTATTATGTTCTGTAATATAAATACTTAAAAAAGAACAGGCTTTAAACAAACTTTAGCAGAAATGCAGAGACTGAGAGGTCTACACACGGGAGAGTGGCAGTTCTAAAACTCATTGTCAAAACTCGTGAGGTTTTTTTTTGTGAAAACTGCTTTAAAATCTGTGAGTGAACAATAAATTACCCCTATTTTTCCACCCTTAGGGTAGGATTTTTTCCAAAAAATCGGACTACTCTGTAAAAAGTTATGCGTGGTCATACGTTACAATCGGTGAGTGAAAAATCAATCATCCCCTATTTTCCTACCCTTAAGGTTGGAATTTTTTTTCCAAATTTATATGGGTCCAATTTCGGGGTATACACTTTCCAATAAAAAAATAATTATCAAAATCGAACTAGTCTGTAAAAAGTTATGCGTGGTCATACATAAAAAAAAATATATACGCGTCGACTTGAGAACCTCCTCCGTTTTTTTCGTCGGTTAAAAACGCACATAAAACAAGAGACACGTAGGTGACTGGCTCTCTGCCATAGATAATATCCAGATAAACACAGAAGGTCAAGCTCAAAAGGCAGGACGAGTGCGTTAGTCGCATTTGCGTTTAATCGCAGCCGGCCGCGCGTGACTTTCTAGACCCGCGC
Organism: Pammene aurita; assembly: GCA_947086415.1. Classification (NCBI taxonomy): domain Eukaryota; kingdom Metazoa; phylum Arthropoda; class Insecta; order Lepidoptera; family Tortricidae; genus Pammene; species Pammene aurita. The sequence continues at coordinate 7,655,776 of OX352294.1, forward strand.
TGCATTGCAATAAATTATCTTGATAATGTCAAAGACAATCCTTTTGGTGGTTGAGACTTTAATTTCACTGAGAACAAGCTGTCGTAAAATGCTTATTGACTACCGTTTATGTATTCGTGTCCAGTAGGTACAGTCACCGGCAATAGTATCGTCCTACACGAAGGCCGCAAAAATATGTGACACGGTCTTATTTGCAGGGTCATAAGCGCGTGTCACATATTTTTGCGGTCTTCGTGTAGAAAGATAAAGACTGTATCGAGAAGTATAAGGACAAGTGAAATAAGTAAATACTTTTTAAAAGTTTATTATTTTGCATAAGTATGTTCTGGGCATATGGTTGGAAGACCTTTTTAAACGTTTTAGTGTACCTTTGTTTTCTGGCGACTTTTCGTCGTTTGCTTCGGACGTTTCTCATCAGATGCGGACAACGTTTACTGTAACCAGTGTCGACGCTTGAGCCAAGTTTTTTTTTACGGAATCCGCTACCGAGAAGCTTTGCCGAAGTTTTCTCTTCATGATTACCCATCACGTCCTCGATGGGACGTACCTAATAAGGGTAATTTGGCGGATTCATATTCTTAGCAGCATGATGCACGTCGTGGGTTTCCATCCACTCTCTGATGCAGGGGGCACAGTGGCAACTAGCCAAATCGGGCCAAAATAAAGTAGAGCCCCTGTGGCGTCTAATCAGTGACAGAATTCATTTTGTACACACTTCTTTATGTAAAGATGGTAGTCATCGTGGAAGTAGTGATGAACGCCGTAGATTTCATACCGCATTTGCATATTACCTACCACACATTGTCTTAGATCCAACATTTTCGGCAAAAATTGACGTTTTGTTCTCAATTCAGGTGTTCTCCTTTGCGAATAGTATAGTACTACGGGCCCGGTAGAACAAAAAAAATCAGTTTGAAGGGGTTTTCGTCGCTTAAAAATATGCACTGTTCATTTTTAAGTAAAACTGTGTCATATAAATTTCGAAGACGGTGTTTAACATTTTGAAGCCTATTTCGGAGTTGGTTTGGCTTCCGTTGGTTTGGAGTGCTACCCAGTCGTTGCGATTCTTGGCCCTTTGAACCATTCCTACAGAAGTTCTCTACTTTTTTCCACACATCTTATTGAAGCACTGAGTGAGTTTTAGATTTTTCGATGTATCTTTGAGTCGATATTGCGATTATTCGAGACATTTCTTCAACGATTTTCAACTTTTCATTAAAAGAGATGTCTTAGCCAAACTTTTTAATGCCATTTAAATCGCAGAAACACACACCCTCACGATTTTAGCGATCTTTCTCATGGACATACCGTTTTCTCGTATGTATTTGTCCAAGAATATTTTTCGTTGCTCTTGTGTATGGCCTTTTAGTTCATGAAATCAAAAGTGATCCGAAAAAATAATTTTAGTAATTGATTTAATATCATATCATCTATTACATAATAAATAATTTATATTTTTAAAACAAATAAAACAGGGTTGACGGCTTGTTGCAGTTGTCCTTATACTTCTCACTACAGTCTTTACTATGGCCGGTGACTGTAGCAGCTATTTATTTAAACTTTTTTGCACAAATAAAAAAGTGTACAAGAGGCGGACTTAATGCCTTAAGGCATTCTCTACCAGTCAACCATTGGATCAAACCGAAACTTGTAATTGGTGCATTATCATAGAAATCGAGAGATATTTATCACTAGATTTGCATCGTATGTAAAAATAATAATAGAATAATAGAACTGATATAGTAACTAACTTCTAAGTCTTTACTAATAAGTCTTTCATTCATAGCTTTGCTTGCTGGCAGACATATTCTCTTATGTATACTAATAAATAAATAAATAAAAAGTCAATAAAATAAACTCGTAGAATTTATTAGTAACTAATGGATATCTACTTATTTATAAAATCTATCGAAGATATCCGGAGGTTTCGACTCGCACTTGGTTTTTACGACTTCAATGCTTGCATTTTCCATCCCAAATTAAGATAATCAGTGACAGTTAATAATCATACATTCATATAATCAGCTGTTTGTTTTCGACATATCTTCATAAATAAATATTGATGGGCATAGGCGCAGCGTGCAGGGAAAGGTAGAAAGTGCAAACAATAATTTATTCGAATAATTTCCCGCCATAAAGGGCCTGAATGCTAGAAAGTTGCGTGGCCATTAGTGTCCCTTCTAGAAAGCCTGGGGTCTTAGCTAAAATAACAAATTTCACGCAACTCATAAGTTGCTTATTGAAAACATGAAAGCAGTTGGTTTTTCCGAGGTTTGCTTGTAACTATAGATCTTTGGTATAAAAAGGAAATTTGAGTACCTGAGCATATATTTATGAGTTACTACAAAGCGAATTAAAAGTAATTTTAAATAGTTATACTTACTGAGCTAAATAGATACGTGCTAAGGTGGGTATTGTGAAAAACATTAACTCAAGACTTTATGACGTAAGAAAAGGGTTAGTCTGTCCGGAAAGAGTAGTGTCGTAGAATATATGAGCTCCCATATAAACCACGACAATTTTCTTTCCGGACAAACTCTACCTTGTTTAGAGAGTGCTTGTTAGAAAGAGATACAAAGGTTTGCTAAGTTTTATAAATAGATCCTATATCATAGTAATTTGATGACGACACCAGACTGGTATTAGTGGTATTCCATTCAAATTAAAAAATATCACGTTGAGAACTTCTTTGTCACAGGCTAAACAGTTTTTACAGCAGACACCTCTCAAACAGCGGTGCCAATCCACCGCGTTTTTGCCAAATTATCCACACGCGATACCTCATCGCCATAGTCTATGCCATCGCAAAAAACACGAGGGTGACATTCCTATTGCTTATTGAATACTTGCTTCACGCGGACCAGTATGAATCTGAGCTACAGTAACGCATTGGTATTACGGGTTTTAGAACGATACGTTTTGTAATGCTGTTTTCACACCCTTCAGCAAGCAATGCCTTTCGAGATGCTTAAAGTTATTGGCTTGGAGTGAGCCTTCGAGTCTTCGGCCCTTTGCCGAGCCTGGCCTTGGGTCACGCAGTCTGGACTCTGGAACTCACCTTTCGGGCTGCGGAATAAACTAAAACATAACATAGTTGTGCCTTGCCGATAGCTTAGTAGGAGTTAGGTAGGTACATTTAAAAGACATAACACAGTAAGAGTATAGACACTCCAAAACTTAGACATATGATTTGTGGCGCTACTGCGAACGTCGAAATTTCGTTATGTTTCTCTACTGCACTTGCCAATTCGATAGAAAGAGACGCAGATAGTTTTCGATTTTCGCGTTATCAGGCCTGGTCATGATCGCAGGGATCCATAGGATGACGGCAGCACACGACTTGGGAGTCTTTTGGAAACCGTGTCTAGTAGTGGAAGTATTTCGACTGATATAATGAGAGTGATACACATGATCCTTTGGACTACGAACTACCATTAGATATACTGTTATCGAAAGCAATTGCTCTGCTAGCGATGACAATGCCAAGCGAGGAGTGGAGCGCGACCGAACGCAGTTATTCTGCTATTGAGGTTGATTCATAACATAACTAAGACAAAAACAATCATTCGGTTAAAAAAATTGGGTCAAGTTTTTTCTTAGGGTCCTTTGTTTCACTTAAAAACTTGTTATTATTGGTTTCCACTTAGATGGACCTAATCTCATTGCATAGGGAGAGGTTAACCGGGTTGCACTGCCTGCTTGTCGACCAGTGCTAAAACAACATTTACCGGAGTTACCGGCTTATCGTCACGTTATGTCGCGACCACATTGTCGATTGGGCAGCCTCAACATGCCAACCAAAACTCTGTAACCAACCGTTTTCGACAGTTAAATAGGTAAGGTTGGAAGAGATTTAGACGCAGACACAAATCAGCGATTGATTTCTGTATAGTGTGCAATTTGGGTTTTCCTCTTGATTAAAAAGCTGTAGTAAAATTGCTATAGTTTGAAATTTTTACTAGCCGGACGGAATCGAGTTTTATTTCACCGTAAGTCGGGAACAAATTTCATGATTAATCGCGTCCCAGGCGGTACCTTGTGAAGTGGTTCTAAGGGCGATGTATAATGAAGCCTCGTGAAGGTCAGCTGCCGCTCCGTTGGTGGGTTAAGGAACAGCAGCTATTTAATCACTTTAAAGAAAACTGTCATCGCGTCACGATTGAAAATTTGTCAGATGATAGTTTAAATATATGCTCTGACAAACATGTAAAATCTTCAGCCGGATGTATCTACGTGGAATAAGACATTCACCTGATGCCCTGAAGATCGTATGCCCACGTGACCAGCTGATGGTCAAGGGATTGGATGGAGAAGGGATGCCAGGGGGTAAGATGGTTTTTAAAGGGTACGGCTACCTAAATAATGTATTCTTATTACAAATGGAGCTATAGTAAATATAGTAATATTCATAAGCAAAAAGAAATCGATCCAACAACGTTCCAAAATCACCTTCGTATGAAATCCCATCTCACCCCAACTACGAGGTACTACGGGGTGAGGAGGGATTTTATGTTTAACGGTAAAGTTATGAAATGGAACTACCCAAAAGCATAACACGGAACACCGGAACATTTATTATATGTATATACCATTCAGTTTACATATTTAAAAATAAAATGTTATCGAGGTATGAATGTCAGTTTTCTCCCTATTCACCCCATTTTACGGTACAAACTTTGTTAATTGAAGTATTTGTTGATTCTATAAAATATAAATTCAAACAGGCACTGTCGGTGCCCCTTGCCACTGATACCCAGACAGACATCTACACAACCTTAAAGAATTGATCAGTGGCAGTGACCATGCTGTGAAGCGGCAAATTATACATCATAAGCATTTCCCGTTAGGATTGTCCCAGTCCCACTGTCCAAGTCCCTAGTTCGTAAACGGTGGACACAAGTTGGGTTTCATAAGAACATAAGACGTTTTACAACTAGAATAGAAGATATGCCTTAGGCGACAATGCTATTTATTTTCTACTTGTGTGGTCGCGATTTAAATATTTCGAAATGTATGTTAAAGAAATGGTATACTAAGATAAACGGTAATGAATGCGTGATTCGTACTAGGTGGGGGTGATTGCCTCTGTATAATGATTGAACCACAGGTGTTTAAGTTCTGAGCCATTTTGACACATTCACAGTTGATAAAATAATAACCTAGAAAGGACATACTTCCATGGGTTATCTGCAATGCAACCTATGTGACTGTGACCACCATAACCTACCAATGTAGCGATGGTATAGGTCCTAGTTCTCCATAATTGTATACCACGACTGTGGCAAACAAGCATACGGTCCGCCTGATGGTACGCAGCTACCGTAGCCTATGGACGCCTGCAACTTCAGATGCGCGCTGGCGACCCTTTATACCTCGGCCACACACTCGACGAGCGGCGTGGGAAGTAGCGAGGGAAGTAGGCAGAGACATAGTGTGGCCGCGCTACTCGTCATGCCGCTCGTCATGCTCCTCGTCATGCCCACCGCTCCCTATTTTGTCGGTTTTTTGGCACGAGTCAAAGGGCCGCATATCATAAGGGCAGTGTGTGGCCGGAGAGGGCAACATCGATGCAGCGCGAGGGGCATAGTGTGGCCGTGGTATTACAAAAAGGAGGATTCACTGTGTTGACGGCTAAAGGAACAAGAGGGTCCCTCATCGTCAACACACTGGGTCCTTGAGCTCTTAATAATAATAGTATAATGATATCCATACTCACAAATAGCTACTACATATACAACTGCAACTATACAAACTGCTAAAGTAGTATTAAATCGTTATGGGCAAAAAATACTGGCAAATGCTCACGAAAACATAACGCACTCGCGTCAAAAATTTGTCGACCCCTGTTCTACAGGTTCTATTATAATATTACATCGTTCATTGGTTTAACAAAATCAATTAACCGGTTTCAAAGTTGGGCACTGCCAAGATTCATTAAACAACGATTAGACCTCTTGCATATTTAGTAAGCGCATTCAGTGATTCAGGTTACGATTGTGACGAGACATTACGCATAGCGGATTGTTGTCTTGTTCAATATTTAGTGGCTTGCGGCAATAGCGGGAAGGAATGCCGCGAATGGCAAAGTTGAAGTGACGAAGATATGCAGACATGCAACTTTTTAGATGATTATCGGGAAGCAAAATGGAGGGTTATGATTTTGACTGCTATGTACAGACATCAGCAGAAGTTAGTCAGGCGAGGTAGTCAAAATTATCTTGACAAGTCTTTAATGGCAGAGAGGAGATAACGTCCCTAAGAAATTCTGTCCCAAAAGTTGTAGTAAAAATCACTACGTATGCTACGCTCCGATTCTGTCATAGCTGTCAACCATAAACTTATATAGATGTCATATACAAAGGAAAAAGTGACCTAGGCCCAGTGTTGAACGTTAGTGTAATTGAAAATTAAAAATTGAAGATTGAAACACGTTAATTATAATTGACACTAATAGTTTAATGCAAATTGATTTCAATTAGAATTGAAATTAATTGTAACTAACGTGTTAATCCTTTGAGCATGAGTCTATGATGCGCCAAGCCCAAGATCTCCAGGGTCCAGCGTGAGCTCCAGATTTTGATACCGGTACCATCTGCTCATCAGTACAAGTCGAATGAGCCCAAACAGCATGAGTCTATGATGCGCTAAACCCGAGATCCAGTAGGGATCCCCAGGGTCCAGCATGAGCTCCAGATTTTGATACCGGTACCATCTGCTCGTCAGTACAAGTTGAATGAGCCCAAACAGCATGAGTCTATGATGCGCCAAACCCGAGCTCCAGTAGAGATCCCCAGGGTCCAGCATGAGCTCCAGATTTTGATACCGGTAGCATCTGCTCATCAGTACAAGTCGAATGAGCCCAAACAGCATGAGTCTATAATGCGCCTAACCAGGGATCCAGTAGGGATCCCCAGGGTCCAGCATGAGCTCCAGATTTTAATACCGGTACCATCTGCTCATCAGTACAAGTCGAATGAGCCCAAACAGCATGAGTCTATGATGCGCCAAACCCGAGATCCAGTAGGTAGACCTAGCGTCCAGCATGAGCTCCATCTTGTGATATTGGTCCCAACTTCCAAATCCGAGATGCAGTTTTAACATTAATTATTAGTGTAAGACAGGATTAATTTAGTTACACTAACGTTAATCTAATTAACTGTTAATCTTATTAAATTTTCGAGACGTTAGTGTAACTAATAGGTTAATTCTAATTGACGGTTAGTGTAATTAACGACGTCACAAAATCAATGCGAACTAACGTTAGTAAAAATTGATGTTAGTGTAATTGATTAGTTACGGAATTAATCTTCAATCTTATTGATCAATTTTCAATTCTAATTGAAATTAACGGCCAACACTGCCTAGGCCTCTGGTGCCCAGGGCTGGGATCGAACCAGCGTCTTCTGCATTCGCGGCAGACGCCTTAACCACTTGGCCACCCGGGTCACAGCAGCACCGGTCGTATTAAGGCGTCTGCCGCGAATGCAGAAGACGCTGGTTCGATCCCAGCCCTGGGCACCAGAGGCCTAGGTCACTTTTTCCTTTGTATATGACATCTATATAAGTTTATAATTTATATAGTAGTGTGTCTACTTTAAATAAACAAATCAAAATATTTATTAAAAAAATAATTTGATTTGTTCTTCAGTTATAACTGTCAACCGCCAAATATGGCGCACGAAATTTGTTCTAGATGTCATATCTAGTAAAATACATAATAATTCATAAATCAATGGTATTTCATTAAAAAATCTGCATATATTAGACTTCAACGCGTAGCCGACTTTATAATGATTAATGAATCAAGTTTAATTTATCTCTTATATTAAACAAACTACGGAAACAGCTACTTGGTAAGCTCATTACTGAGCGATTTGCAAATACTTAGAGAATTTCAATAAAATGTCAAACGTGCATGACCCGCGAGGTTGCCTCTCTGAACACCTGACTTGTAGAGGGAGGATGCCTACGCGATGTTTGCATTATGTTGGAATCCTGATAATCTTTACGCTTAAGTAAACAAAAGGTTGACGATGATCTTAGTGAGCTTAGGCTCCTCATGCCTCCTCATTCGCCTCCAAAATGTCCGTAACGTTCCACACTTCTAGGTGTATATGCATGGTAAAAACCTAATAATTATAGGTATAATCATTTAAACTTACACGATCTTCACTCATTATTTTGACAAAAAACGGGACTTAAACGCGTACACTTTTCAACCGAAGGAGGAGGTTTTCAATTCGTCGGGATTTTTGTTTTTTTTTTGCTATTTTTATTTATTTATGTATGTACACCGATTATTCGAAGACGGCTGGACCGATTTGGAAAATTCCTTTTTTGTTTGAAAGAGTATACTTCACAGTTGGTCCCATTGTAACCAGGTCAGGATCTGATGATGGAATTCTAGAGAAATCGACGGAACTTTTCACCTATTATAGGCACACCTATAGTGATTTGAGTATTTCTTACAGCAGCTAGCATTTGTTGTTGGAAAGTGAAGTCGGTTCTTTTTTGTTTAAAATTATATAAGATAGACTTAGACTTTTTTAGGCAGACTGCCTCCGACCACGAGCGTTACGACACGCTCGAAACGTCAAGAAGGTAATAAAAGTAAGTGTACGCGATTAAGACCCGTTATTTGTCAAAATAATGAATTCTAGGTATATTAGTTAAGTATATATATGTATGTCAATATTTTTATATTATGAAAATATAAAATTTTGGTCCATATTATACTATGATCAGCGATCACATCTTACTACTGACATTGTATCATAAACATGTCACAATTTATCACCAAAAGGTGTCAATATGAAACCAATGCTTTCTCTATATACGACAAGCGACCTTCAATCCACTGGCCTGTCCAGTCCAACTATCAGGCCCACTGCAAGCAACCGATGGCCAACCGGGTGCCTTATGCATTTCAAAATGAACCAGTATAAAGCTTGTGATCCGACCAGTCAACTATCGATGGCGAAACGGTCGGTAATGAGCTCGGAAATTTGTTATTGCGACCTACTATGTCATTAATGTCATTATACTCGTTATAATTAGGTTATTATGGATTGAGAATGCCTCACTGCTGGTGAATGTCTCTGGTGCTGATTTCGTCTTAAAAGTTCCTGTCCTTTGAATTGAACCTACGACAAATGTTAGTAAGAAAGCAGATTCCAGCCAAAGCCAAGTAATCTAATAGTTACCAAATGTATGGCTATTCGTACGTAACGTACAAATAGCTACGTCAGATAAACGTCAGTCCATACATGGGTATGGTATGACCACTGGTCATATGTTTTCGGCGGAGGGGAACGCCTGGCAATGGCGACTCCGGTTGGTTGAATTCTCAAAGCTTTAATGTAGTTACATATGTATATGTAGGACGGACGACTTACAAAATGTGGTAAGTACCTTCCTAGTACCCATCACATTTTGTAAGTCGCTTACCGTAACCTACATTTTACGCAACAGTTTCGCGTAGGCCAACAATTAATGCGTTCACTAACAATGAGCTTGTGGGACGACATGTTTAACCCCTAGCGAAACGCAACAGCACAATGCGCATTGAAAATTCAAAATGTCGTCTAGAACAATCTTCTTTACCATCCACCGGGCATCGCAATAAAAACCTTACCGCTTAGGTAATATGAGTCACGTAATCCGCGAACATAAAGTTGCATACCTGCAAGTAAAAAAATAAACATTAGTCAACCAGTTTAATTGGGCCTGTCAAAGTTCATTGAAATACACTTTGGCCTCGCATCAACGGCACTTAATTTTGAGCCAGAGAGGTCAGGGAATTCTGGCGTGATGAGCATAGACAATAAGTAATTGGCAAACCGCGCTGATCCTATTAAGGCGGGGCCGGACGATCATTAAGCCGTTGGAAAAACGCCTTTGATGTGCTCGGAATGCGTAAAAGCGGTTGTTTAAAACAACTTAAGCAAAGAAGTGAGAAAACCAAACACAATCAGAAGCGCAATTCCATGTTAATTTCTGACAGCTTCTTATATAGGTAGTGATAAGTTACCAAATTAACGCATTTGAATTGCGAAGTTTACTTTCACGACCAAGAACCCGACTGTCGGGTTCTCTGTTCGTAGCTACTACGCGCTACATACGACGGATACGTGGCTACGGGCTACGAGCGTAGCGCGTAGCGAAGTGTGGTACGGAAAGTGTTAAACAATCACTAGGTCTAGGGCTCCCGAAAATACCGTATCAGAAAAAAAATATGATTAAACATGATTGGTATCATTATGACAGCTGCTGTCAAAAATACCTCTCGTCACGGTGCTGCCATCTTCTGAAAAACTCGATTCCGGAAACCCACATTACTTATACTTATATCTCAGTTCCGGTTCTGAAAAGACACCGATACCGTAATCCCTAACTACGCCGTTAACTACGTCTTTTATAATAAATAAATACAATAAGATATCATAACACGAGCTGCTATTTGAACAAGTGAAATTGACCCTCCTTCTTTTATTACTTAGTGTCGAATCTTAAATATACAGGGTGGAAAGATAAATCGGGCCATGGAGGAAAACTACCTTAAAACGTTGAGATAGCTCAATTCACTGAAAAGAGGCATTCTTTAATTTCTTTAAAGGGACATAAATGCACTTACAAATTTTTGGAAAAGAGTACAGTTTTCAAAAAAAGTATTTATTTTGTAATTTTTTCCATAAATATTTTTTATGACAATTGATGCCAATCGATCCTGTTTCCAACGATGATAAAAACTTCTAAATACCAACCAAGTTTAGGGCACAAGAGAACACATAAATAATAATAATAATATTTTTCATACAATTAGTATGGAATAAAGTGAAAATTAAGAAAAAAACTGTGAATGCAGTTTTAGTTTTTAGGAAAAATAAAAAATCTTTCCTTTGAGCGAATTGACCGATCTCAAGGTTTTAAGGTAGTTTCCCTCCAGGGCCCGACTCATCTTTCCACCCTGTATATAGTAGTGGGTTTTTAATTTGACATTCTAAATTACTATATTTGGTTGGAGAGAGTCATATAACAGAATCAATTTTAATTGATGGCAGTTAAATAAAGGAATCAATACTCTAGTTTTAACTGACATTACAGGCATTCAACGATAATAAATAGAGCTATAATAAGCCACATTAAGGCATTATGCCTGAATGTTAGTTATATAGTTCCTTTGCATCCCAAACACGATATTTCCTTCCGATAGTGCCGATTAGAAAACGTAACTTTATAGGTTAGTTTGGCGCTGAAGCGATTTAATTGCCTGCAATTGGAGCCTGAGAACGCATACACGAGAACATGAGTGTAAAGTCACACAAAAACAGTACACAATGCGCGGGAATGCGACAAAAAATGGCGCAGCTCACTTACACGAGGGGGACAAAATGATTCAATCGGGAGTTCCTTGGTTAAATCATCGCTTGCGTACGAGTTGGAATAATGTTGTAGTTAGTTTTTGTGACAGTTGGAACGGAAGAGTATGACTGCTATTGCTATGGAAGGCTATGGCGTCACTTTGGTGATCATATTTATAATCATAATTTGTACAAAATCAAAGACAGAGTGACGACACTCGCCATGAAATATATCGGGGCGGCCAAGGTGGTCACAACGCCTCTGTTGTCAAGGCGATTGAGTGCATGTTCAGATATTTTTGAGTACCCTGGCAGCTCCGATATATTCGATGACGACTGTACAGTCCTGACATCTATTAGAAAATTAGTAAGGCAAATATCTACCCGAATGGTGACCCTATCCCTGCTTTATACCCGTGTAGGGTTTGTAATCCAAATCCGAAATAGGTACATACATATGTGAAATTCTCAGGATGTGGATCCGGAATATCCGGAATATCCGGATCCACGGACCTTCTAATACATGTCAGATCCTTCGTGCAAACCCTATCTCTACCCGTGTCTCTACTCTATTGTTCGTTTTCGTAAACAATAAAATAATCAAACAAACAAAAGCTGCAGCAGCAATGGAAAAATTCGACAGCAAACAATAATGGTAATGACTTAAATGAGACATGTATTGTTTTATCACTGGAAAAATTATTAGATTGATAGTTTTGATTATGTTATGTGCTTTGATTTAGGCATTTCAAACATGCATTTGATGGCTATGTATGAGAGATACTCGTACACCGTACACCCGGTACACCCATAGACATAAAATAGGAAGACGAGGTCCCACGTAGATAGAACTCTGATTCCATAATAAGCCGCGGTCTCGTGCACATTCGATCACTTTTGACGTTCGGACCAATCACCGCTCGTCCACGAGTTGTATATATGTGCGTGTCGCGCGTAAACACGAGGAAATCGGCTTATTATGAATCACAATTTTGCCTTCACTAATGGTCTTCACGGCACCGCGCTTATCTTATATGAGTTTCGCAAACCTGTCGATTCTCCGGATGAGCTGGCTCACGGACGTCTACAATTACAGTATTGTTAGAAATCTCGATCAGGATGTTAGCGGCTACGTTATTTCGGTTATCATTTCCGGGTTTTCGTTTCGTCCGGTATTTTAAGTATTCTGCCAGGCCGAGTTATTTATTATATGCGTATTTTGTCCGGTCCCGGTATACTTATCGAGTCTTCTGTGACGTTTTAAGGCAAATAGGCCCTTTAGGCTCAGTAAGATGTAGTAGGATGATTTTAATTGCATGCGTGAATTATAACCACCGGGTTAGTTAGGAATTAATGACGAATCGACTTGCTTTATGGTTTATATTAGGCTTGGCTGACAAGTAACCTCTTGGTGTAGCGAAGCTTGAACCCACTAGACAACGGCCCACACCAACAGACCACAAGAATGATGTAGGTGTAGGTACTTTGTCATTTTCAGCCATTTGACAAACTGAGACAGCTAGGTACTGTCTTGTGCAGCTATTTAGTAGTATGGGATTATAAAATAAAATAAATGTCATTAATTTTTACCACTGGGTTCCCCTATTCTTACACTTTTCAGTATAGACTACGCCAACTATATACTGATACCATCTGAAGATGTTTTGGACGTTGATAACACTAACAAGGCAAAAAGGACTTTTGAAAACGACTCTGCTAATGAAATAAAAGAGGTATGAATTATTTGTTTTTCGTAGCTACTTACTCGCTACTGCTATGTAAATCCTGAATCATAAACATGACCTTTGCTAGAGTCTAATTAAGTGTAGTGTGGTAAAAATAAGTAGATACGGTTCATCTAAATTTCTAGAATAAGGTTGTTTGACCTAAAAGCAGACATTTGTATAGACTATCATTTACCCGGTTCACATGTTGCCTACGTAATCGAAATTCCGAAGCTATAATTGATACCCCGTGTAGTGTAACTCTCGTAAAACCTCAATCAATATCATTGACGCCGGCGAGTCTGCGACGAACTTTCCTCCGCGTTCACGGAAGCGCGAGAAATTCCCTCCCACTCCCAGCGCGAGTGTCGCCGAGCTATCACTCAATGAGATGTTGGCCAGACAAAGTGCTTTAATGTGTTTAGGTTTAAGGCCTTTACGATATATACGGTAAGAAAATAAAACAAATCTTCTCTTTATTGGAAGTCGATTGAATAACTTTTATAAACATTTGTGTCTGAAACATCATGGAAAATCTTTAAAAGGATGGATCTACCAGAAAATACTCTTAGTATAATGTCAGGTATCCTTGTAATTCAAGAAGTTCAAGACTTAATTAAATATTAGCATGGAAATTCTGTTGCAGTGCACCCTCTCCAATCTAATGGGCATAGGATCAACCCAATAAGCTACTCTATCCTCATTATCTGTTTGAATCATATTATTACTGGTTACTAATAAATCACCGGTTAATTATAGAAATCGAATCATAGCTGATTTTATTCTCGCATCAGCGGACATTGCGTGATACAGCTATTTGTAAGTCGTAAAGTCTAGAGTTATCCAAATTCTAAACTCTACATACTCGTTTACTCTTACGAAAATTATAGCCATTTTCACCTAAATATACGTAGTATAATACTTTATTGTACAACAACGAAAAATACAACAGAAAGAATACATAACATTTGTACAAAGGCGGACTTATCCCTTAAGGGATCTCTTTCAGTCAATATTTGAGCAGTTGAGGGAGAATTAGAACTGGTAGACATACCTGGCTGTACAAAATCGCATTAAATAAAAGAATTAAACATTCTAATCTAAGTAACCTACTAGATGCATAAACAAAACATGAATGTAAATAAATACTTTACACACCCAATCACCCTTCACTGAAACGCTTGTTATTATAGCCATATAAAAAATCTCACAGACCGATCTATTTGCATACTTAATGCATAATGAGCATCTGATACGGTATAATGAACGATTATTGTTACAATCACAACATCAAGTGCACGAAAAGCATGACATTATTGTATTGCGCTGTTATTATCGGACTTTATCAAGAACGTTGGGGTTCCAGCGGTCTATAAGCGAACCTTCTTTGAACAGTCTAAATTCCTTCTCCATCTTGCGATCCCAGATGCATGCAATATGTTTGTATGCAAAGAACGCCGGCTTCCTAATTCCATGATTTATTTAGCTTAGATACATGCAGGCACCCTCTGGTGAGCTATTATTAGACTATTACCGTTTCTTCCAAGTTAGTCCATGTTCATGTCAAGGCGAAACCCATGATGTTACTCTTATGATATACCTACTTAATGGCGGCGGGTCCATAGAACTACTTTACTGTTAATACTTTTTGCGGAACTTAATAAATGATATGTAAACTTAACAATACATTCTTGTAAAAGTAACATATTCATTAAGTATGATGAAATAGTTATATTGTAAGTGTCACACAGTCAAATTGTGTGTGTTACTAGATTATTCAGTATTTATAACACATGGAGTGTCTAAATAAACAATATTTATTGTAGATATTAATAAAAGTTATGTAAACTCTACAATAAATTCTTGTAAAGGCAATAAAGCTTTAGTTAGTCCAAGAATATGTATCGTTAAGAATACAAGTCATCTGATTTATGTTACATTGCCTTTATTTATGCAAACTTCATTAAATGGTTGATGGAAGAAGAAAATATGTTACATCAACTGCATTTATGGTACTATCTAATAAATATACAATTGCGTTAACGTGTTATATTGTTTATCGGTACCTATTAATTTGTGTGTGCACCGTATAGACAACTAACATTTCTTGTTAATTTAAAAAAAGGTTCGTTGTCTATACAAGGTGGTATAGTAAGGACTTAAGGCTGAGCCACGCCAGATGCGTGTGCGTGACGTGCACGTAGACGTGCGCGTGGCGTGCGCGTTGTAAAGTACGAATCCTTATAAGAGATGCCACACCGCTTGGCGCGCACAGGTAACACGTCTCCCATGCGGTGTCATCTCTTATGAGGATTCGTCTTTTACAACGCGCACGTCACGCGCACGTCTTTGTGCACGTCACGCACACGCATCCGTAGTGGCTCGGCTTTTAGGCGGGATGCAAGTTGCTAGGACCAGTTCCAGGAGACAGAAGCTAGAGTTGAGAGTTGAGTGATCTGGAAGTAAATAAAACATTTATATAATGTGTATGCTTTATCTTGGTATAAATATTAATTCCTACAATAACAATTGCATCTACGGAAAGTTATACAAAAACCCGGTTTAAAATGGACCATATCCGTCGACGTTCCTCAAACCCTACTGATCGGGCCCCTGCATTGAGTCTGGCCTTCCATTCAGCTATCCACGATTGTATTATCGAGTTAGCTTGTGGACCTGAGTCGTGGAACTTCAAAGCAGGGGGTTTCCTGGACTTCAGTCTGAGGGCCTTAAGCGTGTCGAGGTCTTGATGGATGGGCAATTTAGTGTTCGCACGAATCTTTGCTATTTCACGATCCAAGCACTTTTCTCGTCGGCAGTTTGACGCTAGGATGTAACTGAGCGCTGGTAGCCAGTGAGTGGGAGTGGGTTTGAGGCATCCGCTGATAAGGCGCAACGTGTGGTAGAGACTGCTGAGCAGTACTCAGCAGACGAGAACACTAGTGAAAGCGCAGTTGTTCGGAGTGTGGCTGCGTTGGCACCCCAGGTGGTACCAGTGAGCTTCTGAATAATGCTGTTCCGGGCCTTCAGTTTTTCCGACAGGCTGCTTAGGTGCTCTCTGTAGTTGAGGCTTACCGTAATTACCACCCATAACAAAGTGTAAGTACTGGGTGGGAATACCCCTTTTCTTTACAAAACAAATAATTAGTAAACTTATTACGGCACTACTGGTCAGAACAGAACCCACTTAAAAAGAAAAAAAAAACATTTCTAAAGAAACGACTTGGACTTATTTAAACAATTAATCTTCAATTCAAATAAAAATCTTTTAATGTCTCTTTTTGCACTAAACTTGGTCCTAGTTCTTTGCACGATCCACGCACGATGACGATAATCACGACAATGGCCGCCGACCGAAACCGGAGCAACGCCGCGCGCAGTGACATTGCGTTTCGTTACACAAGCGAAACATTTATTTATACGAACTATTTTTTTTTGAACAGAATTATTTGTTCGATATATATTACGAGAATATTATTGTAATATTTTTACAAAAACCGGAAAGTAACGCCAGCTATATCAACTAGCATTCACTACGATACAAAATGGTGCTTAAAGCGCTCCGACATGGCGTTTCGTTATGGTACGTTTACACGCTTGCCAAGCCTTGGCAAGCCTCGACAATCGCAAGCATGTAAAAAGGGCGTTTGGCTTGGCTTGCGTGAGCTTGTAGGTGCTTGCTTCCGATCCAGTCGAGTGTCGGTGTTTTTACGCAGATCAAAGGGCGTTTGTGGCAAGCGCTTGCGACGCATTTATACGTTGGCCCGCGTTTAGTAGCCATTTTGATCTCGCGGCGTGTACACGTTTGTTGTTTGTACGAAAAAAATAATAAAAAATGAGTGGCTGGTCAAATGAAGAGACTCTTTCGTTTCTGGAACATTACCAGATGGAATCCTGCATCTGGAATCCGAAAGATTCAAATCATAAAGATAAGAAGAAACAAGCAGATGCATGGATTCGTCTTGCTGAACTTACCGGACGGCCAGTAAAGGATATAAAAAATAAAAAAGAGATATTGATGACTACTTTTCGCAAGCACTTGAAAAAAAAACGGGAATCTATGCGTTCGGGTGCAGGTATGTTCCTACGATATATTTATAATTATTTTGATAGTCTTATTAGCAAGGTATAACTTGTGTATAGTTTCTCGAGTATTTATTTAGCAAGATAGTTTCGAACCGCAACTAGGTATCTTGCGGAATAATCGATCTAATTTTCAACGTTTTTAGGGTTCCGCAGCCAAATGGCAAAAACGGGACCCTTATAGATTCGTCATGACATAGACATAGACATTATTTATTGGTAATAAAATAAAATTACAAGTCAAACATATTACCTACTTAATAACATTACAATTAAATTGAATTTGTAAATTACAATGTCATTAGTTTATACATAATTATCAATACATTATTAGCAATTAGAGTTATTAACAAATTCCTCAAACGAATAAAAACACTTCTTAATAAAATTTCTACATTATTGAAATTTGGTGCGAAGATGTATTCTGTTAACCGCATTAAGATTTTAAAATAAAATCAGAAAAAATCCAAATTTTTTGGGGTTCCCCATAGAACAGAAACTCAATTTTTTTTTCATTAAACCTATACGTTTGGGGTATCTTTGGATAAGTATTTTAAAATGATGTTGAGGTTTTTTTTTATTTTAGGTGCCGCTGAAATATACAATCCGTCTTGGTATGCTTACGAAACCATGGAGTCATTTTTACTACCAGTTTATACTTGCAATGAAGGGATAAACAGCGAAACTGTAAGTAAAAAAATCATTTATTTAAAATAAAAAAAAATACCATTGGTTATACATTTATTTGTACATTTTAACTGACTTTAAAAAAGGAGGAAGTTTCTCAATTCGACCGTATATATGCTTATTTTTGTGAACTTATCTCATCCTATTAAAATATGAAGTAAATTCTTCCCTGACTTCTTTGGCATTCAGCGGAGATCTTCGTGGTATTTGTGGTAAATTTTGCAATGCATTATATATGTCGTTATCTCTGCGCCATGAACCACGGGTTACCATATTTCCATTACTGTCATATACGTCAAACGAACTCGGAGGAGTATATCGGTTTGAAGAACTTTTACTTGTTCTCAAGAAGTGATGTAGTAATACACAAGTCATCGTAAATTCCGTCACAGTTTGTGGTGCTAAATCGATAGGGCGTCTGAATATTCTGAAAACTGAGGTTAAAATTCCAAACGTATTTTCAACTACAACTCGGGATCTAGATAAGTTTTGGTTAAATAACCTTTTTGGTGAGCCTACTTCATGGTTTCCAGGGTAGGGCTTCATTACGCGTTGACTCAATGCAAACGCACCGTCAGCTAAAAACACGTATGGAATATTAATATTCGATCCTGGAAGTGGACAAGCCGGTGGAAAATCTATCTCGTTTCTACATATTCTTTTCCATAGTAAACAATTATTAAAGACGCCACCGTCACTTATTCTTCCTTGAGTCCCGATGTCTGCGAACACAAATTTGTATTTGCTATCCACTAACGCCAAAAGAACAATGCTAAACGTTCTCTTATAATTGAAATACTCTGTTCCACTATGAGCTGGGCTTTCAATAACTACATGCTTGCCATCCAATGAACCTATGCAATGTGGAAATTTCGTCCTGAATCCTTCTTCTATATTAAGCCATCCTTCTGCTGTGGTGGGCATCTGTAAAATTAAGAAAATGAAGTGTAAGAACAGTATATTATTTTTTGCAGCAATCACAACAAATAGAAGAAGATGCAGATCAGACAGAGGATGATCCTCTGATAAGAGATCGTACAAGTACGGTTGCCGCGGATCAGACAGAGGATGATCCTGTGATAAGAGACCGTACAAGTACGGTTACTCCACTATCCAGACCACCAACCATACAGGCGGTTACTAATAAACGTCGTCGCCCTTGTTCTGAAACGGCTGAAAAGCAAATGGCCGTGGCTTTTGGACAATTAACAAATGTTTTAGGTCAAAAGCAGAATGAAAATATACCTGCTTACAAAGACGACGATTGCGATCTATATGCTAAATTATTGGCTATAAAGCTACGTGAATTGCCAAGTGATGAACGAAAAATTTTGATGTACCAAATAGATGGGTTGTTTATAAACAGAATAAATCAAAAATCAAATGAGCGTCATACACCATACCCTCAATATTATTCTAGACCGTCGTCAATGGCTGGTGCATATTCACGCCATACACCATCTCAACTTTTTCCGAATCGGCCAGCATCAGTTAATAGCGTTAATTCTGAACCCATTCATAACAATCTAAGTTTTTTTCCCTCTCCAACCTCCGAAACCTCACATTCAGCGCCAAACATAACAGCTTCATCTACATCAACAGCATCCTCGTCATCTATTCGCATTATATCGGACCAAGTCATCAATCCAGTTCCACGTGAAACCAACATTATAAACATGGCTTTATTGAATGCTTTTGAAGATTTTGATTCGTCGACATAATGTTTATTAAACTTGTTGAATAATTAAACAATAATAATAAAGCAATGATTCTATTAAACTCTAAATAAATGTATAACATTCTATTAAACTCTAAATAAAAGTAGTACAGCAAAAAAAATATATAACATAATGTTTTGTTTTATTCTTACCTTAACTTGATCCTTTAGAATCTCATTAAGAGCTCGGCAAACTTCACGAATGATTATCGATATCGTAGAGACAGATACTTTAAACAAGTAGTGAAGGCTTATGTAAGAATCACCAGATGCTAAAAATCGTAGCGTAATGGCAAGACGAAATTTGGCTGGTATAGCTTCTCTGAAGTCTGTATCATGCTTGGATATCATTGGTGAAATTTTCTGCAGTAAAAACTCAAAATCAGGATAGCTCATTCGGCAAAAGTTATCGAACTCTCCAGATGGTTCATATAAAAGTTCACTAAATTTCTCTTCCATAAATTGTCTGTAAAAAATATAATATATCGTAAGTATTGTGGTATAACGTAACTGCAACAGATAATGGTTTAATCAAAATAGTAGTCACCTGGTACGATTACGATGAATCTTTTTCATCCACCATCTTCGCTGTCGTCGAGCTCTCCTTTTTTTTGTTTCACTTTGCTTGCATTTTAAATAAATGTACGTTAAACCAAATGCAATAGCCGCCACAAGTTCGGTGTCCGCCATGCTTGGATGTTTATTGCAGACTGACGCATTCACAAGCGTGTAAACGCCATTCAAACGCCAAACGAGATTTGTATAGGCTTGGGGCTGTTTGCCGTTTGCCAAGGCTTGGCAAGCGTGTAAACGTACCATTACACAAACTAAACACAAATTTATGCTAACTAAATATTTTTTAAACAGAACTATTTGTTCACCAGTATACATTACAAGAATATTATTGTCATTTCTTTACAAGAGCTGCAAAGTAATACCAACTTATAAACCAGTCATATAAACTATACTGCGATAGCATTCACTACGATACAAATAGTAAAGCGCTTCGCGACTGCATTGAGTTGACGACTATGCACACATATTTATACAAACTTAATATTTTTAAACAGAACTCTTTGTTGAGTATACATTACGAGAATATTATTTTTATTTTTTACAAGAGCTATAAAGTAATGCCAACTTATAAAAAAGTTACAACAAGTATACTGTCATAGTATTCACGACGATGAAGATTGTAAAGAGAATTTTTAGTTTTTTAGCATTACAAGAAGCTTCTTGTAAATATAATTATTGTAACGTTTAGTCAATGAATTGTAAAAAAAACTAGACTTCTCGTAAATATCATTAAACAGAACTATTTAGTGCATATTAATGTTTGAATAGTTCTATTGAATTCAAGATATAGTAAACGTAAAAATAGAGTAGTTTACCTTACAAGATTGTAGTATCGGTTACAATAAATCTATTTTACTATTCGTTCTGGTAGTATTGTTGGAATTTTTTCTTTCCGTGTAGGGACTCTTTTACAAATCTTTCTTTCTGGACGTCTAAACTAGAAGGCCAAACTATTGATTTTTCGTGAACTTTCTTGGAGAACTCTTCCTTCGCCTATCTATACCCACTCTCTTCCTCATTCAACGCATTATATATAGTTATACACCGTGGGCTGGAATAACCAGACAGATCTTAACCACGAATTTCTAAGACCAAAAGAAGGAAAAAATATTATGTGACTTTAGGTCAATTTCGCCTAAAAAAAATTTTTTTTTTTCGTTTTTTTCCATTTTTTGAATGTTTATTGCACATGAAAAGCAAATGTTATTAATAAAATTATCGCCTAAAACAAATTGGTACATTTTTTTTTGAAAAAGTTAGTTACTGCAAAGTTTTCCTTGTCACTGTGATATCTGTCAATAGGGACGTGTAAACTATGTCTAATAGTGGCAACAACGCCATTAGAAGGGCGTTTTGTGATGAGTTATAATAAAAAGTGCATTTTTTTAAATTGGTATTAACTCTGAAACTAGGCGTATTCCAGAAAAGTTTATAGGACATTTTAGTATCTAAATATGATCAGGAATACACTGTTAAAATCTGTCTAGTTTTATGGGCCCACGGTGTATACACTATAACGTTTACAATTCTGCGTAGAACCCTCATAATACCAGTTTAATTCGCCGCTGACCGATCGTTTTATTATGCGATAGCTCACATTTAGCAATACGTAATTATGCTTTTCTCACACTTGTCTGACCCTGTCCCACAAGCCGACAGCCTCGAGCCAAGGAACTTACAAAAACCTATTTTATTTTATACGATTTAGTAGTAACTCCATTATAATATTTATTATAGTAAATCGCACTACGCGAGTACGCGCTGTTGCATTCAATTAATCGAAGAGTCTATTAATGGATTTAATCCATTCAAATTTCGAAGATGAGGATTGAGGATTTCCGCGATCGAATTTTGCACTAGATGGCAGCACCGTGGCTTTTTGCAGACACCTTCAGCTATAATAATTTATTATTACGAGTATCATCTCTTCATCAAGCAAAACAACCTGTGGAAGAGCGGTTTTCTCTTAACACAAGTGTTTTAAATACTTAAAAAGACGCACCAACACAGCTATTGTAAACCTAATCTTAGTTATTGAATTTTAATTTTTTTACCTAATTCAAAAAATCGAACAACATTTTCAATGCATTTTCAGATAAGGACTGGAACTGTTATGATTTTGTTTATTCAATCGTTGAAAATCCTAATCTGTGGACCCTTGAACCTTTACTGTGACATGTAACTGATAATTATCTTTGCATGTTTTTAAAGTGGGGCATTCCACTCATACAATAGATTGTTATTAAATCAAATACAAACATTGAAAACCTTGAAAAAATAATCAACCCAGCAGGACTTGAACCTGCATCGATATCGATACGCCTTGCCGGGGCTCGATCGCGTTACCAATTAAGCTATGGGTCAAGTTACTAAGTTGACGAAATGTTCAATGCCTTCAATCATCTTTTTGCATTTTATTTTGATCTACTTCGGCTTTACAGCAGCCGTAAGCGACATCTAGGTACTAACTACTAGAGTTAGATACCCTTCCCGCCGACACAATCGCAAGTGTCACAACGGAAATATAGAGGGCGCTGCTATCAACTCATAATTATTTTTGCATGTTTTTAAAGTGGGGCATTCCACTCATACAATAGATTGTTATTAAGTCAAATACAAACATTGAAAACATGCTGCTGTAAAGCCGAAGTAGATCAAAATAAAATGCAAAAAGATGATTGAAGGCATTGAAAATTTCGTCAACTTAGTAATTTGACCCATAGCTTAATTGGTAAAGCGATCGAGCCCCGGCAAGGCGTATCGATGCAGGTTCAAGTCCTGCTGGGTTGATTATTTTTTCAATGTTTGTATTTGATTTAATAACAATCTATGATATGTAACTTATTAGCAATCAAATAAACCCATAATATTTTATTTCAATTATCCACTGCTAAATTAACAATGCGGTATGATGTCCACTCCATTAGCCAACAGCTGTGTTCTCACACACTTTCTACGGTAACTACGTAACCATTTGACTATTATATTATAACGACTACATAACAACTATAGGCGAACATTCAATAAAACCATGACCCAAGGCATGGGAATTTAGCTTCTCGAAAATGAGTCCAAACCAAAAACAGTTGAAGTTGAAGGGTTCACAATCACCCGATTAAACTACAAAATTGCCGAGGCTTGGCAATTTTGTAGCCCCGTCGCGTATTGTACACACAATAATGATGCACATATTATGCGCTTAGAGGCCAATTAAGCATGTCATAGTCATAGTTGGTACTCAATTTTTGTCAACAAAAAAATACAATGTAACAAATATGGTGTCACGATGGCCAGCAACTGAATCTAGGGTACGTCATGGAAAAAACCGGCCAAGTGCGAGTCGGACTCGCGCACCGAGGGTTCCGTACAAACCTGTAGGTATATAATTAAAAGTTCACCCATTGCATTGACATAGAAAATTGATTTTGTTACAGCTTAAAGGCATTATAGATCTGAGTATTTGATATGAATTTCAATTTAATACCTCTACGCGTTTACGAGGAAAAAGGTAGTAAGTTTAAAATTTAAAAAAATATTTTTTGTATGATTTTACTAAAAATGTCTACTTTTCGTAATTTTTCCTTTGTCTGTGCTATATGAAGTTTCTTCGTGCCAAGTTTCAAGTTTCTGAGTTTACGGGAAGTACCCTTTAGGTTTTGAGTTTCTTGTGAGTACTCAGTTTTAAAATATGCGACTTAAATTGCTATTTCTTTTGATTGCGTTGACATAAAAGTTTGGTTTTGCTACATCTGAAAGGTCCTATAGCCCTGAGTATTTGACATGAATTTCAATTTAATACCTCCACGCGTTTACGAGGAAAAAAGTAGTAAGTTTAAAAAAAAAAAATTGTACGATTTTAATAAAAATGTCTACTTTTTGTAATTTTTCCATTGTCTATGCTATGCTTCGTGCCAAATTTCAAGTTTCTGAGTTCATGGGAAGTACCCCGTAGGTTTTGCGAGTGCCGAAAAACTCTAAAATTTACAGCATAAACGACTGTATCTTTTGATTGCGTTGACTCTTAACGTTGATTTTTTCACAGCTCCAAGAGACAATAGACTTTAGTATTTGATATAAATTTCAGCTTGATACCTCCACGCGTTCCTGAGAAAAATGCTCTTGACAGACAGAGACAGACAGACAGACAGACAGACGGACAACAAAGTGATCCTATAAGGGTTCCGTTTTTTCCTTTTGGGTTCCGTAACCCTAAAAAAGGAATATTTTATCTAAAGGAATATCCTATCCTGACAAAATTAATTAACTGTCAGAAAGACGGCTATCAAATCCTTTGAAAATCAATAAACTTTTCAGAAGAAGAGTCTATTTATAGTGGATACAGTCTAAACATGTTCGGAGCTCGATCTGAGGGACGCCCTAACTACCCTTAATATGACATAAAAGGGTACTTCGACACGAAAAGAAGATGTCTGGAAGACGTTGCCATACAACCCTAAAAACCGCTTTTCGGCCATAGTATTCCGCTCAAGCCTGTGCCTCAGGCCTCGCTAACAAAGACGATTGTCGCCAGACGGTGCGTGTGCGCAGGCAATTACGCGTCTATTCGGCAAAGCTTTCTTTTGCACCTCTTCCATTTCTGGTCACTGCAATTATTTACTCAAAGGTTTGAAGAAAGTGGGTGTGGCTAGCTCAAGATAAATTAAAAGGCATGTCGTGTTTGCAAAACTATAACCGACGAAGTTTGTGACCTTTAACACTTACATCATTTGGTATTTGCATAGGGAAGATCATTGGAAGCCGCCCAAATAACATATACCTACTTAAAATATGAAGTGCTCCGTAATATGCTTTTCTGCAGTTCCTTCACACGATTTGAGATGGATATTACCGTAAGTGAGAATAGGAGATTTCTTGACATTCGTTATAATTGTGAGTGACATTTTTCTTGCAAGCTGTTTGTACCCACGATAACGGGAACCCTCAATTAAGGGGTACCCACTACCCAGAATAATGTCTGCATCGGTCGAGGGGCCGCAGACCGCAGACTTTTTCACCATCGTAACTACGTAACTGTCGCTGTACACTTGGTGCGTTGGCATAATTCCTCGGCAGTTGCAGTAATGACGGATCGTAACTGGTAATGATGATGACCGCTCAAGTGTGCCGGTCAAACCAAAACGCAGTGCCGATGTATGGATAACAGGTGTTCTTAGTGCATTCCTCTTCTGAACGTCAGTTAACAACAGGTAGGCTGTCGCAGTTAGTTAAACATGCCGCTTTAAATCGGTCACCTGCTAAGCTACAAGAAAACGAAAAGAATAAATACATTTACTTATCTTAAATACAAATATACAAATTAATTGTTCTATGAGTTCAATGATGTCTACATTATCCACAACGCTTCTACCTATCGAGAAGAGACTCACCCTTTTACTTTTGGACTAGGTCAATCCAGAAGATTTAAATTGTCGCCAAATATTTATTCGTTTATTTTAATCAGTTTTTACAAAGATGGAACGAGAACAAGTTACTAACAACATCGGCAGTACGATGTATAAATTAATTACGACCTCTGCATAATTTGGCCAGCGCAATGAAAATTAAGATGTTGCAATCGAATAAGAGGGATTCAAAGAGAAACGTTCTTAAAACAGCACCATGCGACGTTTCATAGGAATTTAGAATGCCAATGAGATTGAATCCTATGAAGTTACCTGGTTGGAGAACATACTTCGAATTAGCTTCCTTTGTCCAGGATTGATTGTCTTGAAAGAAGGCATAACAGCTGCTTTCGGTAAATACTCTTTAAATAATGGCAACAGCAGTGATACTATTAGCAAGTGTTGTGCATTGCCTACACGAGTGTAACAAATGAGATGGAGGTCACGATAACTTACGTTTCAGTGCGAACATGTCAAGGACTCACTCGGCTTCTGTCGCCATCGTATAGTGTAAAGTACCTTATTTATTGTACTTTCAAGAGAGAATTTCAGAGAGAATTGTACAATAACATATACCTATTGCATACATAATTGAGAATCATATCTCTAAAGGGCAATCTCGTCCGAACATCCTTTAGTAAGCGGAAATTTATGTACCTAACATCCGAATGTGTGGGTGATGTATATCATAATCGCACACCTTTATAACATATTTCTATCTTGCATTTGCATGATGCCATCTTGACGGCTCAGCACTCAGCTCCGAAACCTTGACCCGAGCATGGTTAATATCCAGTGATCGGAATAGGTAGTGCCATTTCGGGTGAATGACCTTAAACATTGTACATAACATGGATAAGACTTGAGATTCTTCGACTCGTATTTCTGACACAAAATTTTCTTCAAAACGCAAAAGTAAAATAAAATTGTCATTATAAATACATCATTCATTTAAAATTACTTTCGTTTAACAATTACAATAATACAATCATAAAATAAAACACGAAACATCAACATCATTATATTAAATAAACATAATTTTATATTACTTTCTTAGAAAATATAGTAGCAAACCATATTTTTTTTCAATATTTTCTATTGCCAATCTGTTTCTTTTGACGTCCAATATCTAACTGAAACCACATTTTTCATAGGCTTTTTTTCATAGGTTCTTTAAAACATGTTTTAAACCAAACACGAACTTTAAAATTTTCATATCAAATCCCGGGGTTAAAAACTATATCCATATAAGCTTACGCACCGAAGTCCCGCGAAATGGCACTACCAATTCCGATCACTGTTAATATCACATCCGGCACAGCTCGCGTGCATCTCGATCCACTGGTCATCGATACGAGTAATACAGATACACAGTAATAGAAAATACTGCAGGTTAAAGATGGCTGACCGCAGCGGTCAAGTCGCACGTCTGTTCCACACCGTCGCGCGCAGTGGGAACGCTCCTTGCCAGACATATCAGGGATATATCTACAATGTATACTTACGCTGAGTTTGAACGACTTTGTAACATCACTTTTACAGAGGAACCCGGAAGAAGCACTTCATAAGTTCACGGTCACGTTTAGGGTCAGGGAGGGAACAGTCGCTAGGATTTTTTCAAGAGGCTGTAGCATGAAAAATATAAATCCCTGAACTAATTGTTGCAAGCACAGAGCACAGTGCATTATTAAACTTTCATATGTAGCAAATATATTTGCTGTTACTTTCACCAAAAAAGATATATCCATTCTTTTTTATAAATTGGGAATCGAGCCACTGTGTACCCGTTGCTGTATACAGTGACTAGGACCCCCTAGTACACAGTGGTTCTAACAGTACACAGTGGCTCGAGTACACAGTGGTTCTAACAGTACACAATGGCTACGTAAGAATCGAACCTAAATAAACTTTATAACAAAAAACATTTTTGTTGAATAAAACGGTAATTAGAATCGGTAAGCCTAATTCCGGAATAATCGTTTCTGATTCATTCTTCATTTAAAATAGGTACTTACCTAATAAATGTCGCATGATTTATTCACTTTCATTTTATTCAAAAAAGAGTGCAAGAATTATTTTTAATAATAAAAGAACTTTTATTCTTATTCATATTCAAGTAAATTTTAGCCCAACTCTGTAAGGTGCACAGTGGTTCGCGAGCCACCGTGTACTTTTCTGAAACGAACGACTGTTGACCTTCGCGCCATTTTGTATTTTAGATAGAACTAAAAACAAATAGAAACATCGAGGGCCTTGAATTATCAGCCAATACTAAGTAGATTAGACACACTCTTCGATAAAAATATAAGTAATTAAAAATCTCGTTCGAGTTAAGAAAAAAGAGGAGTGAAACTTACCTGGAAATGTAATTTTGATAGCATTCAACACAAAAACGCACCATAATACATTCGCATGGCGCCGAAGCGGCTCACTAACTAGTTCGTACATAATAGGGTACGGAACGCTTCCGATTGATGTAGAGGACAGACATAAAGCTCTTTCGAGCCACTGTTCCCACCGAGCGACTGTACCCTCCCTGCCTACACATAAGTAGGATGCAGCGTTCAAATTTAAAGTACACCTCCAGCGTGTGGACATGATGTTTTGCTGTCGGGTTTTCTAAATGTCAATTGAAATTTAATATATTTAGTACATATTAGTTAAATTAATGTAGCTTTACTGGTAAGAGTATCCAGAATTCAGATGTTTATGATATTCATGCCTTCCCAAGTTCCCAGATTAGAATGATCAACTGGTCAAAGCTACAACGTTGTATAAATGTAACACTTGTCTTGCTTATAGCTTACTTGCTTGCAGCAAATTGCGCACCATGCAAACATTTATTTACGGCATCGGTAGTAAAACATCACGACTTTCATCAATAAAACATAGTAAAGGGTTGCCTCATCGATATTAAGATTGCAATAACGGGAAATCACGTTCCCAAACCTGCCCGATCTCGCGCCGAAAGTTTTTTGCCCTTTCTCGGAAGTATTACAACAGAGGGCCTGAATGGGTGCGTACGAGAAAGTCGGCAAGTGTGTCCGATTGACATTCGCCGGCCGGAGTGGCCGGACGGACGTGCTGGCACGTGTGTTTGGTCTGCTGGCTCTGCCTGCCTATGATTTGTTTTAGGTAAACGCTAGAGTCATTCAAGAATGGCAAAGGTGTTTTATCACCGGGTGAGTGGGAATGAGAAAGGAGTGGATTTTTCATTCCATCGGCGATAACAATTCTTGTGCCGCAATTTATGATAATTTTAATTTGGCGAAACGAAAGGTTCCAATCAAAACACAAGATCATCTGCTCCCCCTTGGCAGGTGCCGGCTTTGTGCGTGATTCGCGTAATAAGTGAGTTCTTAAGCAGGTCGACGAAAGCGATGCACCGTGGTCTGTTTCAGGCTTATTTACATTAGAGGACAACGAAAGCGAGATACTTACCGACTGGAGATAAGAAGAAATTTTGCGTTTGAAGGGATTTAAACGCTGTTTTACTTATAAGTTACGCGTCGTCAACTAAGAGGTACTTACCACTACCTATACATATAGATGTAGTTACTAAAGCTAAAGATAACCAACCGAGGATATGCTATATAATAAACAGGGGGTTTTAAGTCGTAACGTAGCCATTCACAATGTCTTAGGAAATAAGTATGGATAAAACGTATGCCACTGACAAATGCAATAATTCTGTAAACATTTTGAGTACTCTCGTAAATGTAAATACCTACTGCTCGTCGGGGGATGTGTAAGACAATTTGTTTCCGCTTCTTATAGTGAATGTGGAGTAATAGGTAAGTTTGCGCTGTGCCTGAGGCAAAAAAAAAATTACGAATTCTAGTATCAAAGTTGGCAATGATTGATTGGGTATTAGAATGTAATCGGGGAAGATAGAGAGCATAGGTCGGTGTAGGTATAGGTAACCAACTATCGGTATATTCGCATTCAAATGTCGCCGCTCGGATGCGCGATGAAATGCCAACGCCGACCGGTTCCACTCAATTCAATACCAAGAAAGCCCTACTCGTCTAAATTTAAATACTCGAATGATTGCTAATACATATTAAAAGCCTTTAAATTTAAATGATGTTCAAAAGTGGCATGGCCGTGTTCTCAGCTGTCTATGAGCGTTTCCATTCAGTGTGACGAGCTGTATTTTATCACGTTATATGGACATCAAAATATTTTATGATGATTATGCATGTAAAAATTATAGTTACTCGTAGCTTTGTCCATTTTATGCTTAAGAATTTATTATCTCGTTCCAATCGTAACTGTCATTGGGTGAGGATAAAATAATCTTTAGAGGTATAACAGACAGCTACACGCAATTGTTGTGTAGCTGTATATGTACTTGTAAGGTGTGATAGACGACTGGCTTTCTAATGTCCCTGGAAGCCTTTACTGCTGAGCTGACAAGCTGACTTCCTTCTGGGTTAGGTAAGCCGTTGCGCCACCTTTTAGGCTGCATTCCGCACATTAGGGACAGCCTAGTCGAAAGGCATGCCGTGCGTCCATTCGCGTCGATTTGCGACGGGATGTCGGTTCAAAAGACCTTACTTAGATATTTAACGCTTATGTCGTTAGCAAATCTCCGATTTGCGCAACCATTTTAGGTTATAAGCGACATCTTTTAGCCGCAAAATGGTAAATTGCTTTGGCAAATTGACTCCAATTTCATAACTTACTTCGACAGTAGTTATTTGTATTTGGCAAAGTCGTGAATGTTTTGGTGTTTTATTTTGCGGTATTATTCTGAAACTAACAATTGCTAATGTTCGTCCTACGCGATGCTGGAAGGTTGTTAGTTCAATTGGACAATGTTCTACAAGATAATTAATTATCTATTCTTAATTTATCAATTCTACATCAGTCAGCCTGAGACGGTAAATGTATTATTCTGTTCAACCTTTATACATATTTTCGGAACGTTCAAATTCAGGCAAAAGTACTGTAGTATCTGTAGAAGTAGTAGGAAGTGCGGGCCGAGTCGGGCGGTAGTTTCCTCGCTAAGCGGAGTCGGTAAGGAAAGTAGGCCTTCGCGCGTCGGAAGTACGTGGGCGCCTCAGCCACCGTTAGATGTTTGAGAATTCAGCAGGATTAGAGTTGGATTCGGGTAGATATTGGGAGGTAGACACAACATGGGCACAACAATGAAGTGAATTCAAGAGGTAACCATGATTAGCCGGCAATTGCCCCCATAAGAAAATTACATTCTGGCGTCCATTTTTTACACTGACGCCATGACATTCGGTGTCACATTTTTGATTCCGAAATTACAAAATGTATAATCACATGTACCTATCTCGTTACAAACCATTCCCACTGTGTCCTGTAATTTTCGTAATGTCGAACTTTTAAAGGACGAGCATGGCTTCAGCAACATAGCATCTAAATTCTAATGATAGGAGATACGTAATCGGCGATCTCGGATGACGTCATCCTAAGCCTCATCAAGCCTGTGCGCGTACGCAAAAACTTAACAATAACATCGATACGTTTTTCTGTGTCAAGCGGTACTTTATAAAGACGTGACCAAATCTGTGAGCGTTATAAGTTTATAACAAATCTATATCTTATTAGAACTTCTTCAAAGGGGTTTCACAATACCGACCAGATCTTTAGCTAAGGCACAGATCTGTCCATATACTATACTATTAGATTCCTACTATTTCAACATGATCTAGTTAGGGATAAAGTCGTGTGTGTGTGTGTGTGTGTGTGTGAAGACGAGGAGCTAATCACTTTTTTTTATATACCACGACGGTGGCAAACAAGCATACGGCCCGCCTGATGGTAAGCAGCTGCTTACCAACTGTAACTACCGTAGCCTAGTATGGACGCCTGCAGCTCCAGGGGTGTTACATGCGCGTTGCCGACAATTTACAAAAAAGAGGATTCACTATGTTAACGACTAAAGGAACAAATGACGGTCCCTCTCGTCGTCAACACACTGGTTCCTCTTTGAGCTCTTTGGCAACCTTACTCACGCAGGAACACAACACTATGAGTAGGGTCTAGTGCTATTTGGCTGTGGTTTTCTGTACGGTGAAGTTACTTCCCCCGTCGGGCTCTGCTCCAGATTTAAGCGAGATGACATTCGCTGAGCTGTGCCCTACCACACATAAGATGACATTCGCAGTACCCATACCTCTCTTAAACCCTCTCTCTCAGCAGACGGTCATGGTGGCCTGTATTTGGTACCAAGTCAGATATGATACAAACGTGTACAAGTAACGTTTTATCTCTTTCTCTAGTCGTTGAATGAATGAGGATCACGATCATTAGCTTCTCGTTTGTTCATCGCGACAATGACAACAAAGCAAAACTTAGAGACAGTCGCGTCAATGACAACCATCTGGTCAGAGACTTTCTGTTTCATCAACTACTACACATTTTCCAGACTATCATCTCCCCTTTGCACTATGCGACCGATATTTGTCAAGCTTTGTCCAATATCTCCGACAATAACATAATTTCAGATAAATTAAAAATAATTGTTAAGCTGCGTTAATATAATATGCGTCAATAGCAATTTAAAATACTAACAAAAGCATCTCGCACGATTTGAAAATACGGATGAATAGGAAAGTCGTGACCTGACGTCGCCGGCGCTGTCGTCAGAGCACGAGATTCAGGCGGTATTGTTGACCGTGAGACAACAGATTAGCTCCGATGCCTCCGATGTTCTTTCAATGATCGATTAGTTTCTATCCGGAGCCTCGTTTTCAAGGTCTTTAGAAAAATCTGAGCTCTATACGTGCGTTGAGCCAGTAGGGACCTAAGGATCTCGACCGATAGTGATGATGTGACTGCTATATACAGTGTGTAAATTTTATACGGGCGTATATTGTACTGGCGATTAGTATTGGACCTAGGGAACCTATTTACATTTATTTCTTTATGAAAATAAGGATTTTCTTTTTCATACATAATAATTCAGCCCGCAATGTATTGCATCCATGACAATTAAATTACCGATGCGTCATGTCAGTTATGTCAGTTTTAAATCAGTTGTATAGCGTACATTGGTGCCCGGTAGGACTTTAAAAAATCGTTACACATAATTCATAATCATAACACTATTTAACAAAATGATTATACTATATGAGTCCTATCGCTGGATACTATAGGTGGATAAAGTATACGCCCGTATAAAATGTACAGGCTGTAGAACAACATTGGGAGGCACAAAACGAGTGTGGACTTTATTAAATTTTAAGTCTCCAAAAATGGTTGGCATAAATACTTGCCACAATATTGTATAGCAATGTTAACTTTTAGTTTACAGACACCTTATCTTCATTATTATTATATTATTCTTAATTGGGCTATCTATGTGCCGCGTCGACCAGATTTGATCTATTGTGGCAGCCCTTTATATTTCATTACTGATTCCCGTTGAATCCAGAAACTTCCAGATTCTTTGGTTGTACCACATCTGGTTGCTGTAATTTTTTTTTGTATAAAAATATTTAATATTTTTATTTAATAAAATAATCTTAAATAATAATACGAATATAACTATTTATAAAACAAAAGTACTAAAATTAAGTCTAAACTTAAAAAAAAAAAATGTAACTAAAATCGACCCTCTAAACCTTGGCTCCTCGGTAAGGTGCCCATCACACAGGCAGCATTCCCGCGTTGAATCGCTATAGCGAGTCTTTGTGCGAGAAAGCTGCCTGCGCGAGGGTCACCTGTGGCCTCCCTCAATCTTTTGCCCAGTTCCCTGTGGAGCCCGCGCGCACCCCGTTGCTGTAATGTGTTGTACCTCATCTGGTTGCAGTACATATATGTCGCCCTAGGTGGGTATTTCTTTTATGCATTAGTGGTCCGCAGGAGCAGAGGATGTGCAAGGCTGTTTCCTCTTCTTCCTGGCAGAACCTGCATGCTGCGTCCTGTTGTCTGTCAGTATTCCAGTCACTGCAGGTTTTGTGTATTTTGAGCCCTAGCAGCTCTTTAGCGTTTTTGTTGTTTGATAAGAGCCTTTGATAAAAGCTTTCGAGTGTGCTTGTCCTTTGACGAGCCATACGTTTTCTCTCGTTTTTTAGGGTTCCGTAGTCAACTAGGAACCCTTATAGTTTCGCCATGTCTGCCCGTCCGTCCGTCCGTCCGCGGATAATCTCAGTGACCGTTAGCACTAGAAAGCTGAAATTTGGTACTATTATGTATATCAATCACGCCGACAAAGTGGTAAAATAAAAAGTGGAAAAAAATGTTTTATTAGGGTATACCTATACGTAAAGTGGGGAGTGATTTTTTTTTTCATTTCAAACCTAACGTGTGATATATTGTTGGATAGGTATTTAAAACTGAATAGGGGTTTACTAAAATAATTTTTTGATAATGTAAATATTTTCGGAAATAATCGCTCCAGAAGTAAAAAAAAATGTGTCCCCCCCTTCTAACTTTTGAGCTATAAGTTTTAAAAATATGAAAAAAATCTCAAAAGTAGAACTTGAAAAAAATTACAAAATAATTTCTGAACTAAGTTTGTAATTTAACCGTATAACGCAGGTGTTTATTGTACCTGTAATTTCTACAAAATCACAATGCCATGACGTGCTTTCAAATAAAGTAAAAACGGTGAAAATCGGTTCACGTAATAAAGAATTATCCCATAAAAATCATCTTCCATACTTTAAGCTCGCGCGCAATAAATTACTTAATTTGCCGATAGATGTCGCTGTACGTGGAACGCTCATATCATATCCTACATGGCGGTGTTATTTTAACTCTTAAGTGGGGACACTTACTGTGACGGACGGAAAACTATGGAACCCTACACTGAGCATGGCCCGACACGCTCTTGGCCGGTTTTTTCAAGTTTGTTTAGCAGAGAATATACAAAAGCTTATCTTCATTGTTAATCTTTCGTAATATTTTCAGCAGTTTTTAGCAATAGGTCAACAAATCATTACTAGGAGTTTGAACATTCTCCTAACGGCCTCCTAGCCCAGTCGGTAGTGACCTAGTGACCCTGCCTACGAAGCAGGAGGTCCCGGGTTCGAATCCTGGTCAGGGAATTTATTTGTGTGTCTATCACAGATATTGGTTCTTGAGTTATGGATGTTTTCTATGTATTTAAGTATTTATCTATATTTATCTATTATATATATCGTCGTCTAGTACCCATAACACAAGCCTTATTGAGCTTACTGTGGGCCTAGGTCGGTTTGTGTAAGATTGTCCTATAATATTTATTTATATTATTTATTCTCATAGACTTTTGGCGACTGACTGAATGGGGAAACAATGGTGAATCTCAGATCTGAAGTTGAAGGTAATTTCATCTTTATCTAAACATTAATCAATTAATTTAATGCTCCATGTACCTAACACGAGACTGATTTCGACCTTATAAAGAAAGGCTTAGATTCCTAAAATTTTCTGTGATTTGGTTTGGGGTCAAGAAGCAAGACGTTTGTTGAAATTTCAACGAAATAGGTTACTACGTAGACGTACGCATTATTGGACATCCAACCCACAAATTCGGCGACAATCCATAAACTCAGAGGAAAACTCAAAGAGAAAAAGACCAAGAGGGTATCAAAACAACGCAAGGAGGGCGAATAGAAAGTCATATCTAAAATAGGTAGGTGTTTACAACATACGAATCAGGGGTTATCCAGATTTTGGCACAGCCTGTCTAAGCCAGAGATGAGCGATAATGCGTTGCGAGGAATGTGTTTGTTAAGCTCTAATAGAATCACTTCATTTGTTTACCCGCGCAGTCCTCGCACAGCGCAGCTTTATAGGATTGGTTCATAAGTTCATAACAAACGCGTTCGTCGCAACGCATCCTCGCTTATCTGTGGTGGAAACACTGGAAACGCAGCCTGGTAAATTACCTTATACAGCCATGATATCGAATTTTAATGTAGTGTCACACAACCCACATAAAAGCTACGACTTTGGTCGTAAACACGGCTAATAGTAGTTATCAGACATTTTATTTATACCTAGTTAGTTAGGTTCAGTAAACCTAGATGAAACTCGTTTCTACCTATCGGGCGTTAATTCAATGTAGGTAGTATCTCCAGCAGTGGTCATTGCTTCGTGTCATGCGTAAAAAATCGTGCAATGCTACCTTGTATTTCAGGTTTCAAGGTACAACGTAGCAAGGGTGGGTTGCGCGTCAATAGGAGGAAAGGATAGGTATTTACTTTACATACATTGCACATCTAGATTTTATTTATGATCCTGTTGCGCCGAGAGTGCTGGGGGCAGAAGGTCGTGGCTTCAGAGGTACAATGCAGATCGAGAATTAAGTAGGGTGGTTGTGCTAGTTTTCGTCCACTCTTGTCAGTTTTCCGTCCATACTTATTTATATGTTTATATTCTAGTTTTTCCCAAAATAAAAGCTTAAAATTAAAAAATCTACTAAAGAATAAACTATAAATATAAAATTTGTTGACCTTAAAAAGTTTTTCCCATTTATTTGCAGCAGTTTAATCAAATGGCGGTAAACTGGACCTGCACGGGCAACTAGCACAATTACCCTATATCGAGTTTATTAGTATAACTCTTTGATTAAAGTAAAAAGAGGAAGATACCTGACGTTCATAGCTGACAAAACTGAAATGTGTTCCCCACACACTTGTAAATACTTACACACTGCTATAAATGCTATAACACGGAAAGAAAAAATTCCAACAATACTACCAGAACGATTAGTAAAATAGATTTATTGTAACGGATACTACAATCTTGTAAGGAAAACTACCCTATTTTTACGTTTACTATATCTTGAATTCAATAGAACTATTCAAACATTAATATGCACTAAATAGTTCTGTTTAATGATATTTACGAGAAGTCTAGTTTTTTTTACAATTCATTGAATAAACGTTACAATAATTATATTTTCTCAAACATGCTCGGAAATGTTCCTGTTACGTTAGTAATTAGAGACCAGTAGGGACTCTATTCCAAGGCAGGTTCAGCGCGACGTACGTAAAGGATTTTCATACAACATTAAATCACTCAGCCAGTAACTGAAGCACTAAACAAGTAATTTTATTTCCTTACATGTTTGAGAAAAGCACTATACATGCTTCGACCGTAATCAGCTTACCTGGCTTCGTATTGTAGCCGTCCTCGTCTTCGACTCGGACGGCTACTAAATACTCAGCCAGGAAAGCTTACTTACTGGTCTCTGCAGTAATGTACTATTACAAGAAGCTTCTTGTAATGCTAAAAAACTAAAAATTCTCTTTACAATCTTCATCGTAGTGAATACTATGACAGTATACTTGTTGTAACTTTTTTATAAGTAGGCATTACTTTATAGCTCTTGTAAAAAATAAAAATAATATTCTTGTAATGTATACTCAACAAAGAGTTCTGTTTAAAAATATTAAGTTTGTATAAATATGTGTGCACAGTCGTCAACTCAACGCAGTCGCGGTGCGCTTTACTATTTGTATCGTAGTGAATGCTATCGCAGTATAGTTTATATGACTGGCTTATAAGTTGGTATTACTTTGCATCTCTTGTAAAGAAATGACAATAATATTCTTGTAATGTATACTGGTGAACAAATAGTTCTGTTTAAAAATATTTAGTTAGCATAAATTTGTGTTTTGTTTGTGTAACGAAACGCCATGTCGGAGCGCTTTAAGCACCGTTTTGTATCGTAGCGAACGCTAGTTGATATACCTAGCTGGCGTTACTTTGCGGTTCTTGTAAAAATATTACAATAATATTCTCGTAATATATATCGAACAAAAAATTATGTTCAAAAAAATTTAATTCGTATAAATAAATGTTTCGCTTGTGTAACGAAACGCAATGTTAATGTCAGGGCGCGCGGCGTTGCTCCGGTTGCGGTCGGCGGCCATTATCGTGATTATCGTCATCGTGCGTGGATCGTGCAAAGAACTAGGACCAAGTTTAGTGCAAAAAGAGACATTAAAAGATTTTTATTTGAATTGAAGATTAATTGTTTAAATAAGTCCAAGTCGTTTCTTTAGAAATGTTTTTTTTATTTTTTTCTTTTTAAGTGGGTTCTGACCAGTAGTGCCGTAATAAGATTAATAATTATTTGTTTTACAAAGAAAAGTGGTATTCCCACCCAGTACCACTAATTTGTTATGGGTGGTAATTACGGTAAGCCTCAACTACAGAGAGCACCTAAGCAGCCTGTCGGCAAAACTGAAGGCCCGGAACAGCATTATTCAGAAGCTCACTGGTACCACCTGGGGTGCCAACGCAGCCACACTCCGAACAACTGCGCTTTCACTAGTGTACTCGTCTGCTGAGTACTGCTCAGCAGTGTGGCTGAACAGCACACATACCTCTGCCGTCGACGTCCAGCAGAACCACACGTTGCGCCTTATCAACGGATGCCTCAAACCCACTTCCACTCACTGGCTACCAGCGCTCAGTCACATCCTAGCGTCAAACTGCCGACGAGAAAAGTGCTTGGGTCGTGAAATAGCGAAGATTCGTGCGAACACTAAATTGCCCATCCATCAAGACCACGACACGCTTAAGGCCCTCAGACTGAAGTCCAGGAAACCCCCTGCTTTGAAGTTCCACGACTCAGGTCCACAAGCTAATCCGGTAATACAATCGTGGATAGCTGAATGGGAGGCCAGGCTCAATGCAGGGACCCGTATCAATCAGAAGGGTTTGAGGAACGTTGACGGATATGGTCCATTTTAAACCGGGTTTTTGTATAACTTTCCGTAGATGCAATTGTTATTGTAGGAATTAATATTTATACCAAGATAAAGCATACACATTATATAAATGTTTTATTTACTTCCAGATCACTCAACTCTAGCTAGTCTGTCTCCTGGAACTGGTCCTAGCAACTTGCATCCCGCCTAAAAGCCGAGCCACTACGGATGCGTGTGCGTGACGTGCACGTAGACGTGCGCGTGGCGTGCGCGTTGTAAAAGACGAATCCTCATAAGAGATGACACCGCATGGGAGACGTGTTACCTGTGCGCGTCAAGCGGTGTGGCATCTCTTATAAGGATTCGTACTTTACAACGCGCACGCCACGCGCACGTCTACGTGCACGTCACGCACACGCATCTGGCGTGGCTAAGCCTTAAATCCTTACTATACCACCTTGTGTAGACAACGAACCTTTTTTTAAATTAACAAGAAATGTTAGTTGTCTATATGGTGCACACACAAATTAATAGGTACCGATAAACAATATAACACGTTAACGCAATTGTATATTTATTAGAGAGTACCATAAATGCAGTTGCAGTAACATATTTTCTTCTTCCATCAACCATTTAATGAAGTTTGCATAAATAAAGACAATGTAACATAAATCAGATGACTTGTATTCTTAACGATACATATTCTTGGACTAACTAAAGTTTTATTGACTTTACAAGAATATATTGTAGAGTTTACATAACTTTTATTAATATCTACAATAAATATTGTTTATTTAGACACTCCATGTGTTATAAATACTGAATAATCTAGTAACACAAACAATTTGACTGTGTGGCACTTACAATATAACTATTTCATCATACTTAATGAATAAATTACCTTTACAAGAATGTATTGTTAAGTTTACATATCATTTATTAAGTTCCGCTGTTTTGGAATGCAATAACTATAAGATTGATTTTAATGGACTGTACTTGCTAAAAATGTTTAAATGAACTTTACACACACATTAATACTATATTCCAATAAGAACTCGCGAAACAAGTAAATACCAATCGAAAGTGCACAAATCACATACCTTGCAATCCGAAGGTCTGCGTTGAATTAGGCAAGCTTCTAAGGGTCTCCGGTGTGGGAGAAACGTGCTGGCCAGTCTTACCGAATCCTCTTTCACCTGGATTAACCTAAAAGCTCCGCCTTGAACTCTCCACAATCCACAAGTGATTTGCACTGATTTTAACTTGTTTCTCTACTTGGTTAAGGCAAAGAAGCGACTTTTAATCTAGTTTTTCACAATTGAGCGCCGGACAACGTGCACTCTCTCCGAAAGTAACGAGAAGGATTAATGGCTACCGGAAAATGGACTAGTGTTGCCCTAAGTGTCACGGAAGTTGTAATAAAATAGGGTTGTGATCCAAAACCGATACGATAGTTAGACATACCGCCTACCTAAATATACAATATTTACTCTACAAATAGCATTGAAATACGACAAACTTAAACTAAGACTATACTAAGTGACGATACTAAACATAGCGATATTAGTCAGAGAGTGGCAGTGGGCACAGCTTGACGACGGGTCTTTTGTACTGACCAGTAGCTGTCTGGACTGTGACAACCCTGCACACACCGTCAGCTCCAGGATGTAGAGCCACAATGCGGCCAAGCGGCCATTTCAAAGGACTTGTCTGTTCATTTAACAACAGAACTAAGGAACCGACGACAATAATTGTGCTCTCTTTAGTCCATTTAGTCCTCTGTTGTAAGGTATGGACATACTCAGCATGCCACCTGCGCCAAAAGTCCTGATGCATCCTTTGGATTAGCTTCCAGCGATGACAGGGGCTTATCTTTTGATCGACGAAATTCTCCTCAGGAATGATCGACAGAGGTTCTAAAGTTAAAAAATGACCTGGCGTGAGTGCCGCGAGGTCATTTGAGTCCGAGCTGAGGGGAGTCAAAGGACGAGAGTTCAGTAAAGATTCAATAATTGTGGTCACCGTTAAAAGCTGTTCGAAGGTCAACCTTTGGTTTCCGATAACTCGCGCTAGATGCGTTTTTACGGAACGAATCCCAGCTTCAGCTAAGCCATTGAAGTGCGGACTACCCGGTGGGTTGAATGAGAATTTTATTTCTTGCGCATCAGCGGCGCCTTTCATGAGCGAACCGAGGTAATTACTAGCTCCAATAAAATTTCGACCTTGGTCAGAGACAATATGGCTACACCGACCACGGCGAGCGACAAAACGCTTCAGTGCACAGAGAAAAGCTTCAGTCGACAACTCTGAAGCAAGTTCGATGTGGATGGCCTTAGTGCTGGTACAGACAAAGACACAAATATACCCTTTGAACGTCTTAACACCGCGACCGCGTCCAAAGGCGATGTCGAAAGGTCCGCCATAATCTATGGCGACACTCGAAAAAGGTTTTATTTGAGAAACCCGATATATGGGCAAATTTCCCATAAGCGGCGCAGAAGCCGGGGAGGGATTGGCGCGGAAGCATTTGACGCAGCCACCAATCACTGCCTGGATCGCTCGCTTGGGCGACAAAATCCAAAAGGCTTGCACAAGTAAATTTTGTAAAGTTTGGGCACCTGGGTGTAAGAATCTTCTATGATATTCGTCAATTAATAAGACTGTTAACCGGTGGGAGCGAGGCAATAATATAGGATACTTGACCGAATATTTAATAGGGGAATTAGCCAAGCGACCGCCCACCCTGACAATACCCGCACTATCAATAAATAAAGAGAGCTTGCGCAAATATTTCGGCAATGAATTTGAACGACCCTCTCTCAAGTGATTGATCTCTACACCGAACGAAGTGAGCTGCACATGTTTTACTAAAAACATGAGAGCTGCTGTCGTCTCAGAGGATTGTAGAGATCCGACAACCTTCTCGTTCTTAGACGACCGTAAGAAACGAAAACAGTAGGCTAACACACGCTTTAATGTGAAAAGCGAGGAGAACCTGATAAGAAGTTCATCAATCAAGTTAGGGTCGCTTGTAACGACTAAACTACAAATCCGTTGCTCATCGGCGATAGCATCGTTGGCTGCAACGTCCAAAGCTGCACCAGGCCAATCTTCTTCCTTCTCAAGGAGCCATGACGGGCCCTTCCACCAAAGATCACAATCGACAAGGTCTCCTGGCAACAATCCTCTGGATCCTGCGTCAGCAGGATTATGATGGGTGCTTACATGGCGCCAACGATCAGGAGCGATTATATCCTGTATATGGCTAACCCGATTAGCCACAAAGGTTTTCCAGCGCGATGGACATGACTGAATCCAGGCCAAAGTGACGCTGGAGTCAGACCAGGCAAATATTTCCTCTACAACATGCAGAGGTTTCAACGCTTCTTGGACAGACTGCATCAGATCCGACAGCAAGACGGCAGCCTGAAGCTCCAATCGAGGAATAGATTGTTTACGCAAGGGCGCAACCTTCGATTTGGCACAGCAGAACTCTACAAATATAGAGCCATCTGCAGTAACAACACGACAGTAAACAACAGCGGCGTAGCCACGCTCTGAGGCATCACAATATCCATGCAATTGTAACGAAACAAAAGAGTGGATGATGCGACGAGGAATGACTACGGATTTCAACAACGACAATTGAGATCTGAGTCTCGTCCACTCTAAGGCAACTGCTTCGGGCACATCATCGTCCCACTGGACCCCGGATGACCACAGGACCTGCATTAAATATTTCGCATGAAAAGCGACAGGACAGAGGAATCCTAACGGATCATAGATGCGTGCTATGTTCGACAGAATAATGCGCTTGGTGCATCTTTGATGAGTGGGTGTCGTTACCTCGAATTGGAACGAATCTGTGTGTGGACGCCACGACAAACCTAGTATTTTAAGCGACAAGTCAGAGAGTTCGTCAAAGTGTTTGAATTCACTTGAATATAACTCCGAGGAGGGAAGATCAGCGATAAAGCCCTTCTGGTTGGAGGTCCATTTTCTCAAATGGAACCCACCGAACGACAAAATTTTAGAAAGGTCTGATCTGATTTGTAAAGCTTGCTCAATAGAGTCAGCGCCCGTGACAATATCATCAACATAAATATCTCTACCTAGTACACGCGAACTTTCAGGATAGACGGTTTCAGTCTCCTTAGCCAGCTGCGCTATAGTCCGCAAAGCTTGGTACGGAGCCGACTTTACCCCATAAGTAACTGTGCGCAATCTATAGTCTTTAACTGGGCCATCGGTAGAGTCACGCCACAAAATCCGCTGGTAATCCGAGTCTTCTTCTGGCACGAGAATCTGACGGTACATGGCTTTGATGTCACCTGTGAAAACTACTTTGTGCCACCGAAATCGAGTAAGGACATCAAATATATTAGTTTGTAATTTAGGCCCTGCCAGAAGGGTATCATTCAGCGATATACCGTTGCTGTCTCGAGAACTTGCATTGAAAACGGCCCGAAGAGGTGTAGAGACAGATTCTGGACGCAACACAGCATGATGTGGAACGTAGTTAAATTTTCCGACACTACTTGGAGGAGACTCTACCTGTTCCATGTGACCGCTGGTTTCATACTCTTCCATAAAAGAGACATAAGCTTTACGAAAATCCGCATGCTTAGCTAGCTTGCGTTCTAGCGAGAAAAGTCTTCGCAATGCGATTTCACGAGTGTTCGAAAATGTAGGCTTATTCGTAGGATCGACGAAAGGTAAGGGTACCTCGAAACGGCCTTCACTCGTACGACAAAAATTATTAACGAAAGTATCTTCGCAAAGTTGGTCCTCTTTCGACAACACAGGTTTACCGGGACTACTAATATTTTCTAACTCCCAAAACCTTTTCAGAGAACTATCCAACGACAAATTTGATTGCGAAGGGTTCGGCACGAAAAAACAATCCTTCCGACAAGTTGTGAAGGATTGTGCATAACAATCACTGCAATCTCCCATAAGGACCCAACCAAAAGTGGTCTCTATTGCCCTTGGTTGACCCGGCTTTCCATCTCTTCGACCACTCA
Source organism: Pammene aurita (assembly GCA_947086415.1). NCBI lineage: Eukaryota > Metazoa > Arthropoda > Insecta > Lepidoptera > Tortricidae > Pammene > Pammene aurita. The sequence goes on from OX352294.1 coordinate 7,698,978, forward strand.
GAAGAGACGAAGCGAAAATCTGAGCATTAAGAAGTAAATCAATTGGTCCCGGAGTAGCAAAGTCAGGATCAGCGAGACGCAAACATTTAATATGCGGCCATTGCGACGAATTAATTGCAAAGCATGGCTGGTCTGGGACTATGGAAGGAAGTAATGCTACTCGACAATCAAAACCCTTAACATTTTTTCTATTGGGTTTAACAGAACACACTAAAGAACCACAAGACTTAACCCCGGTGTGTCCAATGCCGGTTATTGATTCACCTGATTGACTAATGTGCAGTCCAAGTCGCTCAACACAGTCTTGTGACATGAAGTTAATTGCACTAGCAGGATCCAGCAACGCACGAACTAGCTGATACTGGCCCGAGCAATCCTTAACAGCTACTCGAGCAGTAGCGAAGACAACTGTGCCCTTATCGGAGACAGTGGTCAAACTCACAGCACTGTTCGATGAACCACTCTCCATTGGTTGCGTAGAGGAAACAGTTTCCGATGGTCCATCTTCCTTTTTATTAAAATGTAATAAAGTGTTATGTGAATACCCACAAATACTACAACGAGATGTGTTTTGACACTGCTTCACTTTATGGTTTTTCGAAAAACAAGAAACACACAAACCTTTCCCTTTTACGAATTTAAATCGGGCAGAGGTATCTAAATTTTTAAATTTGTCACAAGCTTCCAAATGATGCGGGTCAGTACAGAAGTCACATACTACTGGCGCTGCCACAAGAGTTACCTTCGTCTTTTTTTGATTAAAAGTAAAATTATTTTGTGACTTATTTGCAGAATTGCCACCTACCACAGACTTAGTGTCCGTCGCTTCTAATGCACGAATCTGCTTTTCAAGAAATTGTTGCAAAACTTCAAATTGAGGAATTTCATTTGAATTAAAGTCAAGTTGAAAGGCCTCACGTGTTGATTTATCTAATTTTGACCACATTAAATGAAATAGCATAAAGTTTTTATCAGGTAAATCAAATTTTTCTAAAACCTGTAAGGTTTCCTTAAATGTGCGACTTACTTTTTCCAACTCTACTGCAGATTTTGATTTGACTTGCTCACAAAACAATATTCTTTCATAATAACTAAAAGCTATTTGTCGTTTCTTATTGTAGAAGTCATTGAGTGCATTATAAGCATCTATGTAACTCTCGTCTGAAATTGGGTAATTTTTGATCAAATCTAACGCCTTACCTTGAACGCATGTTAATAGATAATGCAACTTTTCTATGTTTGCTATATCCCGTTTGTGTATCAATGAATTAAACAATTCAATGAATGATAACCAATTCTCTAATTTACCATCAAAGGGTTTAATCTGAATTTTGGGTAATTTGGCTGAAATACTTTCACATTTTGTTGTTTTGAAACAATCTGCATCACTCTTTATAACGGGAGCGCGTCGCCGTAACCTACTCAATATTGATTTCACTTTGCGTTCAAAGTCAACTGTCACTGAAAATTCTGCGTTAATATCTTGACACTTAGCTAAAATAAGCTTTTGAGAACGATGAAAAGAGGAAGTGATGTCCGTTAAATCTGAATCTACATAACCTTCTAGGTCTTCAGAGTCATACAAAAGTTCTATTCTCATGACAGCATAATTACGCTCTATTAGATTCGAATCCACCTTGACACTGTCAACACTCCTTTCACTGTCCGAAACCATTGTATCTCCGCGTAATAAACAGAAACCGAAACGAAAATCCGCGTAATATACAAGAAAACACGGAACGAAAACGAAAAAGTGTTTTGTTTACAGAAATACGCTGACAGCAGTGACAGTGACAAAGCAACGACAAACGGAACGCAGCTGTCACTTGGTTGGACAATTAACTTATAAGGCAACGACAATTCAAGAATGGAAAATGAGACGTAACTGTCACAATGCTGCCAACAAAAATTCTACTAAATTCTACAAAACTACCAAGTCGAACTTCCGGGCAGCCATTAACCAACCAATTAAAAAGTTTACCCTCCAATGAAAAATCTTAATTTTACAACGCGACAAATATGATTTTTAGCTTAAAATAGGGAACTTTTCACAATTATCCGGCTCGAAGGACCAAATGTTTTGGAATGCAATAACTATAAGATTGATTTTAATGGACTGTACTTGCTAAAAATGTTTAAATGAACTTTACACACACATTAATACTATATTCCAATAAGAACTCGCGAAACAAGTAAATACCAATCGAAAGTGCACAAATCACATACCTTGCAATCCGAAGGTCTGCGTTGAATTAGGCAAGCTTCTAAGGGTCTCCGGTGTGGGAGAAACGTGCTGGCCAGTCTTACCGAATCCTCTTTCACCTGGATTAACCTAAAAGCTCCGCCTTGAACTCTCCACAATCCACAAGTGATTTGCACTGATTTTAACTTGTTTCTCTACTTGGTTAAGGCAAAGAAGCGACTTTTAATCTAGTTTTTCACAATTGAGCGCCGGACAACGTGCACTCTCTCCGAAAGTAACGAGAAGGATTAATGGCTACCGGAAAATGGACTAGTGTTGCCCTAAGTGTCACGGAAGTTGTAATAAAATAGGGTTGTGATCCAAAACCGATACGATAGTTAGACATCCGCAAAAAATATATATTTATTAGTACGATCCACGTGTTATGATTACTAAATATTCTAGTAATACACGCTATTTTAATGTGTGGCAATTACAAGATAATTAGTTCACTAAGCTCAACAAATTTAAACAGATTGGTTTAGTTATTTATACTATGTGAACAATTGTCCCAGAATTTACTAGATTTTCTCGTTCAGATTACAGTATTTTGGTATCATGGACGAGACTTTTTTCTCCGTGAATGTACATGTGCATCAGGGGTAAAAGAGATACACCAATATACTTAACAATGGCGTGTAAGCGAGATTTCCATATTTTGCGCATTGCACAAAACAAAGTGTGACAGAGACCAACTAATATAATTTACAGTAGTATAAGCAAGATGGTCATATTTCTAACAATGACGTATAGAAGTAATAAGAGAGTCATTTTGAAAAGGGTTTGAAAAAATTAAAATATTAAATTGATATTAATCGTAGTAAGTCCTTGTCGCATCAATATGAAAACGGGCAAGATGGACCGAGATAGAAAATTAAATGTCGAGTCAATAGCATACTATATTGTTTAAATATGAATAAATCTCTACTTCTGGTGCTCTAGTCGAATATTCCAGTGTTCATCGAAATAGGTAACGAACGATCGTCTCAAAAAACCAGTATAAAGGCATCTACGATTACGCGTAGGTGTTACGGATCTAGAGGTTTCTCTTTTTAATGGAATAATGGTTTGTCAAAAGAGCCGCGTATGGTAAGCGACGGTTATATTGCACTACGCAGAAACTGCGAATGATCCGTGTGGTCCTAGTACTTTAATTTCCATCGCCTACCTCGCGCACGACTCAAAAAAACCAATGTAAAGGTGTGACCTCGTATTGTGCATAGTTATAATGGTATACAAGATTAACTTATCCTGAACGCGTTGTAAGTCTCGGGAATCAGCGCTAGGTGCCTAATTTCGTAAGTAGCGTTAGCAAATAAAACTTTTTAATACCACGACGGTGGCAAACAAGCATACGGCCCGCCTACCTACCCGTAGCCTATGGACGCCTGCAACTCCAGAGGTGTCACATGCGCGTTGCCGACCCTTTACAAAAAAGGAGGATTCTCTGTGTTCACGGCTAAAGGAGCAAGAGCAAATAAAACTGTTAGAAATTTAAGTAATATACTTTCTAGAAACGTTTTCATTATCGGGTAATTCGGGTATTAAAGATACAGGCTTTCATTAATCGGGTAACACCCAAAACTCACTAATTACTACCACAAGTTTATAGCCGTAATGAACCATATTAGTAACAAAACAAGGTTGATTTTAAATAGTTTAATAATTTTATTGCAATTACTGAGTTTTGGTTGTCACCTGACGAATTATATTTTCTAGAAACGTATTTATTCTCTGGTATTAAAGATAATTGCTTAAAAGGTTTTGACGTGTAAAATCGAAATTTATATCTAGACTAGAAAACTATAGGTATACATGTTTTTTCATTTATCGAAATTTATATCTAGACTAGAAAACTATAGGTATACATGTTTTTTCATTTATCGAAATTTATATCTAGACTAGAAAACTATAGGTATACATGTTTTTTCATTTATCGAAATTTATATCTAGACTAGAAAACTATAGGTATACATGTTTTTTCATTTACAGATGTTTCAAGTCAAAAAATAATTTATCTAATAATTCTCTATAGACCGTAAGCCAGGAACAAATTTTGTTGGTCATCGCGTCCCAGGCGATAACTTGTCAAGTGGTTAAGCTGCCTCTCCGTTGGTGGGTTGAGGAACGGCAGCGATTTAGTCAATTTAAAAAAAAAAATGGTCATCGCGTCCCGATTGAAACTTTCGCGGATATAATGGCTCCAAAAATCCTTCTAACTTTTGAATATGGGAAAATTCAAGAGCTTGAGACCTAATAATTACTTTCAATGAAAACTATATTGAAAAACTATTGAGTTGTTTGAGCGATTTTTGAGTTATTTCAAAAAGCTGTTTATTCATAGTAAAAGGACGTAAAATATCCTATAAAAATACATTTTGATTGGGTTGTATTGTGACGGCAACTACGGAACCCTACATTCAGCAAATATTACAATTCACAAATTGTCATGCAACAGGCTCTAGTTTAAGTAGTAGCCTATGGACGCCTGCAACTCCAGAGGTGTCACATGCGCGTTGCCGACCCTTTACAAAAAGGAGGATTCACTGTGTTCAAGGCTAAATGAGCAAGAGCAAATAAAACTGTTAGAAATTTAAGTAATATACTTTCTAGAAACGTTTTCATTATCGGGTAATTCGGGTATTAAAGATAATTGCTTACATTAATCGGGTAACACCCAAAACTCACTAATATAAATATAAATTTGTTTAATATTTAATATGTGAGTAGGTTTACATATTGTGATAGTTTTTGAACGGAGGTAATTGTATATTTTTCCTCAGTCGACCCGTTGACCACGAACGCTGTAAAGTGTTCGAAACGTCGGGATGTAATTTAAGCTCAGTACACGCGATATAATCCGTTTTTAGTTGTTTTATTTCATGAATAACTATTGCGGCAACCGAAGACAATATTAGGTTTTGACATGTAAAATCGAAATTTATTTCTAGACTAGAAAACTATAGGTATGCATTTTTCTCATTTACAGATGTTTCAAGTAAAAAAATAATTTATAATACCTATTAGGCTTAAATAATAAGTCTCTATAGACCGTAAGCCAGGAACAAATTTTGTTGGTCATCGCCTCCCAGGCGATTACTTGTCAAGTGTTTGAGGGTGATGTGTAATGAAGCCTCGTGAAGGTCAGCTGCCTCTCCGTTGGTGGGTTGAGGAACGGCAGCGATTTAATCAATCTAAAAAAATGGTCATCGCGTCCCGATTGAAACTTTCGCGGATATAATGGCTACAAAAATCCTTCTAACTTTTGAATATGGGAAAATTCAAGAGCTTGAGACTTAATAATTACTTTCAATGAAAACTATATTGAAAAACTATTGAGTTATTTGAGCGATTTTTGAGTTATTTCAAAAAGCTGTTTATTCATAGTAAAAGGACGTAAAATATCCTATAAAAATACATTTTGATTGGGTGTATTGTGATGGCAACTACGGAACCCTACATTCAGCAAATATTACAATTCACAAATTGTCATGCAACAGGCTCTAGTTTAGAAGTATAAATAAAAAAAATGACATAACCATAAATAATTTGTACATACGTTTAGCTTGGTAACGGTTTCAAACACTAGGAGGAGAACAGAATGAAATAAAAATGCATTTTTATCAGCATATTATTTGCTAACGCTACCCAAAGGGGCATGACACTCGGACATACGTGTTTCACGCGTGGGTAATGCCTATTTAGCTGTCTCGCTTACTCAATAACAAAAATGTTTTTGATAAATTTTGATAAAAAATTATGTTTGCCTATTTAAATAGTACTTACGAATGAAAAGTTATTCCGTGAGCTTTGTTTTTATGTTTTGAGCTATTAAAGCATTCAAAAAAGGTACAATTTGGCATGATTTACGGGTATTTTAGTCGTTATTCTTGAAAGCACGCTCTTCGGCGGCCATGACACGACTGATTCAATATAGGCGCCGGAACCTATATTTGATGGCACACGATCGTGCGCCTGGTACCATATCTATTCCCTTTATATTTATCAAAGGTATAACTTCAGTTTTTTATAGACGTGGGAATTTTTATTTCATCGTGTTTTAGACTGCAAATAATCAAATTTGTTTATTGTTTTGTTACAGTTAGTTCAGAATTAATTGGGACGTTTCTGATTGATAGTAGTAGTTAGTACGAGTTTTTATTGAAGGGGTGGGTATATTTCGCAACAACAGCAACTGACCGTACCCATTGCGTTATTTGTGTTACTTTTGTTATATTACACCAAATCAATGGAATCAGTTGGATTGTCTATGACTATGATCTAGGTAAATTTATAAGATTTAAATGTAAAAGCCGCGTGATACCTATGCCTATGATGCAAACCTTAGATACCTATTAGAAGTTAGAATTAAGTACAACATCGGCAAGATAAGTATTAGGTACAATAAAATCAAAATGAAAGTGCAAAAACAGAGTGAAGGCCATGTCAACTTACCCCACTGAAGTTTAAGATACAACATAGGAAAATACGAGCTACAGGTATAGGTAGGTCCGTATTACCTACCTCTATGTAGGAACCTTTACCTATGTATTCTCATTGTATGGCACTTGGCAGGTAATAAACTACACTATAAGTAGGTAGGTATCTTAGCAAAACAAGACACGTATTAACCTACAAAGTATACCCATAGGCATACCCATTGTATATCTCGTTTCTATTCACTGTTTACTAGTAGTTAGTGTCGATAGAAAGACACGAACCGGGAAAGCCTTCACGTCATCTCATGACACAAACAGAAAACAGACACGTCTTACCTATATCTACGCAAGACACCCGAAGTTCCTTTACAACCTCCGTCAACTTTCACAAAACATGCCACAAAGCTCGACGCCAACCGTCACGATATCATACACTTATCAACAATAAACTAACACTTGCCGAAACGAAGGTTTCACTCATAGTTTGACAAACGCCGTTTAGAATAAGCTCCCGACTTTAAGAGCGGACACTAGATGGCCGTCGGGGCCGAGCGAAAAGACTGGCTTGTTGTCGTCGGAGGTTGCGCTGCGCGAGCGCCGCATTCCTCGCCAAGGCACGTAAACTGTCGCTCGCTCACTCGCACCCACCTCCGTGATCTGAGATCGACAGAGACGGTGCTTCCCGATAGCGAACACTCCATGTAGATAGGTGGGACCCGTTATTCACACACCAAACATGCCACAGGTAAATTGCGTACAGACTTGGCGAGTTTTTAATTACTTACCTCGAAAATTCTATATAATCGATCGGGCATGGCTATCACTCATTATTTATTACGTATGTTTCGTTGCAGTGCAGTCGACAAGCGGCACCCTTTTATTTGATCACAAAACTCATTTCTGCAGTTAGTGAAGCGAATCTCTCATTTATACACAGTTAGGTAGGTAGTTCTACCTACCTAGAAGTAGAACCGAAGTAGGTAATTAAATCTATAATTCCGACTAAAAGTGAAAGTTAGCAAAGGTGATATTTTGTGAACTTCTGGATTATGAATTGATTTTGTACCTAGGTTACGGGACTATGGAGGGCTGCCATCCGTCCGGGTTTCCCCGGATTTGTCCTAGTTTGGAGGGGGGGTTTTCAATAAGTGTCCAGGGAAAACCCGGATTAATTATTTACCCGCATTATTGTGTACGAAGTAGCTAAAAACTGTCTATGTTTAAAACAAACTAAAACTGCACCTTCTCAAGGAACAAACGACCTCCATCTAGCCGACCTATATCAATTTGTATGTATCTATTTACCCCAATGCTTAAAATCTTATCTATTTATTTCTAAAGTATATCATTATTATATTTACATTTTGATTTTCGCTATTTCACAACACGCACCATAAATTTCGGACACGTCCGGGGAAAAAATGCGATTTACGACTATCCGGGTTTTTTAAAGTCTTTATCCGGGTTCGGCGAATTTAGAGATGGCAGCCCTACCTATGGATAATTTTACACACTCTCGTTTATTAATATCCTACTTATAGTTTATCAAATTCAACATTCGTAAAGTCCGTATAAGTGTAGGTAACTAAACTAGGATTGCAATGCCAGTATCAGTAGTGTAGGTAGGTGTAGGTACCTTAACTACGGCTTTGTTTACCTTCATGATCTACTTGTTTTTTAAGTATTTAAGAGAAATTTCTTACTACTTTACTAGTCAGAAAAGAAAGTCCAAAGAAAGTTAGTCAATAGTTCCTATAACTAGGTAGATCCCCGTTGTATGAATTCCTAAGACTCTGCCAAAATTTCCCAAAGATACTGAAATAAGTACCTATACTATTTACCAGCTATTGCCCGCGAATTCTTCTGCGTTGGAATTATTAATCCACCTTAAGGGATTATTTCAGGGTTAAAAAATATTCTTTCCTTTCCCAGAACTCCATACTCCAGGAGTCCATAATCTATCTGCAATTATATTAGTCCATATAAAATTTCATCTAAATCGAACCGATTTATTATTATATTATGTTACATATTTTGATTATTGATTCCCCATACAAACTTCCGCTCCACCCCTCGTTTGACTTTTCACCCTTAATTAAGGAATTGAGGGATGACTTCTGGGACAAAAACTATCCTATGCCTACCCTTCCCCGGGAGTCAACTATCTTCATACCAAATTACCAAATTTCATCTAAATCGGTTCAGCGGTTTAAGCGTGAAGAGGTAACTGACAGACAGCACACTTAAGCATTTATAATTAAAGTAGATGGTATGGATTAGGAGTCGTATTGCAAATGTAGTAAATCAAGCAGTTTCATAATCGTTAACGATGATGAGCTCATTCTTCATCGAATTCCAAGTTGCAAGAAAGACTATAAGTATGCCAGTCATATAATACATAATATATCAATGTATTTAACACTAGAAATCGCTAAAATAGCAAACTAACGGCTAGTTCTGATTTTTTTTACATACTGTTAGGATCACTACCAGTATAGTATATTCAAGTTTGCAGCAACGAAACACCTGTGCTAATTTTGCAGCACTCGAAAAACCGCAAAATTTTCGCACTTTTTTTGGTATTCTCATTATAATCGTCCTCCCCGACCATTGTATGATATTTTATGAAAATCCATTGCAGCATCCATAGACATATAAAATAGGGAGACGTAGCGCCGTGAAGACGGAACTGTGATTCCATAATGAGCCGCTTGCTTCGTGTTTACGCGCATTACGCGCGTCACGCATGCATATACAACTCGTGGACGAGCGGTGATTGGTTCAAACGTCAAAAGTGAGCGAGTGTGCACGTGACCGCGGCTTATTATGGGATCACAGTTTTGTCTTCGTGGGGTTACGTCTTATTATTTTATATGTCTATGGCAGCATCTGCGACGATGCTAAAATTTGTGACCATAAAAGCTCCACCGAAAGGCTAGTTCGGTCTACAAAGACTCAATTCAAGCACTATATTCGACGAGTAGAAAAGGTGGTATTATAGGATTTATATTTATAGGTAGGTATACTCTGCAATTTCCGGGCTCGATCTGTCGGATGGGAGTTGTATTAACTTTGTAAATATTGTAAGAAGGATATTTTAGTAGTTAAAGGCCATTTTACACTTTACTTTTTTTAGTATCCTAACTAGCATCCTAATTAGGATCCCAACTAGTTTTCATAGCAAATTTACTTGCTAAATGCGGTTAGACTTGACTAAAGGAGATCGTCAATTTTTGTTTGGCGATTTGCCCCAGCTCATTAAGGTGCGTATAATTATGAAGTAGGTATCAAAACATTCGCCTTAATCAGGACGGTCATAAAATAATCATGAAATCTAACGGGAAAATTGAGAAATCGGGGATGAAAAAACGTGAATGTGATAAGGACAATATTTAAAAGCGTACATGTTTATGATTTACAGTATAACACAAAATAACTACCGGTTTTTTAAAGAATATCTACAAAATCTGACATGATAATGAAACGAAAATCATAATAAAATAATAAAAAGTCATATTTTGATCCTGCCGCTGATTTCTTGTATTTAGATAAACAAAGATAATGACTGTCAAACCATCATTGCTACTATGAACTAAACAATCGTAGAACTAATTACAAAGAGATAAGGTTTAGCTCTCTTAGTGCGCTACTACTAGTATCCATGAAGTTATAATTTCAAACTGGAGTATACTCTTGGGCCACAAAGTGAGGCCGAAAGAGAGTAACACAGGGAGCTGCGTATCGTTTTGAATTAGGGAGTTATGTCGTCATTAGACAATAATGCCAGCATGACAACAAGTCAAAATGTCAATGTGTGTCAATTTCGTAACGAGCGCGAGTGAGGCACCGCCCCCATAATTAAAAAAATAGAAATAGAAAACATTTATTCGCGACAACAACATGCATACAAACATATTTAATCTAAAGTTTATTATCCCCTCTATCGGACCGTTTTTTTTTCTAATCACCTATGAACGACTGTTTTGCACGGTAATAAGGTTCATCAGTGGTTAGGGAAAAAGTGCAACAATTACATCCACTTTTTATAAATCCATACGAGTATCAGACATTACTAAATTGAAAAAAAAAATGCGTTTCGTTATCGAAAGAGCATGATATAATGCCGTCATAACGCCCTAAGTCAAAATGAAACGCAGCTCCCTTTCTTTCGGCCCCACTTTGTGGCCGAAGAGTATACTCCAGTTCAAAATTATAACTTCATGTGGCAGACTTGGATGACAGTGTCAAACTAGAATAATAAACTAGATTAGTATAGTAAACGTAACTCCTTTCTAAAAATGTCTGTTTCGTCTCAGTCCAGGTAAAGTTAACCTTATGTCAATGCTGTAAAGACGTTAATAACTTATTAAGCACTATTTGGATCGCGGAAGGATCAACGAAATTACTTTTTATTTTGTATTTCTAATTTCCGTTTCATTTTCATGAAATATTTTGTCTAGTTTCGTAATAAAATGGGTATTTGCTTAAAATTGCAGAACAAACCTTATACGAGACCATTAGAGCGGGCGCGCACGAGCAACTTTTGTCTCCGCGACTATTTTGTCTCTCACATCAAGTCTGTGGGTTAGTATGGAAGTGCGCACACGTAGCGACGCGACTTCCGGGAGATTTTTTTGTCCGCGGGTTCGGCGACAAGCCCGCGACGCAACTGTCTCCTTCCCTATTGGTTTTAATGCTAGTGTGCGCACGGGCGACAAATAAGTCGCCGGTCGGCCAGTTGCCACTCGACCGCCGCTGCGAGAGCTTGTACGTGTACGGATACCGACGCGCACGCATTCAATACGAAGTAATGCATTTTTTGAAGAAACGGAGTAATTTCTGTATTGTAAAACAAACCCCATGGTTAAACGATATCCCTGTTATTGTTTTAAAACTTTGCCGTCCATTTCACATTAAAGAACGTCATAAGTATAAAACGATCCTTATTTAAGTTTATTATTTCCGTCTTTTGCTATGGAGTTCGCAGAATGAATTTCTTTAAATTTATTGCCTCTATAACTCAGATCCTTCTATTATCTGTAGATAGTAAATATATCCGTTATTTAGGCTGATCAGATATGGCAGTGGCGTGCCATCTCACCCCCTGCTCTCAATTTCATAAACATAGTCTGAAATTTTCCGAGAGTCAGCCGATTGCTCCGTAATGGATGCACCCATAAAGCTCTATAAATGGAGTACGCTTCGCCTCATCTTTCCAGACAAAAAAGTCTGCCAAAATCTGAGGGGGGCGAGGTAGCACGCATGTGAAGTTTTCAAGTCAAAGGTACATCATTGTCGGTTGTTAATACAGTTTATTTCTAAATGAATTTTTATGGCAGCAACGCTTTATTGACAACCGACAAAGATGTACCTTTGACTTAAAAACACCAAACATATTTGACATATTATTTTTATACTTCATAACACTAAATGGAGCAATAAATAGTCGACTGTACAAGTGTTAACATATGGTTCATTATTGGATGCAGTCTTTGCAAATGTCAAACAAAAAAGCCAAGGATCATTTTTGATTGTATTTTCAAACAAAATATAGAAGACAGCAATCCTTAAGCGCATTAAATATGGAGAAGTGTCAAACGTCAAATAGTTACTGCCCGTCAGAAAGAAAACGATTGTCTTTGAATCGATTCTGTAAACGAAGCTTGATTTTCGATTTAGGTTAAATCTTTTATTACGAAAGTAATGGTAAATAAAGTAAAACTGTACTTACATCTGAAATGGTATTTCATCTTTTTGTAAACTAGATGAAATATAACATTTTTTTACATCCAAAAACAGCGCATAAGGGCATTTTCACGGAGCTTGTTATCCATCGACAGCGATGACGAAAATGGCGTGACATCGATTATTGAAATAGTTTTTATAGATGTACTAGATTTTCCGCCAATACTTTTGACAGAGGGGAAATAATACTCAGGGCCTCTCCTGGTTTAGAACTCTCTGGGATGCACCCAATATTGTTGTTTTTACGTTTTCTTCGGTTTTTTAATACGAGTGCAACGACCACAACCTTCTCTTCAAAATCCACGTTGATGACTGCGTAGAAAAAAGTCGTGTTGCTGTCGCTCTCGTGCGCGCATCACGGCGAGGAGGCGATTAATTTGTCGAAAGAGACAAATAAATCGCCTTGCGACTAAGTTGCTCGTGCGTGCCCTCCCTTATTGCTAGTGGGCCTGGAATTGACGGTCTCCTTTAGAAACTAACTCATTTAGGAAGCTAACTAGGACAAGTGTAACAGGGCTTTAACTGCGTTGAAACTTGAAAATTACATTTTTTTTTCACAATTAGTACGCACGCATTTCTTGCATTCCATGACTTCCGGTCAGAAAGTTCTAAACCAGGAGAGGCCTTAGGTATCATTTCCCCTCTGTCAAAAATATTGGCAGGAAAATCTAGTACATATATAAAAACTATTTTAATAATCGATGTCACGCATTTCCGTCATCGCTGTCAATGGATAACAAGCTCCGTGAAAATGCCCTTATGCGCTGTTTTTGGATGTAAAAAATGTTATATTTCGTCTAGTTTACAAAAGGATGAAATACCATTTAAGATGTAAGTACAGTTTTACTTTTTTTATCATTACTTTCGTAATAAAAGATGTAACCTAAATCGAAAATCAAGCTTCGTTTACAGAATCGATTCAAAGACAATCGTTTTCTCTCTGACGGGCAGTAACTATTTTACGTTTGACACTTCTCCATATTTAACGCACTTAAGGATTGCTGTCTTCTATATGTTGTTTGAAAATACAATCAAAAATGATCCTTGGCTTTTTTGTTTGACATTTGCAAAGACTGCATTCAATAATGAACCATATGTTAACAACTGTACAGTCGACTATCTATTGCTCCATTTATGTAGTTATGAAGTGTAAAAAGAATATGTCAAATATGTTTGGTATTTTCAAGTCAAAGGTACATCTTTGTCGGTTGTCAATAAAGCGTTGCTGCCATATAAAATCATTTAAAAATAAACTGTATTAACAACCGACAACGATGTACCTTTGGACTTGAAAACATCACATGCGTGCTACCTCGCCCCCCTCAGATTTTGGCAGACTTTTTTGTTTGGAAAGATGAGGCGAAGCGAAGCGTACTCCATTTATAGAGCTTTATGCTTCCGGTATGTTCAGTCCGCTGCAGTTATGCCTCCTGCATACAAATTTTGGAATATTACGGGATTGCTAATGAAGGAAACATTTTACATTTTTTTTAAACTCAATTCTAATAAATACAATTTAACCATTTAAACTTCCTCTGTATTGAATAAAATTTAATACTTTTATTAAACAATATATTTTATTGTCTTTTTCTAATTAGTGAGCTGGACTTCCAAATGCAGAAATTGCAGAATCCATACGCTGTGATGTGACGTTTCATTTGACGTTGACAGTGTTGACACTGTTGACAGTGACATAACAAAAGAATTGTAATTTGTATTGCGGTTTGCGGTCGCTTTCAGACGCTGTTGTAGCACCATTTCTGCTATTTCTCACGTTTTACTCAATAAATCTTTGTTCTGCTTTACATAAGCAACATGCCAAAAGTTCGCCGCAGCCGTAAGTCGCCCCCAGAGGGCTGGGAACTCATCGAACCAACGCTTGAAGAGTTGGAGCAGAAAATGCGTGAAGGTATTTACACATTTATTCTATTTAACAATTTTACCCCAACAAATCACACTATGCATTTTGAATGAAAGGATTGTAAAGAAATGCTTGCATTTTTACAGCCGAGACCGAGCCTCACGAGGGAAAGCGTAAACAAGAATCACTTTGGCCAATATTCAAGATACACCACCAGAAATCTCGCTACATCTATGACCTGTTCTATCGACGAAAAGCCATCAGCCGTGAACTGTATCAGTACTGCCTTGACGAGAAAATAGCTGACGCTAACCTCATTGCTAAATGGAAGAAGACTGGTTACGAGAATCTGTGCTGTTTGAGATGCATACAGACTCGCGATACAAATTTCGCGACTAATTGTATTTGCAGAGTACCGAAGAGTAAGTTGGAAGAAGGTCGTATCGTGGAGTGCGTGCACTGTGGCTGCAGAGGTTGCTCCGGGTAGTGCAGTTATTATGAATATTTTGTAAGATTCTCTGGCTACGCCACAAACTTTGAAAGTTTTGCCTTGTCATATTTTTGGGATACCAAACGCCTTTTACAACTAGTATATTTTTAGATGAAATACACAATATCCACCATTTGCAGAATGTGTGCAAAGATGCTGAATCTGTGCAGTGCATAAAGTATCAGAATAACATGACAATTTGAAAGTTTGGGGCAAGCTAGTTTTAGGTTTAATATTTTACTTAACAATAAAGTTTACATTTATTTGAATTACAATTGTTCCTATTATTCAACTTGTAATTACCAAACCTGGTAATATTACACAAACTGAATAGATGTTAGTCAACATTGCTATCAGTGACTGAAGAAATCTAATCTAATGACCATATATAACAGGGGTCGGCAAACTTTTTTGACAAAGAGCCTGATGGCGGAAAATATGGAATTTATGGAAGCTCATAGAGCCACATTTTGTTTTTTACTGTAATATTTGATTTTTTTAAATTTTGGGAACTTGTAGAGCCACAACTGACCCTTCAAAGAGCCGCATGCTGCTCACGAGCCGCGGTTTGCAAACCTGTAATATTCTTCTTCCTAGCGTTTGTCCCGGCTTGACATTAGATTTTACAAAAGCGACTGCCATCTGACCTTCCAATTCTAACCCAGAGGGGAAACTAGGCCTTATCGGGATTATGTTTTCCTTCACCGAAAAGTGATTACCTACAATATTATCTTTTAATAAATATAGTTGCAACAACTGCATCCACAGATTTAAATTTATAATTTAGAGGCCCAAACTGCAGATAAAATCCCACAGATAGTAACTGTATTTTGTGTTTTGGCACCTGTTTAGAATTTTTGTACTGCATATGCAACGCATAACACCAAGAAATTGTTTTTGTATGATTAGTGATTCTGATTACAGCACCATCTATGCATTGCTTTGCACGTTTGTCCTCAATAGTGCAGCATAACCACAGAATAACTAATAGTACTACCGGCATAACCATACTTTGGTCTTTTAGCCCAGTGCTGCAGTGAATGAATCTGTGTCATTTCATATTATAAGCATCACTGATAAAATTAAATGTGATACAAGTCAATCGCTGTTCTTATGGGTAAAGATCATAAACATCTCTGGAGTTGCAGGAGTCCATAGGATACAGTAGCGTCAGTAGCTACCTACTATCGGGCAGGCCGTATGCTAGTTTGCACCGTCATTATGCTATAAAAAACAACCTCACTGGCTGTGTCACAGGACTCGCAGGTAGTTAACAAGGTAAGAAAAAAAAACTTAGTTGTAACAAATTTTATAATGAAAATAAAATACAAAACTTCTGAAATAACATTAATACCTACTTTAATTGTGAAAATGTGAAGGAAAAATTAAAAAAAAAAATACAATCAATTTTGAGCCTCCAAAATGATTAGCAAAAAGAATAAATTGAATAAGCAATTACAATCAGCAAATATTTGGGTAGGTAGCATTTTTAAAGCTACCTAATTTTTTTGATGAAGAATGCTTTTCTTTGCCTAGGGTGCCCACCAAATCATAACTTGTCTCATATGCAGTATCTAATTTACTACTGGAACTTTGAGCCAACACAAATCTTAATCTTAAGATATAATTTGCATGGGACTATGGCCCAAGTTTATTTTCGCATAAACTATGAATACAATTTTGTCGATTTTCTTACAAATTAATCAATTATTTATTACAAAGAATCTAGAAATTAAAACCATGTGAAAGTAAATTCTCACTAATTAACTGTTTTTTTTATGCAACATAATTTACTCGGCTCATTTAATAGCAAGACGTAATTCTTCATTTAATAGCAGGAGTAGGTGCATATTGAGCATTTTGATTAGGTACCTAATCAAAATAAGATAAGAATTTAGCTTAGGTAAGCTACTATATGTACTATATAGTATCAGTAGGTATCAACAATTTACCTAAACATTACCAACAAATACCCTGCACTTAGTACTTAAGTATTAGACTTATTTAAACATGTCCTATAAACTAATTAATAGGTAACCACAACCCGGAGATCAAATATTTTTTGGCATCTAGATCAGTCTCAAGTAGAAATGTTAAGTCACTTATTATAGAATAATGCTATTAACAAATTACTAACAGAAATGTTTGCTGATAGCCTATTCTTAAATTGCAAGTTTTTACACAAAACTTATAACAAAAAATAAACTATCACTGTGTCTTATAACATAAACTAAACACGCTATATTTGGCAACACATTAAAACCATTCACAAGTAACTTATAAAGACTGATCTATAATGCAATATTAAATAGGTGGATAATTATTGTACTGGTCTGTTTCCTTGGACAGTTCAACGATCAATTCTTTATAGACGCGCGGATTGACATTTTTGCCCAGCAAATAGAGAACGAACCAGTCCCCGAAGCAGAAGTGCTTCACAATCCTTTTGACAGTGCTTCGTTTCACGTGCCTCAGAAGGCCCATCATCATGACAGTGCGGAGAGGGCGCGCAGACAGCACCAGCACACGGAAGAGAACAGCCAACGTGGACACGAAACTGAGAAAGATGAACCAAAACCAAATGATGAAGAAAATCTTCTCATTGACTATGTTTAACGGTAGAACGCACATGCGGTCTCTAAGTTCCGCGGTGCCCGAGGGTCCGTAGCGTCGGATGACGCACTTTGTGATCTTGGGGAAGTACTGGTCCATGGGGTCGAGCTCGTTGAAGTCGGTGGGGTCCTTCGGCACGCGCGTGAAGGCGGCGACGGTGGCGCCGTAGTTGCGGAACGCGCCGCCCAGGAATATGTCCAACAGAAACATCTGTGACACCTGGAATATTAACATTATTATAAAGTATAGATTACAAACCACTGACCTAAAAAGTAATGTTAATAATTATGGTACAGATAGAAAAAGTACAGTCGCCATCAGATATATTGGAGCGGCCAAGGTGGTCAACTGATCATAAATATCTGAACATGCACTTTATCGTCTTGGCAATAGAGGCGTTGTTCAGATATTTGTGACCACCTTGGCCGCTTATCTGATGGAGACTGTACTTAAGTTACATTATACAGATTCAATATTATATTCGAGCAATAAAAGCAAAGCACCACCCGCTATATGGTACCTTTTGATGTATACAGTCACAAATAATCTTAGCACTATATAGCGATGGTGTGCAGCGCCATCTAGTGAAGAAACTATTCTAGCAACAATACTGTATGTTTAACAAATTTATAATGTTGTTGGAATTGCATCTTTCTAACGTAAAATAGACCTTAGGGTGATTCGTGTCAGGTCTAATGAAAGCTCCAACTACTTGAAACCATCTAATATCCCATTTACACAGAAAAAACAATTTCTGTTCATGAATTGAGTCAGTCACGTTCTGCTCCTATTGATTAGGCGGGTCCACCTGACGCATTGCGGCCGCGCGTGCACGTCCGTCCAAACTAGCCGAGCTGCCTACGACAATTTCCTCGCGAGGTGATGCGTCAGATGTGCACCCGCCTAATAGAATTTAATAGCTGTATACAAACCACATTAAGAAGGTTGAGTATCTCGCAGAAAGCGTAGCGCAGGGCATACATGTTGTGCGAGTACATGTTGGTGTGTGACAGGTAGGACACCAGCTCGCCGCGCCGGTGCTCGTACCAGTCCTTGTTCACCATTGGGCTTGCTGGAATAATGTTTTGGTTTTAGTTAGCTCTGTTTAACACAGACTTACATAAGTGACCAAACATTGAAATTAGTTACATGGGTCTGGGTCAATATAGCTCCCTCCTCCAGTCGGTAGATTTCCAAAAAGGAAGACCATATTCTGGGCTAATTTTTCAAATAATTTATTTAACAAATAAAAGTGTGTAGTCAAGCTGTAGAATCTGTTGGTCTGCACAACTTGTTTGAAAAACTAATCTAAGTTGAAAATTAAATTTTGAAGCTACCAAGGTAACCAGCAAGATTCAAAAGGATTTTTTATTTTATACCACGAAGGTGGCAAACAAGCATACGGCCCGCCTGATGGCGATTCACATGCGCATTGCCTACCCTTTAGGAACCTATACACTCCTTTTTAGGGTTCCGTAGTCAACTAGGAACCCTTATAGTTTCGCCATGTCTGCCCGTCCGTCCGTCCGTCCGTGGATAATCTCAGTGACCGTTAGCACTAGAAAGCTGAAATTTGGTACTAATATGTATATCAATCACGCCGACAAAGTGGTAAAATAAAAAGTGGAAAAAAATGTTTTATTAGGGTACCTCCCCTATACGTAAAGTGGGGGGTGTTTTTTTTTTTTCATTTCAACCCTAATGTGTGATATATTTTTGGATAGGTATTTAAAAATAATTAGGGGTTTACTAAAATCATTTTTTGATAACGTAAATATTTTCGGAAATAATCGCTCCAGAAGTAAAAAAAAATGTGTCCCCCCCTCTAACTTTTGAACCATAAGTTTTAAAAATATGAAAAAAATCTCAAAAGTAGAACTTTATAAATACTTTCTAGGAAAATTATTTTGAACTAGATAGGTTGAATAGTTTTTGAAAAAAAATTACAAAATAATTTCTGAACTAAGTTTGTAATTTAACATAAGCAGGTGTTTATTGTAGGTACCTGTAATTTCTACAAAATCACAATTAAATTACGTGCTTTCAAATAGAGTAAAAACGGTGAAAATCGGTTTACGCAATAAAGAATTATCCCATAAAAATCATCTTCCATACTTTAAGCTCGCGCGCAATAGTTTACTTAATTTGCCGATAGATGTTGCTGTACGTGGAACGCTCATATCATGGCTGTGTTATTTTAACTCTTAAGTGGGGACACTTACTGTGACGGACGGAAAACTACGGAACCCTACACTGAGCGTGGCCCGACACGCTCTTGGCTGGTTTTTTGAAGAACCTCATACTGCAGCCTGCTGGGAAAACCTTGGCAGGGAGTTCATTCCACAGCCGCAGCGTTCATGGGACGAAATTCCTCTTAAACTATGGTTTAAGAGGAATTTCCTCCCATGCGTGCGTGACTCTTTGGTTTATCACTCAAGATGACAAAGATACCTACTATGGTTCTGTACCATATTTGTTTATTTTGTACAATAATGACTTTATAGATACAAACATCATACATTTGATTACAGGACCATCTTTCAGCATCCTTTAAAACTACTTACCCAAATCAGACGCCAGCGCCTTCAGCCGGCCACCTTCCCAGATCTTCCAGAGATAGCGAGGGGTGTAGAACATGACGGACTGGCCCAGCAGCACGCAGCAGACCCACTGGTAGTAGGTGTGCTCCATCCGGTCCTCCTTCCCGCCCGTCTCGGGGCCCACACCCATGTATGTCATGTGAGTGCCTTCAATGCCTGATAGGAATAACATAGCAAAGATTAATAGGGGATTCAGTCAGTGAAAATGTATACAGGCAATTTCACTTTAAGGCCAAATTCCCAAAGAATTTCAGATCTTGTGACTTATATTAAAGTATAGAAGGATAAGTTGTACTTTGAAGTATAACAGGAATGCTAGACATTTTGAAGAGATAATAACCAATGGATCTTAGTTATCTGAACAAAGAAATTGAATTAAATTATATTAATATAAACATTTGCCAATTTTATTACAAACTGAAGAATCTATTATTCTTATAGGAATAGGATAGGCTGGATTGGACATGCTTATAATCTAACAAGATTTACAAAATCGAACTTAATTATACGAGACAGGACAGGAATGTGTGCTTTGAGGAAATATTAGGCGTAAATATTGTACCTGTAACCTACTTGTATATTGACCAGAAAACTTGAAGAATGATGAAAAAGACTGGAACTTACCTTTTAACCTACTTTTCAACGTATAGGTCCCATAGATCCAGCAGTAACTATTTATGGCGTCCTTGTCGCTATCACTATCGCCCATACAGTGGATAGGATCCCCGAAGAACTGCTTTGAAGACACCAACAGCGTGAAGACTAGCAGCATGATCACTGTCACTTTGTAATGCATCCGAAATACGTTGTTGTCAATACAAACATTGTCCAACTTTAGGAATGCCCGAAAGGGCATAAAAAGGTCTATCATTTTGGCTTATATCCTACGCACAAGTGAGGAATTACCGAATGGAATTACAGTGGCTGTTTTTTTAATGTCACCGTTGGAAAACTAGGCTACCCGCGAAATATAAATACGCTTGAAGTTTTTCAATGTCTGCCGGCCATAAACAAAAATAATGTTGTTTACCGGAAGTAGATCTCGGTCGTAATGTTGGCGTTTTCACCAATTTGAACGAATGATCGGAATGATTTCAACACGGTCGAGTAATACCTTGATAATAATTATGAACGGTCCCGTCTGAATTTCATCCCTGTATGTACATTTAATGTGACCAAATATGTGTCACATTAAGAGGCCTTATTCCCAAAACGCGCGAATTTCACGAAATGCTTCATTTTCTTCGAAGGATATGACGAAAATACTAAGTTTTTTTAAATCAACTATTGATGCACATAATAGTTCATTTCTTTATCTAGACGGCCATCGGAGCAAATATTACATTTTAACGAGTGAAATATGAAAAAAATTGGTTGTCTTGGAAGGCCTTTCCGGATTTTCCAGTTAGGTGTACCGTTTCAGATTACGCAAAAAAGGGTAAAAATTATTATTCAATTTGAATTAAATTCAATTGAGTATATCATGTATGAGACGGCCATGGAAATAAAAATCGAAGATTCATCTTGGATAATCGACAAAATACCTTCTGATTATATGCCAGTTTTTTGATGAAAACACGGTTACATTTAATTTTTTCCACGAAAACCCTATGAATATTTAGCCCTAAAAATATTACCATTGCAAAGTTAAACTATATTTCTATCACGATAAAAAAAACATTACTATAGCAGTAAATTTCAAATTACTATGAATTTTTAAAAATGACACTTAAATCACACTTCACAGGACACTTTTTGTAAGAATCGTATTTTTGGGTACTTAATAATAATAAACATGGTTGAAATTAACCGTCTGTGACGAGAACCTCGTGAAGGCCGAGAAGGACAAGTCCAGCAAGTACCTAGACTTGGCTCACGAGGTAACCGCCATGTGGGAGGTTGATTCGGCGATCATTGTGCCGATAGTTGTTTCTGCGAACGGTCTCATAGCGAAGAGTCTCGACCAACACCTAGAGAGACTTTCGCTACGGGGTTGTGGTTGGATCAAGGGTCAGATTCAGAAGGCGGTTATCCTGGACACGGCGCGCATAGTCCGAAGGTTCCTCTCTCTGCGACCCTGACCACCGGCAGCCTGGGCCTTGCTCCGTTGCCGGCGGCACCCTAGGATAGGTTTTTTACAATGTTTTTATTGTTTTTCTATGTTTTAGATGTATTTTTATATTTTACTTTTATAAAAATATTGTAAAAACCTAATCCTAAGAAGGAAAATAAATAAAGAATAATAATAAACATGGTTCAAAATTATTTTTTTGTAATACTAATACTTCAAACTATCTTATAAATAGCATTTTATGCGGCTTTTTTCATTAATAGAGTTTTTCGACCTTTTAGGGAATAAGGAGCCTTAAATGTATCCATATTTTCAGACGTGAACGACTACAAGAAATACCAAAATCTGTTCCATTTCATATACATAAATATTTGTTAACAAGTTCCCGATAAAAAGGCTAAAATTTGGTCCATAAGTCTACTTAAATTCTTATTTTATTTTGTTTATTTTTATATGTATAACTAGACATGATATTTGACCTAATAGTAAAAGAACCCATGACATTAAACCTAGTTCGATAAGACTACCAGATGATATATATAGTTATATATATAAATATAATTAGTTACGCCTTGGGGAACACGAAATGCCGAAACTACAATGCAAAAACCTGGCGGTGTATTAAAAAAAAACCGGTTTCTAGTCTGATAAGACTCCCAAGTTTCCTTTATTTCTCGAAGCAGGGCAGTGCTGCAAGCCCAAGTACTTGGCCTTATCAATGGCAGCAGCATCATAAGATTGTAGATGTAAGCCAAAACCTAGCTCCTATTTTTGATATCAAATTACAAGAAGTGTGTCCAAATAAATTCATATTTAAATTCATATTAAGTACTTATATATAATAAATATATAGATCTATGATACAAGTCATACAATACATATAAAAAAATATAATATACATAAATACAAAACATCCAAAATAAGCACCCCATAGTTTGGTTTGCTGCAAAAATCTCCGTGTAGCGTGTGGGTATGGGGACCAAACAGATACAAAAGGAACACATTTTTCACCACAATATTCTTTAATATCCATAATTTAAAAGTACTTGTTTTGTTCGTTTGTGTAGGTACATACAGTATTAACAATAACTAAATTAAACTAATGGTACGGAATGTAAAGCTTATTTATTGCACATATCATTTGGCGTAACGTGACGGAGACCTCCGTGTAAAATTAAATGTATCATATTGGTTGGTTAATATTTTTTCTTTAACCTTAACAACTGATAATTGTTAGTAAAATTGAGCAAACGCTTGTATCGTGCACTAATAGTAAAAGTTAGGTACTTAAGATAGTCGTACATAAGTACGAGCGTTTTCTTCAACGGTTAACAATTATGTAACATTATAAAATTAAGCCGAGACCCGTGCAACATTTAATCGAAATAAGTTTGTCATATCACTTCGACCTCTTCTAATTATTTACCAACCAACTAAAACCGCATGTTCGAAGGCACTGCTCACAAGAAACACGCATCCAAACTGAACTATTCTACCTTTATAATACTTATCAACTCTCTTCACCTTACAAATCCAACTATCCAAAATTATCAGAAAAATAAATAAATACTAAAGTTGTAGCGTCTGTCAAACATTAAATAACTAGTAATCGTAATTTTTTCAGCAAAACCGGTGCAATGACGTTATTATGTGAAATTGTTATGTAATTACCAACCATCTTTACATTATTACTTAGTTCTAAATAGCTTTGATTTTATTTGATTCTTGGTTGAAACAATTTAATAGCCTCAAAATAATAATAGCACTAGCACTGTCAGCTGTCACTGTCACGGTCAGCTGCAACGAAAAAGGCATTTTTCTCTGCAGCTGACTGTACGAAAAATGCTGGAAAATCTACGATCACTGATTATAACAGAGTAGAAGGTAGATTAAAAATCTAATGTTGAACACTTAGAAAGTGTGCATAATGCATATCGTGTGTTGCCTGTGATAGACATTTGTTGATTTCAGTTTCGTTAGAAGAATCAATTGCTCTTGTCACTTAGCCTATAACTTGTCACTTTGTGAGGGACTTATTAAAACTATTTGTACCAACTTATAGTTTGCTTTTAACTACGGCTTCTTCGTGTTGATCGTCGCCAAACGCCATGTTTCCGAGGGCAAAGATATTATCGGGGTCCAAAGTTTGCTTCGCAGCTAGTAATAATCTTCGCCCGGGCTCGCTTACTGTATCTTTGTACCATTTTTTCCGAAGCTTACCAACACCGTGGTGATGAGATATTGACCCTAGAAACAGATAAACCAGATATAAATAAAAAGTTTGAATATCACTATAAAATATAACGGTTACACTCACGTCACTTTAGTCACTTCGCGCGACATGTTTTATAGTGATAGTATGTCTCACGAAAGTTTAAATTTAATAGACGCGTTTTACCTACCAATAAAACGCATATTAATTTACTTACCTTATTCGAGGCTTATTTAATTGAGATAGGCCGCACGTTTCCCGCCGTATATTGCTATCTCTTTCTTACATCCCTTCCACCTTTCTCCCTCCACCTGGCAGTGGGGATGACTTTAGATCGTTCCCAGATTTGAAATTGTTCGTTATTGGATCGAAATTATACCAGGCAGAGTTTACTCATAAGCCTCGAATAAGGTAAGTAAATTAATATGCGTTCTATTTGTAGGTAAAACGCGTCTATTAATTTGACTTGACCGTTATTCGAGGCTTGTATACTTACTTCAGAGAGAAGTTTAGATAAGTAACAGCATTATGACTATACTTCAGTTATTTAATTAATAGTAGGTACATAAAAAGGTACACAGTACTTTCAGGTAAAGTAACAGATCATTAGGCAATCAGAAATATTTCACTTGTAGTACCAAAACAATCAGTATTTTCTTACAGAATACTAACTGATTAGTATTAAAACCTAGTGCAAAAACCTTTTCTCCACTTTTGTAACAGGCCCTGAGAGGACGTTGAAGTAATCTTAGTATTTGTAAGGAATAATAATAACACTTGCTAATTGATTGATGAATGAAAAGATAGATAATTGTCAATATCTATTACTTGTTAAATAGTATAACAATCAGAAAATTCAAAGTTTTATAACAAGTCTTATTTATTAATCATAACTTAACCTTGTTTGATATATTTTTATAGACAAAAGGTGAGCACAGGCATGGCATATCCTCGTGCCTGTAAAAGTTTTTAAGTGTTTTCAGAAAGCCAATTGTTTCGAGGCAGAATCTTCTCAACAGACCAATTGACTACCCCACTTTGGAAGCTACCGCAGCTTGTATGCTCCCAGACGTTGACATTAAGTCTGCCTCCTGAAATACAGGTTTCACCCAAAAGGCAATTAAGACACGCGATGCCGCTTTTAAAATTACCGCTCATAGAAATGGAAAGGTTATTACACATTGCGGATTCCCTTCTAGCTTTCAATAGAAAGAGAGAAATGCGTTTAATCCACAAACACAGGGTCAGTTTTTTCGGCATTACTCATTACTTAGTAATTTCCATCGTGATTGTCTAAATAAAATTCGCGCAATGAGTTTTGGACCCGAACATAGGCTAAAAATTACTGGGATATCAATTAATTGGCAATAGTTATACCTACGGACAATATTTTGCAATGTAAAATCATGTGTTCTCCGCCCAGATCAGAGATGTAAAAGTAATGCAGTTCGCCTGCAAGCTTAAAAAAATGTAATCATGGTAAATTTTAGATTTACAAGATAATCAATCAAAACACCTGCACTCCAAATGGTTTTTTGCCTACATGAGTTTAAACCATGCTTTACAAGGACATGGCTAGTATAGATACTTAACCTTTCCGTGAAATCCGTATTACACTGAGTAATAAGTATTTACTACGGAATTATAAAGAAGTATTGTCTTAAGTAAGATAATTTGTCAATCAAGTAAACGGAGGTCTGATAAGTATTTGGCAACATCTGAACCTGCAGAGAGGAGTCAAGATGACTGTAAAAGAGCTATATACCTGCTCAGAATTTTAGTCTGCTAGACTTTTCGACCACCCCCACACTTCCAGACTTCTAGTGTCATCTCGTGCACATTTTGGAGTGGTAGATTTGTAGTCACGTCCTAGAACCCTGTCCAGATATTGTAGCGTAAAAAGATGCGCCAGGTCTTGAGATCCGCATGCCAAAAGACGCAGTGCCATCGAGGAACTATTACTAGATACTCGTACCATTGAGTTGGTAAGTTTCTGTTGCTTGTTAAGGTGAGCCAGCACCTTCGGTATTAAATAGGAGGGTAGAAAGATCCATGCCAGATTGAAATTCCATATCCTTGAAAAGGAATCGTAAAACAGGGCTTCGTGGCCGTTCTGGTCTATTGACTCGACGCTTGATTGATTACGACATGAACTCTCGCCGAAGCAAACAGTTCTATGACATGTGAGTATTTGGGGATCACAAATGGGGAGTATTTTGAAAAAACTCTCCGTGCATTGTGGGAGAAAATGCCACTCTGGCGGTGCGCGCAGTCTTTAATAGCTGATCCGCGCGGCTGTTGTATCTCCCCGATAAGTAAAATAGGTTTAGCTGAATTTTATATAGCTTCAACAAATGAAACACTCCAAGTTGGGCGTTGACTACCAGTACCGTCGAGTGAGCCAGGTACTAACAACGATCTACTAAGACGTTTAAATAGGCAAATATCTCTATCTGATTGCAGTGCAAAGTCTGTTCCGCACTTGTCCAGAGAGACCCCAGAGAGACTACTCCTGCTACTAATCCTGCCTTAAGGCATTAAGTCCGTCATTTGTACTTTCTTGTATCGTGCAATAATAAATAAATAATCGGGTTGCTATTCTCTTAGTGGTTCGGATCGGATCGGATTCGTCGGTGTCAGAAAATGTGACGAAGGTGCCACGTGGCTTGCCGACGGGCAAAGATAATTGCGCATCCACCAAATCAGATCGTCCCTGGGCTCTGGAGGGGTCGTAAAGATCTTTTTGAATATTCTGGTATCTGATTTATATGATGGTCTGGTATATGATAGTAGGTCGGTAGTTCAGATAGATATATAGGTCTATTTTGCACAACCAATCTTTTAGTTTGAAGAAAGTACACGGTGAACATTTAGTAAACCGAATCGTTCTGTTAGTACGAATACGAATTTGTTCAGGGCCTTCAGGTTTAAAATAAAGTGAACAATGCCGTCGCCGGTACTAGTGATATTGTGTAGAAAAAACTGTGCCAGGGCTCTGTCACTTCCAGCATACCTTCAGCCTTCATTTGATTGATAACCGAGGTCATTTTAATTGATTGTGGATAGTTGAAATCGCTTCGTTGAAGACTTCGATAATGGAGTGGCGGTTTCTGAACCAAAAGGTATTCGATACCCCTTTATAATCCACAATAGGAAAGCGGAGAGCATTCATTTCTTTCCAAACATTATAATAGCTTGCTAAACGGCCGAAACTGAACTGTATATATGTTTGTTCTGTCCCTCGGGGGAGTTAACACGTTTATGTCCTCCTCGAGCTCTGTGCTGGACCTGCTGAAAGTCCCATGTCTCTCGGTCTCTAAGGTTGAAGCACGACACTGACCTTGTATCAGAGCGAGTGGACTGATATGGGGTTTAATACCCATGCGAAGGTTATCGATGATGGTAAACACCTTGCGAAGGTGCGATATTGCTTACATCAGTACAGCCTCTGCACTCCTGATTACTGCCATGTGCCTGAGTACAGCTAGTACCATGCGATAGTAGCAGTACCATGCGATAGTACTTTACGAGGCGCTGGTCCCTGCGAGGGAGCGCTTGTTGCCATTGAAGGTCGTGCCTTCGCAGCAGGATTGTTTTCTTTGTAAAGGCCAAAAAAGTTTTCGTATATCGCCATGTATCTCAATTACAGCCGTGAACACTTGGCGTTAAACAGCGGTGTTCAGTGATACCCTTGTGTCTCATTTTGATCACTTCTGCTATAGAGCAGCCACAGATTATCTGTAAATAATCTCAAATACTTTGAAATAATCACCACTGAGGAACACACTGTTCATTAAGTTTCTCACGAAGCGCCTCGTGTTCAATTTCAAGTGCTCCATGGGCCCAAACAAGCAATTTCTGCATGGCTGTATGTAAGATGCTGTTTCATCATACAGTAAGTTAACCTTTTCGACGCCACGACAAATGTCAAAGCACTCATTCATGCTAATAATGACTACTTAATGAGTGAATTTAGACTAAAACGTATGGTAACTTTTGACGGATATATCCGTCGTTGAACCTGCGGTGCAGATTTATCCGTCGTTGATGTCGAAAAGGTCGTGCACTGAAAACCTATCTGCCTGCACTAAGTTGTACACTTTTTGAAACTCCGCATATCGGAGGTTGTTTAAATAGAGCGAGTACCCTGCGAGAGTACTATACAAGGCGCTGGTCCCTTGTAGGGAGCGCTTGTTGCCTTTGTTCACATAAAACTTTCAACTCACCTTTTAATGTAAGTAGTTGGCATATCAGGCTCTTTAAATTTGGTATCCAAAAGCAAACTTTCAGGATCCAGCGGAGCTGGCGGACTCCGTTTTGGTTCAATTTTAACGTAAATATTCTGACTGTAGTCTGAAATATCTGAAATATTATGTTTATTCTGAGTAGCTGCTTTTTTACGCTCCCCCCTTTTCTTTGAGGGGCGGTACCGCCTTCGCTTCGAGCCTGAACTCGAGGAGCCAGAGGAGCTGCTACTTCAACTCGATGAAATAGAACTGGACGACCACCGGTCGCGATCTCGTCTAGGTTTTGGCTGAAAATCAGCGTTACTAATCTTGCATCGTCCTTGATTCTAAATACAATTCGACATATGATTACTATACAATTAAAATTATGAAAATCGAACGACAAAACCGTTTTTTAATTTTTATCAAAAAATAGAGGGTACATTTCTCGCATTACATACATGCTTAAGGTCATCATCAAACACTTAAGAGCCATGCTCTTGTCGGTGCAACTGAAAGTGGGCTCTCCATTTGCTTCGGTCCCAGGCCTCCTCTTTGATCTCTTGGTACGACCTGACCTTAACATTATTTTTAATTTGGTCTATATAATTAATTCTAGGTCTTCCCCTTCCTCGCCTTCCTTCCATTTTTCCTTCAACTATCTTCTGTATAAAGTTGTCATGTCGTATGAGGTGGCCCATCATCCTCCCTCTTCTCGACTCTATGCTATCCATCAACTGCCTCTTTTCCTCCACTCTTTCCAGCACTTCTTCGTTCGTCACTCTCTCAGTCCAGCTAATCCTCTCCATCCGCCTCCAACACCACATTTCAAACGCCTCAAGTATACTCTTGTCCCTCTGTGTCAGTGTCCATGTCTCGCTGCCGTAAAGTGCTATGCTCCATATATATGTTTTTACAAATTTCTTCTTTGTGTTTTTGGATATGTTTGAAGTTAGTAGGTTCCTTTTATTATGAAAAGCTTGTTTGGCCATTGCTATCCTGGCTTTTATATCGGGCGTACACCTAGAGTCGGCGGTGATGAGGCTTCCTAAATATCTAAAGGATTTAACCATTTGTACCGTTGATCCATTTAGTAAAATTTGTGACAAGGGCTGGTTTTCTTTTTTTGACGTCACTAAAATCTTGGTCTTATTTACATTTATCTTCAGTGCGAATTCTTTAAAAACTTTATCCACTAAACTTAATAATGTCTCTAAATCTTTATTTGATTCTGCTATTGCCGCTATATCATCCGCAAATCTTATGAATTTTATATTATGTCCATTAAATTTTACTCCTATGTCTGTTTGTTCTTCAATTTTCTTAATTGCTGATTCTATGAAAATGTTGAAGATTAATGGAGAGAGTGAGCAACCTTGTCTTACCCCTTTCCTTATCTTAGCTGTTCCTGTCTCTTCTCCTATTTTTATCATTGTTTCTTGTGCTTTATATAGATTGTATATGATTGTACATGCTTAAGGTGCAAGCATTTAATTTTATACAATAGGTACGTCACTCGAAAGAAGGATAAATATGACGTAACGAATGAATCGCAAGTATTCGAGTACTCCGTTCGAAGTCGAAAATAATTTCTATCTGCATGATAAGAAAATTAACACACTTAAGTAATGTTCAAAGACTTACGTGGATTGTTGATCACAAATAAAATTGCAAAATCGAAATAAGTGATACCATATTGTATACTGAATAGTCGCACTATATGTAGCTAGGAATAATGGATTCTTGTAGAACATATCTTGTTCTTTATGCATTTGTTAGTGCGACCAGGGGGGTTTCACTACGCAGTTTAGGTACATTTGGCCGGCGCGCCTCCCGGGGAGTCGTATAGCAGTGGGCTGCCGCTCGGCTCGCACGATAGTCGTGTCACGTGGCGCTCGCGCAAAATTTAAAATACACAATGGCTTCGAAACCTATTTCGATCTAATCCGTATAAAATATGTATTTACGGATGTCTGAATAAACGGAAGAACAAGGAAGCAGAAATAACATTTGTAATTCCGGACGATATTGAAAGGTCCCAAAGTCCTTACTTAGTAATAGTTAAAATAAACATCCTTAATTTATTGAATATCGGTTGCCCAGAAATAATATTAGGAGCTGACCGACATATTTTCAAAGGAATACGGCTGTGGCATACCTACTTCCGTGAGAATCAGACATAATCCCTATAAAAAAATCTATCTCCGGATAAAAATTTCGTGTTTACATAATCAACGTTTGTAATTCCTACATATTTATCTAACAATAATAAATCAGTAGGTATAGGTACAAAAACTTGTCAAGTGCCAACCCCGTGCCGACGCTCACAGCTCGGTCATAAAACTGCGGCGCGCAAAGAAGATTTACGGTTCGTGCGCGGTTATAAGTTTAAATTTTGCTTGCAGGCGGCGAGTATAGGTATAATTTTATACCTAAATCTGACTTTTGTTAAGGAGTGAATTTTCTGTACGGTAGTACTATTAGTTATTCTGTGGTGCGACCAACCGCGGCGGGAAACAGACGCCAATGACGAACAATTTCAAATCTGGGAACGACCTAAAGTCATCCCCACTGCCAGGTGGAGGGAGAAAGGTGGAAGGGATGTAAGAAAGAGATAGCAATATACGGCGGGAAACGTGCGGCCTATTTCAATAAAATAAGCCTCGAATAACGGTCAAGTCAAATTAATAAGTTTGAATATCACATCGCGGGCTGGCAAAAAACAGTGTTACTATGTCGTGTATTTCATTCAAGTACATTGTTCGTTCCAACTTCCGTCAAATTCAATGTAGCCAATATACTATTCTAGTTCAGTTTCTTTAAAAAAAATATAATTAATCCCGGCCAACGCAGGCAACGCATTAATCTAGTAAGCACATTTTCTACAATTTGTAATAATTTTGTAGCTTACCGCCGCAATCAATAATTTCATCTCTAGCGGCCTCCTCGATTTCTTCATACATCGCTACGGGATCCTTGAATGACGACGAATTGAATCCAAAGTAGAAGTAAATGCAACAGCCGGCGTCGTATCTGAAAATGGAAAACAAAATATATCTTAATGAGCAACGACAAGTACTTTTAGTGGAATACGGGAACGCCTTTTTAACCTATAAAAATGACATAAATCACAAGTCCGATGTTATTTTGTGACCTGTTAGAATACGTTAAGTACTAATAATAAAAAATATTTTCTAACAATTGTTAGCATTGCGCTAGGTATAATACATGTATTTGTTTGCTACGCATATAAAAGATTATGTAAGTTTTATTTTTCTCCATCAGGCTATCGCTTTTTACTATCGCAACATAATTTCACATTTTATAGCGGTTTTGTCAAGAGCATATGTCGTCTTAGCTATTTGTAATTCGTTTAGAATTCAAGGTTTTTTTTTTTTTTTTTTATACCACGACGGTGGCAAACAAGCATACGGCCCGCCTGATAGTAAGCAGCTACCGTAACCTATGGACGCCTGTAACTCCAAAGGAGTCACATGCGCGTTGCCGACCCTTTACAATAAGGAGGATTCACTGTGTTGACGACTAAAGGAACAAGAAGTTCCCTCATCGTCAACACGCTGGGTCCTCTTTGAGCTCTTTGGCAACCTTACTTACCTGCAGGAACACAACACTATGAGTAGGGTCTAGTGCTATTTGGCTGTGGTTTTCTGTAAGGTGGAGGTACTTCCCCAGTCGGGCTCTGCTCCAGATTTGAGCGATGACATTCGCTGAACGTGCCCTACCACACTTAGCGAGATGCCATTCGCAGTGCCCATACCTCTCTTTGCTCACTTATATTTTGACAAATTGTTTTCGATTATGCTCACATAATCTATTGACCAAACTGTTATAAAATGACAGATGATGATGAAATAGTTGAATGCAATAGTATGGTAAAGGAAAATACGTCTTGTATAATCTTTTCATGTAGTTATATTAACAAATATCTATATAATACCTAGCGCGACGTCAAAAACTGTTAGAAAATATTTTTTATTATAAGTAATTATACCATATTCTCTAACTAAAAAAGAAAATCGCACTTGTGAGTTATCGAAGCTCAAAACAGTTCGCGTACTGTACTATTTTTTGGCTATTAATTTCAAAGCTCAAAACGTTATTTCTAAGCTCTTTACTGTCAATACTGCCACTGACTTGGTATATTAGGTATAGACGAGACAAGGTAATAATAATACCAAAGCCGAACGGGATGGTGGATAGAACATTCAATAGGCTCCAAAAGTGAAGCACTTAAAATGAGTGAATTTAAACAATTGTCGCTATCGCTACGCTAGGCTAGTCGCGCACCGGCAAGCGAGAGATGCGGACGTGCCAATGAGTTCCCGTCGCCCGCGTGAGAAAGAGACAAACTGTAATTTTCTAACAATAAGAGTGACAAAAATGGAATGATTGTCAAAATACATAAACATAACAGAATCGTTGCTAGGTTATGAAATAACTCTGGAAGTATTTTTGTGCTCATTTTTTTTACAGTATAACCCATCCATAGTAAATATCATTGTCAATAGGTATTACAGAGAAGACGCTATTATAGTAGGTCCTTGTCATAGTCACATTGTAATTATTGCGTACTAAAAGACCCTAAGTACAATATAAACATTTGTTACCCATAGAGTATATTGAATAGTAGGGTTGTTACCCTCCACCGCTTTTTGAAGGTCAACAAAGAAAGCGACTAAATTGTATAGACTAATTACCGGTATGCTATCATTGCTATCAGCCATCTTGAAACGTGTTTTAAAATTAGTCGCGTAGGTCAGAAGTCCTTGG
The DNA here is from genome assembly GCA_947086415.1 of Pammene aurita. Lineage (NCBI taxonomy): Eukaryota > Metazoa > Arthropoda > Insecta > Lepidoptera > Tortricidae > Pammene > Pammene aurita. Next base: position 7,732,268 of record OX352294.1, read on the forward strand.
GCGACCGCGTGTTTCAAAGTTTCATTCAAGTTGCTTTTGAGTGTTTTGAGTTTACTGCATACGAATCCATAATGAATATAATGATATATATTCAACTCTGTTGACATTGTGTCAAATCAAAGTACAAATTTGAACAAATATTTTTGGGGTTCCGTAGCCAAAATGGCAAAAACTGACAAAATTATATTATAGTTTCGCCATGTCCGTCCGTCCGTCCGTAACTTCCGTAATATGTCACAGACATTTTACTCGGAAACTGATGTATCTTAATAAAATTTAAACATAAGGTGTATTTTGAATGGCGCTATTTACTTTTGTAGTAAAATTGCAGAAAAATATATTATTAGGGGGTGCCTCTATAACTGCATGTAACTAGATGGCATTTTTTTAAATCAAATTTCAAACCGTTGCACATTAATCGATAGGTTTTTAAAAAAACATTCAGGTTATTTAAACATTTTTTGATAATGTGAATATTTTCAGAAATACTTGAACCATAAGTCAAAAAATATGTAAAAAACCGGCCAAGAGCGTGTCGGGCCACGCTCAGTGTAGGGTTCCGTAGTTTTCCGTCCGTCACAGTAAGTATCCCCACTTAAGAGTTAAAATAACACCGCCATGTAGGGTATAATATGAGCGTTCCACGTACAGCGACATCTATCGGCAAATTAAGTAAACTATTGCGCGCGAGCTTAAAGTATGGAAGATGATTTTTATGGGATAATTCTTTATTGCGTGAACCGATTTTCACCGTTTTTACTTTATTTGAAAGCAAGTCTTTTCATTGTGATTTTGTAGAAATTACAGGTACAATAAACACCTGCTTATACGGTCAAATTACAAACTTAGTTCAGAAATTATTTTGTAATTTTTTTTCAAAAACTATTTAACCTATCAAGTTCAAAATAATTTTCCTAGAAAGTTTTTATAAAGTTCTACTTTTGAGATTTTTTTACATATTTTTAAAACTTATGGTCAAAAGTTAGAGGGGGGGGACACATTTTTTTTAACTTCTGGAGCGATTATTTCCGAAAATATTTACATTATCAAAAAATGATTTTAGTAAACCCCTATTCATTTTTAAATACCTATCCAACAGGGGATGTTGGGGCTCTTCCAACCTCCTTGGCTAAGTGACATCAACTGACCGACTGGCTGACTGACATACACTTCTGGAACGACGAATTTGAATTCAAAATTAGACAGGACGACAGAACAGTCTACGACAGACAGCGAACCAGACGGACGGTTCATTTGGTCCTATATCACACGTTAGGGTTGAAATGAAAAAAAAAAATCACTCCCCACTTTACGTATAGGGGAGGTACCCTAATAAAACATTTTTTTCCACTTTTTATTTTATCACTGGCGTGATTGATATACATATTAGTACCAAATTTCAGCTTTCTAGTGCTAACGGTCACTGAGATTATCCGCGGACGGACGGACGGACGGGCAGACATGGCGAAACTATAAGGGTTCCTAGTTGACTACGGAACCCTAAAAAACAAGAACTTTACTACATTCTTTCTACGAAAATTGTTTTGAATTGAACATTATCGGTTCAGCCATTTATGAGTTATCTCCTTAAACATCTTCTATAGGCAACTAGATACGATATTTTGGTATTAGTTTGGTTGAAACCCTCCGGCTGGCGGTTGGCCTGCGCTTGGGGGCACAAGTACCTATGCGCACCGCACAGATGCCCCTGTGGCAAGGACGTCGACCAGCTAGGGCACCACGGACTCTCCTGTCAGCGGAGCGCGGGCCGCCTCTCTCGTCACGCTGCGCTAAATGACATTATCCGCCGGTCTCTTGCCACCGTCAATGTGCCGGCGATACTCGAGCCGGCCGGTATAGCTAGAGACGATGGCAAGAGGCCTGACGGGATGTCACTGATTCCGTAGAGTTTGGGACGGGTGCTAGTGTGGGACGCGACTTGCGTGGACACGCTGGCACCGTCTCACCTCCACGGTACCATGAATAAAGCTGGCGCGGCGGCGGAGGTGGCCGAGGCTCGTAAAAGGCGAAAATACGGGGGCCTCGACGCCAATTACAACTTTCTTGCATTTGGCGTCGAGACTCTAGGTCCGTGGGGTCCCGCAGCTCAAAAGCTTTAAAGCCAGGTAGCTAAACGGCTGGTCGAAGTCACAGGGGACAAACGAGCTGGCAGCTTCCTCGCTCAACGGATAAGTATTGCAATTCAGCGAGGAAATGCTGCCAGCGTCCTCGGCACGATGCCACAGGGGCCCATTTTAGAGATAGATTTTTAGTTTTTAGTATTTTTAAGTAAGTTTATTTTAGGTTATTTACATAGTTTATTTAAGTTTTCGCATGTACCTATCTTGTACCTGAAATAAAAGACGTTAGGTTCTCATTCCACTGAAGCTGAAGTAGGGTTTTGAACCCGGTTCTGTATCAGAACCGGGATTTTCAGGATTTTTTGTACAGAAAATTAGAATCGAGATTCGATACTGCTTACCTTACCTATTCAATTCGATCGGTGATACTGATAAGATCGATGTCAAATCAGATATTGAATAAAGATCTCTCTGGGTGGAAAACCTGATCATAAATAAGGAGTGATGATGACCATAATTAAAGAGAGGTATGGGTACAGCGAATGTCATCTCGCTCAAATCTGGAGCAGAGTCCGACTGGGGATGGGGAAGTACTTCCACCTTACAGAAGACCACAGCGAAATAGCACTAGACTCTACTCACAGTGTTGTGTTCCTGCTGGTAAGTAAGGTTGCCAAAGAGCTCAAAGAGGACCCAGTGTGTTGACGACGAGGGACCCTCTTGTTCCTTTAGCCGTCAAGATAGTGTATCCTCCTTTTTGTAAAGGGACGGCAACGCGCATGTGACACCTCTGGAGTTGCAGGCGTGCATAGGCTACGGTAGCTGCTTACCATCAGGGCCGTATGCTTGCTTGCCACGTTGTAGTATAAAAAAAAAAAAGGAGTGAACAGATAAGCACTAACGTCTGCGTGAGCCGGCACGAGATGTGGTAGTGCGTGACGCCCCTGCGGCGGCACTCCGCGCGCACGCGGCGCTTGACGCCGGCGCACAGGGCCAGCGCGCGGTCCCACGGCACCGACGTCTCGAACGACTCCGCCACCACGCTGAAGTCTAGTGCCAGGTCCTGGGAACGGGAATTATTCTCTTCAGTTATGAAAAAAAAAACAACGAGGCCCGATTAGGTATACGAATATAAATAAAATGCTTAGCGATTGGTTGTATAATCTAGAATACAGTCAGACAGAAAAGATGATTCATAAATAAATAAAATAGGTACTTAATTCCATCATCATCATCATCATCATCATATCAGCCGAAAGACGTCCACTGCTGGGCATAGGCCTCCCCCAAAGAGTGCCACAATGACCGGTCCTGCGCCACCCGCATCCAGCGGACTCCCGCGACCTTCACCAGGTCATCAGTCCACCTTGCGGGGGGTCTACCCACGCTGCGCCTTCCGGTTCGTGGTCGCCACTCGAGAACCTTTCCGCCCCAACGGCCATCGGTTCTACGAGCAATGTGCCCCGCCCACTGCCACTTTAGTTTAGCGATTCGGAGGGCTATATCGGTTACTTTGGTTCTGCTGCGGATGGCCTCATTTCTGATGCGATCACGCAGAGAGACTCCAACCATAGCCCTCTCCATTGCCCTTTGGGTGACTTTGAGCTTTCTTATGAGGCCCATTGTAAGCGACCACGTTTCAGTACCATATGTCATCACTGGCAACACACACTGGTCAAAGACTTTCGTCTTGAGACACTGTGGAATATTGGACAAAAAGATGTGCCGTAGCTTCCCGAACGCTGCCCAACCGAGTCGGATTCGTCGATTGACCTCTTTCTCGAAGTTGAATCTACCTAACTGGACAGTATGCCCTAAGTATATATAATCGTCCACAACTTCGAGTGTAAAGTCTCCGATTGTAACGGGAGTTGGTGCTACATGGGTGTTTGACATGATCTTCGTCTTATCCATGTTCATCTTTAGACCAACTCGCTCGGAGACTTTACTGAGGTCATCGAGCATCGTACTCAAATCCTCCATGGTCTCAGCCAAGACTACTATGTCGTCAGCAAACCGAAGGTGAGTGATGTACTCGCCGTTTATGTTGATGCCTAGCCTTCTCCAGTCCAGAGTCTTGAAAACATCCTCCAGTGCAGCGGTAAACAGTTTAGGAGAAATAACATCTTGCCTGACTCCCCGCTGCAACGGAATAGGCTTCGAGTTTTGGTCCTGGAGTCGGACTGACATAGTGGCGTTCTCGTACAAACACTTCAGCACTTCGATATAGCGATAGTCCACTTGGCACCTCTGGAGAGATTGTAGTACAGCCCAGGTTTCGATCGAGTCGAAGGCTTTCTCGTAGTCCACGAACGCTAAGCAGAGGGGCAGGTTATACTCCTCAGTCTTCTGTATAACCTGACGGAGCGTATGGATGTGGTCTACGGTACTAAAGCCTCTTCGGAAACCGGCTTGTTCGGGAGGCTGGAAGTCATCTAGCTTGCGTGCGAGACGGTTCGTAATGACTCTTGAAAACAGCTTATAGACATGGCTCAGAAGTGAAATGGGTCGGTAGTTCTTCAGTAACGCGTTATCACCCATAATTCCATGTTAGTTAATAAATCAAACCATTGGTATCACCAATCTTATGTATAACTTAAAATAATAAAATTAAAATTGTAACTTTAAGAACACAATACCATTATAAGCAAAGGCTTATAATTTTTTTTTGCTGTATGTATTTTAATATTCCTTATTTTTTCATTAAATTTTAAGACCAGACCAGACAGAACAACCAATCAATATTTATTTTTAGAAACAACCTAACAAATGACTCAAGACTCAAACGACACCAAATTCAGAAAGACGAAAGCCGCATTTAGAATAATTTCTCTTTAACCCAACTAACTCAGAAAAAATCTTAATAGCGCCATTAATCTTCATGGCACAGCGCCATCTATTGGTGGATTTGTTTTTATTTGTTGTATTGTCTGCTTATAAAGTAGTTCAGGATGAACGGGTCTTATTTAATTTAGTAAATACACCTTTTTACCCGACTACAGCAAAAGTCAAAAGGTGCGGCTATAATTTTTAAATTTCAGCAGAACCTCTAACGCCATCTAATGTGGAGTAGTGTACCTAATAAATGAAAAAGTATCGGAACGCGGAAAAAATCTATGTACATAATCAATATATTACTGAGGTTGAATCTTGTAAAATTCCAGCAGCTTACAAAGAAATCTACGTGGACGGAAAACATCTTCCTAACAATGTATGGTAAAAAAAACTATTTCAACAAACAAATATTATTATAGGTACCTACTAATACCGAAAGATGAAAAATAATTAACATCCTACAGGGCAGGGTCAATATGTAATCTAAATGTAAATGTTTTAAATACGTTCATTTTCAACGGCAAAATCAATCAACGGCAAAAACATATTTATGATGAGACCAGTAACCCCATTTACTGGGGAGCAGTGAACCTAATAAGTGAATAAGTGTTTGAATACGGAAAGATCGCCGTGGAATTTTTAAAAAAACACAAAGTTTAAAGTCTCTAACACAAAATAAAAAAATCTCCAATACGAACTTTGCACCTTTTACAAAGTTTTAAGTCTCTAACTCTAAACCAGAAGTTTCTCCCATACAAACTTTGCTCCCCTATTTTACCCTCTTAGGGTTAGAATTTTGCAAAACGCTAAAACACTTTCTTTGGATTTAAGTTCGTAACCTTTTTACGAATTTTTAAGCCTAAGCTCAAAAAAAAATTTCTCCCATATAAACTTTGGACCCCTATTTGATCCCCTTAGGGGTGGAATTTCCAAAAATCCCGTCTTATCCCTTGCATACGTCATAAAAGTAAGCTCTGGACCAAATTTGAAGTTTCTAGTTCCAGTTTCGGCTGTGCGTTGATGGTAGATCAGGACTTCTTTTATATGTTTAGATTATTAGTCCCCGAACTGTCTAAATGTATGGGGTTCCATGATAACTTAATAATATTACTACTAGTGTTCTTGTTACTAATACGAGTCTCCTTGGTCTACTCACCCTGATGTAAGCGATGACAAATGTGAAGGTGTATCCCCTTTCTCCGTTGGTGGCGCCGGCCGGCACGCCGCCATATTTAGCAGCAATGGCGTTGAGCCTTTTCTCCCGCTCGGCCACCTAAAACAATAACAGACGTTTGCTTCCTATCTTAGTTTTCCTAGTTGCATACAGAATGAGCCAGAGTACTTTCATATTAAATAATTAAAAAATTTAAGCCTTTACTTCCTTAACTATCCAAAAAAGATGATTAGGTTAGGTATTATTTTAAGTCGAGTTCAATTTGGGGCTGTTAAAAAAGATAAAAAGATAAAAGATATTTATTCTTCAATTTAGGCACATTACAATGCACTTATGAACGTCAGAGAGAAAAAGAAAAACTACCACCGGTTCTAAACACCTCTGACCCGAGAAGTATTATTTATGACCGGCAAGAAACTCGGCGGGACTTATTTTTTCAAAACAGTAATACAGTAATATTATATCTTAAAGATACACAATAATGCGTAGTTCTATAAGAAGGCATATCAAAACAGCTTGAGAGACATACAATGTACGTATTGTTTCATTAAAATAAAATAATAATAATAATATCCAAATCTGATTGCTTCACAAAACGTTTGATATGCTTTCCTATCTGAACTGTGTCCTCTAAATGTTAGATGATTTTGTAGTAGTTTCTGGTTTGGGCCATGCATGTTTGTCCGTCATATAGTTATCGTCATATGTTCAAAGCGAGGGTAAATAGGTATCTCATAGGTAAGCGTGCTCCACCGTAGACCGCATCATCACTTACCATCAGGTGAGATCGCGGTCAAACAATTGCTTATAAAAAAAGATTAATAACTAGATAACTTGAATCTTGAATCTAGTGGTCAGGACGTCAGCCGCGAAAGCTGAAGACGCCAGTTCAAATCGGGCCTCGGACACCGGAGGGTTTGGTCACTTTTTCTGAAGTATATGACATCTATTTTCAACTAGATAACTTATTAAGCTAAGGCTCCTTTCTGGGTATCAACCTCCTCTAATAGTGTCTCAGTTATTCGGTCTCCTATTTTACTTTTGCAGTTAGTTCCAGCTGTTTTTTCGATGTCGTTCGCCCACCGTTCGGTTGGTTGATCGTTGGATTACCCAGTCCCAAAGAATAGACGTTTAGTCTTGGTACTCTTGGTGGAAGCAAACGCACCTGACAAACCTGTCTTGAATACAAACAATTTGTCTACACGTGTAGGTATTAGTGTTGGTACTTAATCTAAAGCTGTGCAACTTTGCCGTTCAAGTCTTAATGTAGAAATACTTCAGGTCTTCGGTCACATCTACAGATCGTCTCAGTTTTAGTTACGATACTGAAATGAGGCACTATGTAGTTACTACGCATCTATACCTTACCAGCTTTCCCCTTTGGCCATTGAGGATATCTTCTGCTCAGATTGCTTTGATCCCGAGATCGGAACAGGACTGAAATGTTGCAGTCTGAGTAAAAGGAAATGTCCCACTTTGTCGATATTGAATTATTAGGCAAGTACTTCCTAAAACTACACATTATACGCTATCTTGTCCTTGTGTGCCCTTTTGCTAACCTCGTACACATTTGTGGACTGAGTGGGACCTTTTCCCGTGGACAGATGTCTATGTACTTACCTCGTCAGCCTCTCCCTCTATCAGTAGTGTGACGACGCACAGCTTGGCCGGATCGAAGCCCTTGATGCGAGTGATGTAGAAATGCTTCAGACCGTCGAGTATCACCCCACCCCATGTGGACTCGAATTTGAGTGCAAGACCGAAGCGAAACTGAAAAGGAAAGATTTTTTTAAATTGATGTGCTTATTGGGAGCCCGCGTTATACGTACATTACACTCCGAAAAGTCCTCTACTAAAACGACATCATTTGACTAGTATTGCAGTAAAACTATGTGTGTAAGCTACTCTAGGCTCCCAGGCCGGGATCACGAGCATGCTGTAGCGGGTCAGAGTATGTGTAGTACAGTACATACTTGGTCGTTGTCCATGAGCCGTATGCTGGACGGCTGGAGACGCTTCTCGGCCACCTCTCCCTCGAAGGCTACTCCAGGCTCCCAGGCCGGGAACACGAGCGAGCCGTAGCGGGTCACAGTATGTGTAGTACAGTACATACCTGGTCGTTGTCCATGAGCCGTATGCTGGACGGCTGGAGACGCTTCTCGGCCACCTCTCTCTCGAAGGCTACTCCAGGCTCCCAGGCCGGGAACACGAGCGAGCCGTAGCGGGTCACAGTATGTGTAGTACAGTACATACCTGGTCGTTGTCCATGAGCCGTATGCTGGACGGCTGGAGACGCTTCTCGGCCACCTCTCTCTCGAAGGCTACTCCAGGCTCCCAGGCCGGGAACACGAGCGAGCCGTAGCGGGTCACAGTATGTGTAGTACAGTACATACCTGGTCGTTGTCCATGAGCCGTATGCTGGACGGCTGGAGACGCTTCTCGGCCACCTCTCTCTCGAAGGCTACTCCAGGCTCCCAGGCCGGGAACACGAGCGAGCCGTAGCGGGTCACAGTATGTGTAGTACAGTACATACCTGGTCGTTGTCCATGAGCCGTATGCTGGACGGCTGGAGACGCTTCTCGGCCACCTCTCTCTCGAAGGCTACTCCAGGCTCCCAGGCCGGGAACACGAGCGAGCCGTAGCGGGTCACAGTATGTGTAGTACAGTACATACCTGGTCGTTGTCCATGAGCCGTATGCTGGACGGCTGGAGACGCTTGTCGGCCACCTCTCTCTCGAAGGCTACTCCAGGCTCCCAGGCCGGGAACACGAGCGAGCCGTAGCGGGTCACAGTATGTGTAGTACAGTACATACCTGGTCGTTGTCCATGAGCCGTATGCTGGACGGCTGGAGACGCTTCTCGGCCACCTCTCTCTCGAAGGCTACTCCAGGCTCCCAGGCCGGGAACACGAGCGAGCCGTATCGAGTCACGGGCGGCAGCGGACGGACTTTTATCGTCACCTGCAATTTAAATGTTCAATCAATTATGATCTACACTTCGAAATTTAATGAAATCATACGTAGAATACGAAGTCACGGACTAGTGTGCAGGGCCGGATTAACTATATCGGGCCTAGGCAATGCAAAGCTCGTGGTCCGTTTTTTAGACGTATCAAAATCATAAGCTCTTTTCAAGTTTATGGAGGGGATTTTGAAAGCGCGTGGGGCCTCTGGCGGATACTCTGCTCAAGGTTTATATTCGTGTTTATGGATTATTTTGGAAGTATAGCAATTGTGGGCTTCTGTGACCATAGGATTATATCATGTGTTTTGTCACTGTGGCTATTTGCTCAGAGGACAACAAAGTCTTTCAGGCGTATAATGAACACGTATGAAAAAGGAAACCGCCCATATATTCTCATCGAGGAGTGTCTAACAGTGACAAAAGTGACGTCATGTTTCTCAAGGTAGGTACCTCGGTGACGACTCCGAAGCAGCCCTCCGAGCCCATGACGACGTGCTCCCACTCAGGCCCGCACGAGATGCGCGGCACGCGGCAACTCTTCTCCAGCACTCCTGTTGGCGTCACCGTCTGGAATAATATAATAACAACATCTCTGTCACCGTGTCATATCCTCTGTCAGTAAGCTGTTGGGTAAGACCTGTAACAGGATTGATTTGGGATTGAGGATAGCGCAACCCTGTCTAAGACCTAAAGTACCTAATTAATACCCACACGCTTCATCCCGCTGGCCTGCGTAGCCACCCAGTCGCCCAGCGTACGAATCTCAGTACGAGTCAGCGTACTACTGACACGCCGTGAGGTCCTGCTTGTGCCGTGACCCACGTTGGTCTGCACTATGAGGTCCTCGATGTTGCCGTAGGTGTTCTACATGCCGCTGCCCCGCGCCGCTATCCAGTCGCCCAGCGTGGAGAACTCGTACCTACAATTCTAGCTAGTGACACACCGTGAGGTCCTGCTTGTGACGTCACCCACCTTGGTCTGCACTATGAGATCCTTGATGTTGCCGTAGGTGCTCTACATGCCGCTGGCCCGCGCAGCCACCCCTGCGCCTAGCAGCGTGGATAACTCGTACGAGTCTAGCTAGTCACACAACGTGAGGTCCTGCTTGTGACGTGACGCACCTTTGTCTGCACTATGAGGTCCTCGATATTGCCGTAGGTGTTCTTCTTCATCCCGCTTGCCCGCGTGGCCACCCATCCCCCTAACGTGGAGAACTCGTACGAGTCTGGCTCGTGGCCCACGGTGAGGCCGCGCGCGCGCATCTCGCGCTCTAGGTCTTGACCTACGATACCCGTCTGGAACAACAAGAAATATTCTTAAAACCAAACTTGACAGCGATTACTGAACTGATTATATGATTAGCCCTAAATATCAATATTTGAACTTGAAGCCTTTAAATATATGCCGTAAATATTTTACTTAACTGACAATACACTGTGCACTGATCTAGTATTATCTATGATATGAACCAATATGCACGAGCTGCTCCTGGTCGCTCCACAGAATGGAGTTCATCTCGATGGTGTCAAGAGCCAAAATGGGGCGCACCTCGCGGGCGAGAAACGTGATGGAGCCTGACACAAGTGTCATAGTCACAGTACGAACCAACCTGCACTCGCGCTAGGAGCTGATCGCGGTCGATCCACAGGATGGAGTTCATCTCGTTGGTGTCAAGAGCCACAATGGGGCGCACCTCGCGGGCGAGAAACGTGATGGAGCCTGACACAAGTGTCACAGTCACAGCACGAACCAACCTGCACTCGCGCTAGGAGCTGGTCGCGGTCGATCCACAGGATGGAGTTCATCTCGCTGGTGTCGAGCGCCACGATGGGGCGCGGCTCGCGTGGGGGGCATGTGATGGAGCCCGACACAGACGTGCCTCCACCGAACGGGATTATCACGAACTGGTGCCGAGTTGCGAGTGCGACTATCTTCACTACCTGTGGAATAGAAGAAAACTGATTAGGATCAATCTAATCTTTGTCTCAATGTTCATTGTTCAACTTGATAAAAACAGTCGCTATTGTAAAATAATTTATGTGCTGAATCTTCGGATCAGTTCGCTAAGCCGACTTGACTCAGGATGTCACCGCAAAGCACTTAAGTTCTCAATTTAAAAGTTCGGCCGCATAGCTCATGGTATTGAGGCAGATGGTGATCGAATTTGCTACTCATGTCGATTTCAAGTGCCGTACGTATTGCTTTACGGTGAAAGAATCCTACCTCACTATGCAATATCGAATAAATATTTTAATAATAGGCACTTACATCCTCATGGCACTCTGGCCATATAACAGCATCAGGTATCCTCGGGAAACTGTTCGTCCTTAGCTGCGCCATATCGCTCAAGGTCTGCCCGTGTGCCCTCATAAGTCGGTCTAACCCATCCACGCTGACCAGCGCTACTGCCTCCAACTCCTCGCGCACGTTGCTGGGCAGCCTGCTGTCAAGGAACGAAGTAGGAATAGGTGTGGACTTGGGCGGCTTGCTAAAGTCGATGTTCAGATTCTCGACCACCCATGGTGCGAAGTGCGGAAGGGACTTCCCGCCTATTAAGTATCTGAAAAGAGAGAATGTCGATGATTCTTAAAGAAACAGCCCACACACTTTTATGTAACGTGTTGGTAAGAATAATAATGCGCTCTGTCACTCAAATATAGAACGTGACTACTTTAGGGATGGTATTCCTTCGTCTGAATTAGCTGTAGCAGCCGATCGTGCAGTGCAGACGGTAAACCCACCGTTATAACTATAAAACTTTCGTGAGACTCTAACATATTAAAAATATTTATAACGGGTTACTCACGTAACAAAAATAGACTTAAATTACGTGAGTAACCCTTTATAAATATTGTTAAACCCACCGTTTCTGGAAATGGAGCTCCCACCCGGCCATGCAGAACGCGCTAGGCCCAATCCGTTTGGCGGAATTCAGAGTGCTTTTTCTTGAATATTTTCTAGCATACGTTCTCGAGGATGCTGTACGTTGACGTTGTTGTACAGTCACCATCAAATATATCGGAGCGGCCAAGGTGGTCACAAATATCTGAACAGTGTCTCTATTATCAAGCGGATAAAGTGCAAGTTCAGATATTTTTGAGTACCCTGGCCGTTCCGATATATTTGAAGGCGACTGTACAGTCGATGCCAAAGATGTTGACACTTTTGAACAAGGAAACAGACGTCTCTCTGACGTCGACTATGTTAATGATCGTAAGTAGGTATGTATTGGGCACGCTACTCCACTTCGCTCGTTCGCTCGCTTCGCTCGCTCGCTCACTTCGTGGAACGCGCGCCCAATACATACGAATGATTAGTTATAGTGTGCTGAACCCGTTACAAACACCACAGCCCTCCACCGACGATGCTACGCTCGCTCGCACGCTCTGTGGATTTCATGCCAAATACATGCTTGGTAAATCAATCATGCAATCCTGGGTGGAGGTAAAAGTCTCAATACATTAACTTGATTCTGCAACAGTGGTACAGAATCCGAGTTCGTTACTCTCGCCCAATCATGCGCTCGAAATTGTATAGCGTTTAATCGACATTCTGATGATACAACGCTAACGTTGGGACATACAGTCTTAATACATCAACTTTTTTTCTCCAACAGGAGGACAGAATAGTTTCCGATACACACACATCGCAAGCGAATCACTGTGCCCAACGCCCTCGTTACACTCACCCAATCGTGCGCTCTAAATTTAATGTGTTTAACTTGGATCGCACCGCTTCGTTTGAAACTCAACTTGTTAATTTCTGATTAAATTTTTTGCTAATTAAAAAAGCAAAAGCTTAACGCAACGTGTCACGTTAAACCAACCAAGTCGCTATCGCAGAGTGGGCCAGCTCTTTGACAGGGTTAAGTGGTAGGAGTCGAGAACACGTCTAAGCCTCTGATAGCAGAGGGTTACCCACAATTACACGTTAGGAACGGATCTTTAGACTAACTATCGTTGTGAGGCGTTTGTCACAACTTTGATGTGAGTAGGTGGGGTGGTTTTCCATGCTACCATCCGCTATAGCATGAGAAGAACCGTTGTATATGTACAGTACCTGATTGACAGGATTTAGTCACCGTACACGCTACCGCGTAGTTTGTGTTTGACCCTCACCAGGTTGTTGTGTATATGTACAGTACCTGTTTGACAGGATTTAGTCACCGTACACGCTACCGCGTTACCAAGTCAACATCGCAGAGTTGGCCAGACCCTTTGATGCCGTTAAGTGGTAAGAGTATCCATAAACTAGCGGATGTAATAGCCATGGATTCTCCGGGAGCTATATCAATGTTAATTGTATTTATGCAAACTTTTATAAAAACTTCGTTTGCGCGATGTAGACCGTACAATCTGATTGGATAATTCATGTGACGTAGATGTGACGATTTACGATAAACGGAATAATTGTACATTTCATTTAGTTTGCAATTACAATTATAAAACAAATCAATTTCAATCATAGTCCAATCTTGTTAAAGTTTAAAATATATTATTTATACGAGTATGAAACTATAGTGATGATATACATGTGAACGTCGTAGTATAATTTAAAAAAAGTCAAATCGCAAAGTAATGTTAACGCAAAACCAGTCCTACTGATTGTAAATAAAGAATAATTTAATACAAAGTTTCATAGGTACATGTTAATAGAATACTTGCCTACTCAGTCCTGTATTTGTAAAACGTAAACAATCAAACCAATACTTCATCCTCGTCATACTTCAAGAATATAATACAAATAAACAAGGACAGAGTATACGATACGATAGGCTGACCCACGTGTTGAATGAGTGATAATATATGCTATTACTTATTAAAGAATAAAAACAAACGGGGTGGATACTGTTTATACCTACGTGAGTCAAACCTCAGAAAATTAACTATTATTTTGAAATAATTTTATTTTGTCAAAGAACATTTATATTTCTTAATGCTATTAATTTTTAACAAAATATGTAATAACTTAAATTAGCAAAATTTTGCTAAATATACCTAAACCTTATTTAAATAACACTCTTTAACTTAACTATGAACTAACTAGATAAGACTTGCGAATCAAAAATCGTACGTATTTAAAGTTGAACGTCTTAACAACTGGTGCACAACAGTTTTATATGATGCGGTGTATATGTGAATCTCTATTAAATGATATTGAGTTACGTTTCTTAAAATAAATTATTTTTGTTAACAGCGAGAGCAAGAAGAGTGCTACGGATCTATTTCAAATCATCCAGCAGGAGGAAAAATGTGCACCCACTTAATCCTCTCAATCTACTACATCATCGTTCGCTAGCCGCGTGTCTTCTGGTACATCACGTCGCACCGCCATCAGATCAGGTGACTTCTTAATTGACCTCAAGATCTATAAAGTAGAAGATTTGCTAAACGAGACGGATGCTCTAGAACGTTACAAGAAGGCTTTGGTAGCAGACAGACTGCAATGCGAAGAAAAGTCTACGGAGTGGGAGCAGGTTCAGATATTCCTTAGTACTGCTTTTGGATTTTTTAAAGACTCTGAGACAACTTATTATAAAAACACGTGTAAAAAATAGGTACTAGGTACATAAAAGCAGTGTTAGGTTTGTCATAGTTTTAATCAGTTGTTGTTGTTCTTCATAATGCCTTTTTGTGTATCGTGTAGCACATCTGTAGAGAAAAAATCATGGGTAGGTCATCTGCGTAGTAACGAACATAAAACAAGAAATAATTCCATTCAAGAAATCAGTGATGGTGTAGAATTGATTCAGTCAGCATTCCGTAATCGCATCGCAACTTATAGAATTTCAGCTGATAATGAGCTAATCTCATGTTCTGTAGACATATTTATGAATTCGATTCGAGATAAAATTAATACACTTTTGAATAAATCGCTTCAGAAGCATACCTGCATAAAAGTAAATGTTGAACTATTTGGAATTTTTATGTTGTTTAAAAATAATAGTCAATCTATGAAATCTTTTGGCACGAAAAATAAAATTTTATACCAAAGTTATGATTTCGAACGTTATTATGCAGAAGTTATAAATAGTTTGAAAAAAAAAGTCGAGGAGTTTCAAGAGCGTGACAGCGGCTGGGCTTTTTTAAGCAATTCACATTTGGAAATTAATATAAATAAATTTCAACCGTTGCGTGGTTCGAGCTTTATTGAACTACCAAAAGTTATTAGAAATAAAAAAGCATGTCTTAATATTCAGAACAAAGACCAATGTTGTTTTGCTTGGTGCATAACTGCGGCTTTATTCCCTGCTAAAAAACATCCTGAAAGAGTATCGTCGTATCCTGATTTTAATGACGTATTAAATACCCAAGGTCTGTCTTTTCCAGTAACATTATCTGAAATAAAAATATTTGAGAAATACAATCCAACCCTTGCATTTATTGTTTTTGGGTTAAAAAATAACAAAATAGTAGGTCCTCTTTATAAATCGGAAAATGATAACCAGACTAAAAAGAAAACTATACACTTGTTGTTATTAGAAAACGGAATCAGTTCGCATTTTTGTTTGATCAAGGACTTTTGTCGACTAGTTAGGAGTCAAATAACTGCTCATCACGCTAAATTATACTTTTGTGAAACGTGTTTAGTATTTTTCTCTAAAGAAGAACAACTTGATAATCATTTATGTGGAGGCATAGTCACTGAGCTACCAGAAAAGGGATCAGTCATTAAATTTAAAAATTATGAGCGCAAGCAAAATATGCCGTTTGTAATTTATGCCGATTTTGAATCAATATTACCGCGAACAAGTGAATGCGATTGTGGCACTGACTGTACTACGCATAACAGTGACTATACAGACACTTTACATCATCACACGCCTGCTGCGTTTGCGTACTATGTTGTGTGTTCAGTTGATTCAGCTTATAATCGCTATGTTTCATACCGCGGTTTTGACTGTGTAGATAAGTTTGTAGATTTGATCTATAAAGATGTTGCAGAAATCAAAAAAGTATTGGATGTAAATACCCCGATGCAATTCAATCTTAACGATGAAATATATTTTGCTAGGGCCACACGATGTCATACATGCAATAATTTCTTATTTTCCGACAAAGTTAGAGACCATTGTCACATTTACGGTTGTTACCGAGGTGCAGCTCACAGTTGTTGCAATTTACGATTTAAACGTCCATCTTTTGTGCCGATATATTTTCACAATTTGTCTGGGTACGATGCACATTTATTTATAAAAAAGTTAGGCGAGGCGCGTGGTACAATGAAATTAATTGCCAAAACTAAGGAAAACTATGTTTCCTTCACAAAGTTTATTCCAATTGAGGGTGAATTTTTTCAGCTTCGTTTTGTAGACTCGTTTAAATTTTTGGGTACCAGTTTAGAAAAATTAGTAAAGACTATGAAAAAGGAAGATTTCGATCATCTGCTGCGTTTTTTTCCTAATTCAACTCAATTTCAATTGCTTACACGTAAAGGTGTTTATCCTTACGAATACATGAATAATTGGGAACGTTTTAATGAACAATGTCTTCCACCTAAAAAATGTTTTTACAGTTCTCTTTCGAACGAAAATATTTCTATTGAGGACTATGAACATGCATGTTTATTTTGGAAAGAGTTTAACATAGTTAATTTAGGAGAATACACTGATTTGTACCTCAAAACTGATGTCCTTCTGTTAGCAGATATTTTTGAAAAATTTAGAGAGACTTGTAAAAAAAACTATAGTTTGGATCCTGCTTATTATCTGACAGCGCCGAGCTTAACATTTGATGCAATGTTGTTAACAACTGGTGTTGAATTGGAGCTGATTAGTGATTTTAATATGTTATCAATGATACAGAACGGCATTAGGGGTGGTGTTTGTTTGTGTCCTCACAGACATGCAAAAGCTAATAACAAATACATAGCAGGCTACGACCCATTACAACCTGATTCGTACGTTATTTACATAGATTGTAACAACTTATATGGCTATAGCATGTGTCAGTACTTACCGTTGTCAAATTTTAGGTTTTTAGAACAACATGAAATAGATGCGTTAGATATAACACTAGTCCATAACGAAGCTAAGTATGGTTTTATACTAGAAGTCGACTTGATTTACCCGAAATATCTGCACAAAGAACATAATGACTTACCTTTTTGTCCAGAAAAATGTATACCACCAGGAGGAAAATCTAGCAAACTTGTATCTAATTTGTATGACAAATACTTTTATGTTATTCATTATGTGCATCTAAAAACCTGTCTTAAACATGGATTAAAATTGAAAAAAGTACATAGAGTGATCACATTTTTACAAGATTCTTATTTAAAACAATACATCGATCTTAATACAAAGTTACGCCAGGAAGCTAGCTCAAAGTTTGAACAAGACCTATTTAAGGTTATGATTAACTCTCTGTTTGGTAAAACATTAGAAAACAATTATAAAAAAGTTGACGTTCGATTAGTCAATCAGTGGAATGATATTACGAATTTAACTAAAAAGAAAACCTCAGCTGAGGAATTAATCGCACGTCCTAATTTCCACAGCGTATCGATTTTTAGTGAAAATTTGGTTGCGGTACCGATGAACAATGATTGCATTATCTTGGATAAACCAATATATATCGGTTTCACGGTGCTAGAATTATCAAAAAGTCATATGTATGACTTTCACTACTCAGTGTTCAAACCCATGTATGGAAATCGGATACGGATACAGATAGTTACATTTACCATATACAGACCACAAACTATTACAAAGATTTAAAAACATCTCTATTACCTTATTTTGACACTAGTAATTATAGTTTCGATAATGTACATCGCTTACCTATTCAAAACAAAAAAGTACCAGGTCTTTTCAAGGACGAAATGGAAGGGAAGTATATTATCGAATTCGTAGGGCTTCGATCGAAGCTTTACTGTGTTAAAACTAACAAAGATGTAATACGAAAAGCTAAAGGGGTGAAAAAGTCAGTTATACGAGAATTTAATATTAGGCATTACGAGAAATCATTGATTAGAGGTGACGTTATTAAAAAGAAAAACATTTTATTCAGATCGATAAAACATGAAATTTTTACACAAAGTGTTAATAAAATTATATTATCTGCTGATGACGACAAACGATTGATTTCTGCCGATAAAATATCCACACGAGCTTGGGGACACAGCACGATACTTAATCTTCTTACTACTTAAAAATCTAAAAGCTTTGTTAGTACGCTTTCTAGAAAACACCATATTTTTGTGAAATTATCTTAAGATATACGTTTTTATAGTCTGTGCTATAATGTTTCCATTAACAATTTATACCCAGACTGTACTGTTATAGATTTAGGTGAAAAAGGTATGGTCAGCTGTAAAGAAAAGGTACTTGCATGTATGACTGAGGTGTTCTTTTTCTCTACGGCTGACTGGCTATGGCTGTGCTATACCTATACGTGAGCAAAATATCAATCTTATCTGATTTTGAATGTTTGTATGTTGTGGTTGTTTGTTAGTAAACTCATAAATATTCTTAAATAGTAATACAATACATAATTTAAATCCAATTGTTATTGTAATGGTGTTGTATTTTATTATATCATAGTATACTATTAAGTATTGTATTACAAACTGTGACAACCTTATATGTTTACAATTGAACCTATGTGAATTTTAAGAAATAAATATGATCTTAGAATGTTGTGTTTTCCTTTCAACCTAAAACCCCTTAAAAATGTCATCGTCTCAAAATATATACACCAGTTTAAATTTTATTTGTCAGGAGAGATGTACATATATAGCATATATCGATTCAATTATAGGTTCTTAATTATATATTAGTTAATAAATTAATTTTTCCATAATTGCCTACACAATCTGTTAATTATAAACGAGTTGTGACTTGTTTTTAAATATATACTGAATCGCAGACACGTGTAAAGTTAAAGTTATCATATTACATTATTATGCATTTGCATTTTGCTGACCAAACAGCAGCTAACCTTTATAAGTCGCATACACGTGTAAAGTTAAAGTTATCATATTACATCATTGCGCATTTACATTTTGCTAACTAAACAGCAGCAAACCTTTATAAGCGCATTTTATTTTAACTTGCTTACATTTGAATAGCATCAAACATTGATCACGAGCATAGACCTGGTAAGTTGATTTTTAAACTTTTGCTATATTATATTTATTTTATTTTTATTAATTAAGATAAAATAAAAGTTTATTTTTACTTGTGACCTGTGACTGCAAAAAGATCTTTTACTAATTAAATAAACATTAAAATTAAACAGATGTGGCCTATTTTTAATCCGTCATCGTATCGTCTTTAATTACAATAAGGTAATCAATTTTCTGTGTTAATGTTTCAGATTTTTACAAAATGGTTGATACGAAAGACATCCAAATCGCATTTTCACAATACGCTCAAGATCCGTTCGAACTGCCTCAAGAATTTGATGATAGTGAATTGTATAAAAAAATCAAGAAAACCATCGACAACCCGAAAGTGAAGAAACGTAAAGTTAACGTTAATAATAAAATAATAAAAAGGAGTCTTGGACACCCACCATCTTTTGTAATAAATAATGAAGCAGGAAAAGGTAGTAAGCTAATTAAAATTCAGATAATCAACATCAAAGACGACGTACCGCACCAAAATGATGAGCAAAATGAAAACGTGCTACTTAGTGCACAGTATGTAGCGAATGATGGCTACGATGAAATTATTGAGTGCACAGAAGGTGTGATAAATAAGATATCCAAGAAATTGTGTGGTTATAGTCTTAATTTATAGAGTTTTCTTTGTAATAAATATTATATAAGTAATTGCACGTTCAATTCATTTCCTTATGTTTATAACAACTAATTAGTTTTCTTATACAGTAAAATATGAATTTAAAATTATAACAATAAACATCTGCAATAAAAAACTAGTTAGTTGCTATTTATATTTTAAAAAGGTTATAAAATGAAAATTTCCATTAATATTTACAAACATTTATTTAAAGTAATACAAATTAAGATTAGAGTCGTAAATTACTATCTAAATACCATTTTTTGATACATATAACATTTTTTAATGCACAACTTTTCTTATGATAAACACAATTAAAAATACACTCAGGGAAACAATATATTTTATACAGTTCTTGTAAATTAGGTACATCTTTTTCACCTAAATCTATAACAGTACAGTCTGGGTATAAATTTTTAACCCATTTAATTTTTTCCATACCCTTCACATAGATCGTCTTATCTTTTATGTGGTTACCAATAAGTCTTTTGAACTCCCTACAGTCCACGTAACCATCTTGCCAACGTATTCCTAAATGTTTTTCTATCCATCTTGTTTGTCTCTTTTCATTTTCCGTTAGTTTAGAAAACGGAAAAGGTGGTTTTATTAAAAAAACTTGAGTGTAATCTAACGTGCTGTACGCAAACTCTTTAACAATAAAATCGTTTTTGTCTGTTATAAATCCTTGAAGATCTACGAATATATAGTCATACATTATGATATTTTTTTCGTAATATTACTCAAAGGCTTATATTCCACAATACTATCATTCAAAATTAGGCAATAAGCTGAGGTTTGTTTGGGTATAGTTGATTCACACTCTAATTCAACTCGTACATCTACCGAACCGGTTTTCAAGGTTTCGTTTTGACGAGAACAGTCGATAACAAATAGAGGAGCTATCTTTTTAAAATCTTGTGGGCTAAGCAAGGGTGCTTGAACACGGTTATAATAAGACTGTTGAAATTTTGCATACTGTTCATATAATATAGCAAATTTTTCAGCCGAAAAACTGACATCAAAACTTTCATACGGAAAGTAGGTTGAATTTAAAAAAAACTTTAACATCTCTCAAGTTACAGTGATCGAAGTGTGTCATATCTTTATCGGATACATTTTTTCGAGCTGTTTTCAATCCAATTATAATATATCGAGGTTTTTCAATTTGAGATGAAGTTTTGATAGCCCAAGAATGTTTTGACGTTTCAGGCAAGAGGGGATATTCATACAAATCCCAGTTCCTAAAAGCTATATGAATAGCACGATCTCTTTCCAAATATTTAAGTACGAGGGTTGCTACTTATATATCCGGAAACAAAAAAACAAACAAACGTACACGGCTGAAAATGGTTTTATTGTTTTTCAAAGTATTCCCCTTGATGATCTATGCACTTTTGCATTCGCGTGAACCAATTTTTAAAGCACTTCTGCCACTCCGCCTGAGGTACCTCCATAACGTGTTGTTTGAATGCGTCGACAGCATCTTCAGCGGTCGAAAATCGTTGACCGCGTAATTTATTATTTATATTTGGAAATAAATAAAAATCGTTGGGTGCCAAGTCAGGGCTGTACGGCGGATGACCCGTTAATTCCACATTTTGACCCTCCAAAAATAGAGTTGTTTCGCGTGACGTATGACAGCTGGCATTGTCATGATGAAGAATGATTCTTCGTCGCTGGTTAGTTTTACGAATTTGTTCAAATACTTACGGTAAGCAAATGGTCGTGTACCACTCTGAATTAACCGTTCTACGGTTTTCTAGTGGCACTGTAGCTACATGGCCATTAATACCGAAGAAGCAGGCCACCATTTGTTTCAATGTACTTTTTGCACGAGTAACTTTCGTAGGGTTCGGCTCATTTTGAAACACCCATACCGTTGATTGTTGCTTCGTTTCGGGATCGTATGCATAGATCCAGGATTCGTCACCTGTATAGATGTTATAAACGGCTTTTGAGTCACCACGGTTATATTTTCTTAACATTTTATTGCACCATTCGACGCGAGCATCTTTTTGCTCTTTTGTTAAGTTGTGGGGTATCCAACGCGAACAAATTTTTTTTACAGCCAAATAATTATGTAATATGCTATTAATGCTGGTCATAGAAATACCCAGAGTCGCCTCTATCTCGCAGTACGTAACATGTCGGTCGTCCATTATAAGTTTTCGCACAGCCTCGATATTTTGTTGTACAACGACCGATTTCGGGCGACCTGCCTTAACTTCGTCCGTAAGCATACTACGTCCACGATTGAACTCACTAAACCAGTGATACACAGTAGTTTTAGATGGGGCTTCATCACCAAAAGTTGAAGTTAGTTGATCTATGCACTGTTGTTGCGTTAAACCACGCCGAAAATCATAATAAATCATAGCACGAATATTTTCACGAGTGAGTTCCATTCTTGCTGCGAGATGACATTTAAAACCCGTCAAAAACAAAACACGAGCGTTAATAAGAAAGAAAAAATATACCGGCCAGTACTTAAAAAAGTTCAAATTTTACCACGGAGGTCAAATATGCTATTTAAAAAGATTGTAATCCCGGTTTCCGGATATATAAA
Source organism: Pammene aurita (assembly GCA_947086415.1). Lineage (NCBI taxonomy): Eukaryota > Metazoa > Arthropoda > Insecta > Lepidoptera > Tortricidae > Pammene > Pammene aurita. Next base: position 7,754,632 of record OX352294.1, read on the forward strand.
TAGCAGCCTATGTAAGCTCAATCTTTGTCGATCAGACACCTTAATATGAGGCATACGCCATACTATTTTAGTTATAGTAATGTTGTCTATGTACTCATTCGTACTTAATTTAACGCTATTTAAATTAGTATTGGATCGTAAAAGAATAAGTTCATGCTTGCAATTAATAATTATTTTGTTATAATCCTCAGCAAACCCAAGAATTTTGTGCAAAGGTATAGACACAGAAAATGTTCCATGCGAATTTTTTGTACCGTTGACATCTCATCCCCATAACTTAGACATCGATGCTTCGAGTTCATTCATGGATACAAGAGATTTCATAGTTGTTGTCACTCCTGCATTTTTGATTTTATCAATTTCGATTCCATTAAGTTCGTATCGAATATCTTGAAATAGATGGAGTATGGGGTTATTTGTAAAAAGGATGCTCTTTACCTCTGCTTTTGTGTCTCTATTAAATGCGGTTATAGTACCTTCTATGTATAAAGTACTTGCTGATGGTAGTACGTAAAGATCTTGTTGGTTGATAGGTATACGTATTTCATCGTTGAAATTAAAGCTTGTTACATAGGGCTTATACGAATGATATTCAAAGCTCTCGATAGAGTTGTCTGTGGTGAAAGATTCCGATAGATTTAATATACTCATTTTAAGAGACCTATGCTTTTGAGAAACTGTTTGTTTTGTTTTGTAAGTTGCACTTTAGGTCTTCTTTTCTTGATTGCTTGATGAGTACTAGTACTGTTTTTAAGCGGGACTGAAGTTTTATTGAAGTCTATCATTTTTTTCTAAGGTGTAAATATATCTGAATCTCTTCGCCTCGTAAATTAACCAAATTATTGTTAACGTCTAGTATTCTTATTGTAATTGAACTTAAACTGTTTTGAGTAACAGGGAAATAGATAACGTTTTTTGGTGTTTCTATAATCCGATAACCAGGAGGTACATTAGGCACAAATTCGTGAATTATATGACTACGTTTTCCATTAACAAATGAACCGCACACTATGTCACATTCAATGCGGACTATAGTTGTAGACAGAATGGAAACAGGATAAGGAGATTCTGTTAATATATTTGCTTGAATAGATTCTGCACCGAAACCGAGTAACCTACCAATAGATCTCTCTTTATCAAAATAAATGTTTTGAGAGCACAAAATAGATGTTTTTAAGGTATTATTATTACAAGTTAGTGTAAACGTACATCCTTGAAGGTGTTCTTTAAGGTAATCATCAATATCTTGAAGTTCGTATGATCCTTCAGGAATTTGAATTACTTTGTTTTTTCCATAATGTAACTTATTATTTCTATAGTCTACATTAGGTATTGAATTAAAAGTTGATATATACAACAGTCCACATTCATATTCACCATCTAGTTCAAGAGCTGGTGAATGGTTTGTTATCAGTGTGGAAGATGTTCCAGTTATCGACAAAGTGAAAGACATCATGTGAATGTTAAGCTTTTTATTGTATAAAGGTATTTAAACGGTTATACCAATATTTTTTTAAGTATTTTAGACATAAATGACCGCAATTTACAGTGTCAAACTTTTGGTAAGTAACATAATTATAGTAAATATCATAATTATTTAAATACCTTTTTAATTCTGTTGGAGGTGGAAGATCACCATAACTATTAAAATATTCGCAATAACAGTTATCTTTAACATAGGCTACCCAGTGAGTTCCATTGTTTTTAGAACTATCTAAGTTAACAATTCCGCATTCTACTCTTTTAGGACGCTTTGGTAAACTGTCTCTCATGAAAACTCCACGAAAATGTGGGATATCAGTTGAGTGTTTTAAAATGTCAATATTAGAGAGAGCGCGTCTGGGTAACCTCTCATTTAGTTTTTTGAAGTTTTTATACATAATCCTTTACCATTTTTATATGGTTTAATATGCAACCCTTTTCTTAATGCAATAGATTTCATCCTCCGATTATGTCGATCTGATTCAGCTAAGTTTTTTCTTGCAGCTTTATAATCACCTACAGCTTTAGCAATTCCTGCAGCTCCTCCTGCTAATGATCCTAACGCAGAAAGTCCAGCAAAGATAGGTATCAGCGGTAACAAACCTCCAGTTTTTGGAATCGGTATTAAGCGCGGTATCCGTATCTTAGTGTTGTTACCAAATACCTTTTTTGCTGCAATAAGTGCTCGATCAATGATATTACTTTTTATTTTAGTTTTCTTTTTTATTTCAGTGCGTATCTTAGACACATAACGTTTGAATGGTTTTATTCCCGCACCAGCCTTTATTTTAGATTTCATCACTTTACTAACTAACCATGAAGCAATTTTTTCTCCTCTACTTGCATCTTTTGACTTTTTTCTCAGTTTAGCCATCTTGTAAAGTTCTAAATCAGCACGATGTCTATCCGCTAAATCAGAATATCTATCATAAGCTATATCGTGTTTCATACAAGCGTTATCTAACGCATTAATTCCTTTATCACCTCTTTGTAACCTTTTGTGCAACTTAGTGCCTGGACCACAATAATTATATCCAGGTAAGTGTAATTCAAAAGGTAAATTATTAATAGCACTATTTAAAAGTCATCTTCCTTCCATAACCAGTATGATAATGAGAAATTCAATTTAGAGACGGTATATTAATATAATTATACAACTGCATTTCTATCAATCCAACTATTTTCGCTATCAGCAAGCCCTAACCACTTCACATACAGTTTTCTGCCCTTTTTTTTAATTACCTTCTCTATCAGATAAACATCGGCATACTTCGTTTTTTGAAGTTCTTCTTCGTAAAATGTACCATGTATAGAGTTTTTGCGTTGGTCTTCAATATGGTATGTTACAGGTTGAGTATGATTCACATGTTTGATTGTAAAAAGTTCTGTAGACCAATTCGGTGTACGAGGGGCGTTCAATATATAATGATAATGACATATAAACTCTTTGGCAACGTAATAAAAAAGTACTGGCAGGCATAGCCCATTTAACTATTATGAAAAATAAAAAAAAATAACTTGACAGTCGTTTGTTTTTTTTTAAATAGAGAACATTCATTTCGTTGTGTCGGAACCAAATGGTGAAAATGGAGAAAATTGAAGTTCGTGCGGTGATTAAATACCTTTGCTTGAAAAATTTTACTACTGAGCAAGTTAATTTAGATTTGCAAGAAACATTAGGGGTTCACGCTCCTCCTTATTCCACGGTTGCACGGTGGTGTGCCGAGTTTAAAAGAGGAAGATCGAACATCAATGACGACCCACGCTCAGGGCGGCCGAACACTACAGTGACCGAACAAATGATAAAAAAAGTTGAGAAAATAATTTTAACGGATCGTCGTGTTACTGTTCGTTTTATAGCAGAAGAAGTCAAAATTTCTGTAGGGAGTGTTCATAATATAATACATGACCACTTGGGCATGAAAAAGGTATCAGCACGCTGGGTACCAAGAATGCTTACGGACACTCAGAAACAAACCAGACTGCGGGTTTCAAAGAGATATTTGGACCTGTTACAGCAAGATCCTGACCGATTTTTGGCTCGTTTTCTAACAATGGACGAAACGTGGCTTCACCATTACGACCCAGAAACCAAGCAACAATCTATGACTTGGAAGAGGCCATCATCTCCAACTCCGAAGAAATTTAAGACAATTCCATCCGCCGGTAAAGTCATGGGCTCCCTTTTCTGGGATAGCCACGGGGTTGTTATGATTGAATATCTCGATCATGGAGCTACGATCACGGGGAATTTATATGCGGAACAAATAAAAAAACTACGCAATGTTATACGCGAGGAACGCCGAGGTAAACTTTCCAAAGGTGTTTTGTTTCACCAGGACAACGCTCCCGCACATAGGTCAAGAGTTGCCATGGCTGCCATCAAAGATGCTGGCTTTGAATTGATGGAGCATCCGCCATATTCACCAGACCTCGCTCCTAGTGATTTCTATTTATTTCCGCGGTTAAAAGAGCACCTCAGAGGTCAGAAATTTGATGATGATGATGCCGTGGTCGCCGCGGTACAGGATTTTTTAAGGGGTCAAGAAGAAGATTTTTTTAAAAAGGGAATATTAATGTTAGAAAAGAGATATAATAAGTGTAAACTCTTGAAAGGTGACTATATTGAAAAATAAAGTAAAATATGTCAAAAGCTATTTGCGTCCTTGTCATTCTCATTATATATTGAACGCCCCTCGTATAACCCTTACAAAAGTCACTTTTATACTTGCTTAAACGTACCCGGTCTCCAATCTTGAATTTATTCAATTTATGGTTCACATTGAATTGTGATTTTTGAATGTTTTGTTTTACCACGTTTTCATTATCTAACTTTACATCAATAGGTTTAAATTTTGTTGTGCGATGTACAGTTTGATTATATGATTTAACTATATCGTCTAACGGTTTACCAATCCATTTATAGTTACCCGCGAAGCTAAAATATTTGTAGAGCTTGGATTTAAGTGTTTTTATCAGTCTTTCAACAATAGATGCCTTCTTAATTGAATACGTTGAGTAATGATTTATTTTCATGGATTTTAAGTAGCAATCAAATTCACTATTGTAGAATTCTTTTCCTAAGTCTGTCTGTAAGTTTCTAGGTATTCGTTTAGCTATTTTTATAATTAGATCGAAAGCATTCTTGACTTCCGTTTTAGTTTTAGACTTAATAGGTGTACACCATGCATACTTTGAAAATGTATCAATAACTGTTAATATATATTTATTTCCTTTGTTAACCGTATGCAATTTTTGTAAATCGATCAGCTTGCCATAAATCATCAATACCTTTTAATAGAACTGATCGTCGCTTATAATTTTTTCGTGCTGACCGATGGATCTCGTTCACTATATGCTGTTTTGCCATTATTTAAATTTCTAAAGATATTATCTATCTCCTTCTTTGTATAAAAGTTAAGTTTTAACTGAGAGTTAAGTTGTTGAATTTGATTATTTATAGTATCATACAAAGAGTCTATATACTTCTTATCGTACATGTTTTGAATATATTGATCAACGTACTGCTTGTTTACTGCATCATTAGGTGATAAAGGTTTCGCAACTCCCTTTAATTGTAAGCTCCCTTCAAAATATCCTACGTCTGTTCCAAGCAAAGCCTTGTACTTGAGGTCAGAAATCTCGTTAGCACGCAAGCGTTTATGAACATGGTGACCGAATTTGTCAATATTCATTTTTATATTGTATTGTTGCGAGTCAAAATACAACTGTTAAAAATAAAAGATGATTTCATTTATATATTATTTACTAACCCTGCTTCGCGTTATTCTTCAATGATAGATATTATTTCGTTATCTAAACCTGTATTGCCAGCATCACGTGATGCTATAATCAGTTTTAATCTTTCTACTATTTCGTTTGGATCATCCCAATACACATAAGAGATGTCTCTTTTTACTTTTTTCATTGATGGTAAACCATCACCAGATACATATATTTCCTCACTTACTGTACGTTGTTTGGTTAATTTGAAAAGAGGTTTTATGATGTATAAATATTTCATGCCCTTGTTGCTCTTTATAGACTTATTTGGATCAAAGTCTCGTCTATGAGCGTTTGTTTTTAATAATAAGGTCTTGTATGAACGTTTATCGTCTTCAGTTATCACATTTAAATCAGGCACTTTCTTAAACAATAAATCGTTTAAACCTGTCGTTAAACAATAACTTTCTCCTCCCATTATTAGTTGTTCATCATACACAGAAATCGGATAAGATCCAAGCATCAGCTTACCACGTTCCGTTCGTACACTAAAAGGAATGTTTATGTTTAAATATTGTTTTTGGTAAGCAGGATCTTCACGAGGAGAAGCATATGACTCAATCGTTTTAAATGAAGCATTATTTGTTGTATCAGAATCATTTTGGTTCTCACTTTCATGAGACAAAGATCCATCTTGACTAGAGTTGCTATCGTTTGATTCGCACTCACTATTATTTAAATCAGATTCAGGTGATTTTTTCACTAGTGTTTTATTTGCTAAGTTTTCTTTCTTCCCATCTTCAGAAGGACTATATTTTAATGTTTTTATTGACTTATTTCATTTAAATCCATCGTCATCAAAACCTGCGTCACTAACATTCAAGTTGTTATCATTATTTTTAACCATTTCATTGAGAGGATCTGTAATTGGTTTTAACATTGTTTCCAGCATCATATTATTGCTAGATTTAACATCACGAATGAGCTTAACTTTTTTTCTTACTGCTTCAGCGGATCGGAGTACTTTTTGTTTAAATAATTTCTCCTCTTTCATTTTAAGATTCATGTCCGATCTAGATGGTTTCATTTTAAGTAATAAGTTCCATATATAAATACTATTCTTTATGTATTCCGTTAATCTAGCATGATAAATGTATCAAAACCTTTTCTATAACATCCAGAATTTCTATTACAATCTTTATTTATAACTAAGTAATTAAAAGGTTCATTCCAAATTGGTGCGCACATTTCACGAAACTGAGACCACGACATATCACTTCCTACATGTACATCATAAACATGGCGTAAATTAACATCATCTTGTTTAAAAATAATAATTAAATTGGCATTGTCTCTTATCAACTGTTTAGGTATTTTACTATACGTTTGATTCAGATAGAAGCTATCTATATTTTTATGTCTTCCCATTGCAAAGTAATCTTGTATATTATTTTGATTTTCACATGCAACATCATCAAATATCATTATTGAATTATTGTTAGCTGCATGAGGACTTAGTATTTCATCATTTTCACTATATTTTTGAAATGAAACTAATGGAACCAACTTTAAAACTTGCTCTAGAAATTGATACATAGGTTGGAATAAGGTTTTAGAGTAAACGTAAACATTCTGAAAGCGTAAACCTTGTTCATGTAGCAGCAAACCAACAATTAAATTCGTTTTTCCACAGTTAGATGGCCCACATATTATACAGCGAATAGTATCTGGTAAAAGTAAACCATGTCGAAAAAGACGTTTACTATGCGAAGAACAAACAATATCCAACTGTAATCTCTGAGGTTGTTTTACAAACTTCATTTTAGCAATAGCCACGTGCATCAAACTTGAAAGACTTTATATAAATGAAAAATCGAGTTGAACCCATTACAATAGCATCGTCGACGGGGGGCTGTGGTGTTTGTAACGGGTTCAGCACACTATATCTAATCATTCGTATGTATTGGGCGCGCGTTCCACGAAGTGAGCGAGCGAGCGAAGCGAGCGAACGAGCGAAGTGGAGTAGCGTGCCCAATACATACCTACTATCGTATGTACCTACTCTTCTTGCACTATTTAACATGTGAAAAGTCCAGGGAAAACCATGACAGTCGATGCGTACCAAATATGTATGTAAGTATTAGAACTTTAACACGGTACTTATTTTAATGACTTTAGAATTAAAATATAAAACAAACAGAAACACAAGACACCTAGAAAAATCTGTCGGTCGTGTGATTTACATGTAGTTCGCAGTCGCAGATTATATTTATATACCTGAATGTAGTAGTTCTTCGCTGTTCCTTATTGCGTTAAGGTCTGCATGTCTACAGGGCCAGAATTGCAGTTAAGATAGGATTGTGCTAATTAATTAATTGTGTGGCATCTCGCTTAGTGTGGTAGGGCACGTTCAGTGAATGTCATCTCGCTCAAATCTGGAGCAGAGCCCGACTGGGGAAGTACCTCCACCTTACAGAAAACCACAGCCAAATAGCACTAGACCCTACTCATAGTGTTGTGTTCCTGCTGGTGAGTAAGGTTGCCAAAGAGCTCAAAGAGGACCCAGTGTGTTGACGATGAGGGACCCTCTTGTTCCTTTAGCCGTCAATACAGTGAATCCTCCTTTTTGTAAAGGGTCGGCAACGCGCATGTGACTCCTGTCGAGTTACAGGCGTCCATAGGTTACGGTAGCTGCTTACCATCAGGCAGGCCGTATGCTTGTTTGCCACCGTCATAGTATAAAAAAAAAAAAAAAATTAAAGGTGGGGCATGGCCAATTTTAACTTTAAAGGCAGGGCATTTACTTTATTTTCATACTCTTTTGAACCGATGCGAAGGTAGGGCATTGCCCCATAACGCCCCCCGCCCCTAGCTACGGCCCTGCAGGTCTAGCATTAATTTTCTAAACGTTTAGTACTGTTGATGTCCACCCAAAAAGAGTTCCTTGTCTCTTAGGCATAGAGCCTACGGTGACTACGATCGACAATATCTACTTCCCTTGTAATCAATTCTCATAACAGTCATAACCTAATTTTTTGTAAAAAAAAATTCAGGCCAGGTAATGTTTTAGCAAGCTAGGCAATCTTGAGCAAGTTCTCCGTACCTAAGTATACAATAATGTCAGCTCACAGCAAACAATGACTATGGAACCAAACAATAATAAAGGCTATGTGCTCATTTGGTCCCAGCAAACAAGCAAACAAAAGCGCGTGCGGCTCCACCGAGTACCGAGTGTCTTACATCACACGCATTAATATATTATAGGTATAGAGGTAGGTACAGTCGCCATCAGATATATCGAAGCGGCCAAGGTGGTCACAAATATCTGAACAACGCCTCTATTGTCAAGACGATAAAGTGCATGTTCAGATAATTTTGAGTACCTTGGCCGCTCCGATATGTTTGATGGCGACTGTACCGTTCCGTCCGTACCAACATAATACTACAGTCATTTTACGGGCGGGTAGTAGGTATGGGGAATTGGAAATAATTAATAATAGCTAATATTTTTAGTGTAACGTAACGGATATATCATGATATTCATGATACTAGTATTAAGTATTTATGCAATGAAATCCTACAAAATATCGTTATTCGCTAACCGCCACTAATATGTACACAACACACATATTTCAAGCGTTATTCTTGTAGAATTTTAATGAATATATCGTTTCTAAGTCTTTTGAAATGTGTAAGAACAAACTACCACTTAACTATTTGTTTCTAACGAATATGGATATATGTATATCGCCCGCGCCGTACATTTTGTAAGTTACGAGTATGTGGTTTTACATGGACACGGTTTCTTATTTTTCGCTTTCAACAGAAAGACGACTTAAATATTGTCATGTTTACAAATAAAAATAATATTATTGTAAATAAAAATATACAATTTTTTTATAATTTTTTTTACCCTATTTAACTACTTCCGGGTAAAAAGTTTGTAGGATTTTTGCATATATTATCCGTAAATATCCCGTAAGAATGAAAAATAAAAAAATCAGGATATTTTAAATTAATGTTTGATGCAACCGTATCTTTACTGTATTATAATAACTATTCCCCGATTCGACCCCAAGTGCTCGGCGGTGCTGGTGATAAATCCCCAGAGCCAAGAGTTACCGAGCCAGGACATACACCAGCGCAGAATGCGATGCTTTATGTTATGAACAAGTGTGATAAAATAGTAGGCAGTTTATGTGACTGCTACATAACATAATGAAGGGCATTAAAATACGAGTGTGGTGTTATAAAACGAACGACCGTTCGTATTTTAATAATATCACACGAGTGCTTTAATGTCTAATTAATCTAATTATCTAAAGTTACATGACATTACTTTATCTACATAAAAATGTAGTAAGGTAGCTGTATCATAGCATAGGAACGTACACGGAGTACTTCAAAAATTCGCTATTTTGCTAGCTTTGTTCCTAGTGTCCTAACTATATTTAACCACTTTCCTAGTTCTTTCTTGTAACAGGAATTATTATAGGATGTCGTTTTCGAAGGGTGGCTATCGTATCCGTATTAGTAACGCTGCTGTCCGTCTGTAGGTATATCATAAGACTCTATCTCGGGAACCGTAACATGGCACCACCTCGTCAGGTGGGCACTCGACATGTATGTATAACTCTGATCTAAAAGCCATTATTACCACTCGAACAATTTTCCCTCACTTCGGGAACATAACTACCTCGTGGTAATAGCCTACTTTAGACCCTTGTCAAACAATCTACTATTAACAACGCACAACCGGCACAACTTTTACTATTATTGCAGGGCTAGAATCCGCTTTGTCTGTAGAGTGAACTCAGTTCTTAACTCAAGTGCTTATATATATCAATACATAGATCTTCGGAGAACTAAGACGTACTTGAGCGTCCTTATAAAAGATAACTAACTATTAACGTGCGTATTTATTTACTTATCACTTTGCACTCTTGCTTCTAATTCTATTCAATGCCGACTAGACTTCATGGTTTGTTGTTGCATTGCTTCGATACCTACGTCATTCTGTAAGAATGTTAAGAGAAGAGAGGCTATTATGTCAATTTAATAATAACACAAAAAAAAGATTTCGAATACCATACGATAAATATAGGCCGAAGAACATGTTAAACTGAAAATGTTTTGTGAAAACGCCTAGATGCTGGTGTATGCCGTGTATGTAGGTACAGTCACCGGCAATAGTATCTTCCTACACGACGGCCGCAAAAATATGTGACACGCTCTTATGACCCTACAAATAAGAGCGTGTCACATATTTTTTCGACCTTCTTGTAGGAACACACCTACTGTAGGTACTTATACAGAATCAATAATATTATGTAGCTATTTGTGCAACAAGAGAATAAAGGGTTTAGCAGGCTAAGGAAGGACGTGTGGCCCCTGTGAGAAAAAGTTGAATTGGTAAATGTCAATTGTTTGTCGCCTCATAACTAGTAATCACTCCAACTTTCAGCCCTCTATCTTGAACTGTCTCAGAGATAATGTCAAAAATGTATTTTTATAACATTTTTTTTCAAACTCGTATATCTCCTAATCCATAGCAGCTAAAGCGTTGAAACAAAATCACAGCTACGTAGTTTGAGTGGGAGTATACCCTATAATTTTATTAATATTTTATACGTGAAAAATAAAAGAAATAAGTGTCAATTAATTTTTTGACAGCTCTTTCCAACACGTTTTTTTGAAAGTACAATTGTGAAAAAAATCATATAAATTGCTTATAGTATTAGCTACTAGCATACAAAAAATCAATTGATTATATTTGGTGCAACATACTGTAAAAAAAAAAACTAACGAAAGTATTCAAGTATCAAGAGTAGGCTTCTGAACTGAAAGTTCGTTTTTAAGTTTTATGTTTGTTGCCTAGCAACAAAGGGTGTATTGTTTTTAATTTGACGTATGACTGTCAAAAAAGGTCACTGAACTACTGCTGTGCTAGCATTTGTAACTAATTTTACTAACTACTAAATCAACGAAACGACGGATGTGCTATATGTTTATTATTTTATAATAGTACATTACTTACCAAGGACTGTAAAAGAAAGAAAGCCCGAAATCGCAGGTATTTGTGACCCGAGCCGCAGGCGAGGGTTGTAAATATGCGATAGAGGGCTTTCTTTTTTACTGCCCGTGGTGAGTACACAATTTTACGTCTCCATCTGGCCATAATGCGAGTTTTACCGTACGCGTAGCGTGCGGCAAAACTCACGTTATGGCCAGGTGTGACGTAAACAAAATTAATTGGTTTCATTATAGTACACGTATTAACATAACGAATTAAATAACTCATTAGAGCAGATATCACAATATAAGTCACTTAGATAATGACTATCGTAATATTCGTCGTCCCAGGTATAGGACAATGTTATCCTGCAGTCATCGCAATATCCTTTTAACATAACATTTTCGTCAGAGAGCGATATCTCAATACTGGTAAAGACTGTAAAAACAGTTGCTTCGCTATTAACCGTGGCAAGTTGAGCCCAAATATTTTTGATTTTATGATTTCCATCTGAAAGAAAGTATATACATGAAGTTTCTGTTTTATTTTTTATTTTATTTACATTTAAAACTTACATTCGCCATTATGGAAAAATCGGACTCCTCTTCTACATAACGTGTTGTATATTCCCTTAAACAATTCACTATTATGTTAAATGTGCTAGCGTATAAATTGTATAATAGTATTGTATAATTTAAAGATAGCTCATACCTAATAAATCATAATGTCTAATGTTATGTTACTCGGAATCGACAAACGCTTAGTTTATACGCTAGCACATTTAACATAATAGTGGATTGTTTAAGGGAATATACAACACGTTATGTAGAAGAGGAGTCAGATTTTTCCATAATGGCGAAAGTAAGCTTTAAATGTAAATAAAATAAAACAGAAACTTCATGTATATATACATTCTTTCAGATGGAAATCATAAAATCAAAAATATTTCGGCTCAACTTGCCACGGTTAATAGCGAAGCAACTGTTTTTACAGTCTTTACCAGATATTGAGATATCGCTCTCTGACGAAAATATTATGTTAAAAGGATATTGCGATGACTGCAGGATAACATTGTCCTATACCTGGGACGACGAATATTACGATAGTCATTATCTAAGTGACTTATATTGTGATATCTGCTCTAATGAGTTATTTATTTCGTTATGTTAATACGTGTACTATAATGAAACCAATTAATTTTGTTTATAAAATAATAAACATATAGCACATCCGTCGTTTCGTTGATTTAGTAGTTAGTAAAATTAGTTACAAATGCTAACACAGCAGTAGTTCAGTGACCTTTTTTGACAGTCATACGCCAAATTAAAAACAATACACCCTTTGTTGCTAGGCAACAAACAAAAAACTTAAAAACGAAGTTTCAGTTCAGAAGCCTATATACTCTTGATACTTGAATACTTTCGTTAGTTTTTTTTTTTACAGTATGTTGCACCAAATATAATCAATTGAGTTTTTGTATGCTAGTAACTAATACTATAAGCAATTTATATGTTTTTTTTCATAATTGTACTTTCAAAAAAACGTGTTGGAAAGAGCTGTCAAAAAATAAATGACATTTATTTCTTTTATTTTTCACGTATAAAATATTAATGAAATTATAGGGTATACTCCCACTCAAACTACGTAGCTGTGATTTTGTTTCAATGCTTTAGCTGCTACGGATTAGGAGATATACGAGTTTGAAAAAAATGTTAAAAAAATACATTTTTGACATTATCTCTGTGACAGTTCAAGATAGAGGGCTGAAAATTGGAGTGATTACTAGTTATGAGGCGACAAACAATTGACATTTACCAATTCAACTATTCCTCACAGGGGCCACACGTCCTTCCTTAGCCTGCTAAACCCTTTGAGTGGTAATCTCGAAGTCGCTATATCCGCTCGCGACTCTACTATAAGTATAATAATTTGTTATATCGCGAGACTTATAAAGGGAAAATATTATTCTCTTCTCTGCAAAGCTTCTAAGACCAGTAAAAGACCTCTATTAGTAGAAAAATAGTAGTTTTGTACCTCTACATCGAAAAAGCTAAGCCAAAAATTTAATTTATTTTAATCTCATTTATTGACAATAGGTGCCTATTTTGCGCACAATAAAAATGTTATCTTTCGTATCTCCTTTGTAAAACTATCGGGTCTTTCGAGCCCGGTCATACAAGCACGCGTGAGAACAGATCCAACACGGAGAGGCCGATTGGAGAGCTTTGGTGTCATATGCTGGAAGGCTGTGGAATCCATTCACAGGTACATCAATATATGTATAGGTATCCGTGAATCGGTTTCAGCAGACATTGGAGACTATTGTAGATGGAAAGAGTACTGGGTTATGGCTGAAATTTGGGTGGATAATAAGACTGGGCTATTGCAAAGTGGTCCGCACACCTGCCACAATATTGCTTACACAAATTATGGAGGCAGGCGGCGACTTGTGCCGAGTCTTACGGGTCAACTTGGAGTGCCACTCCGATCGACGAAGAAATGCCGTAGACGGAGACCCTGACTAACTCGCCGGAGCACTCGGGTCCGTGGAGTCGTTATTCGCCCCAAGCTGCCCTTTATAATGAAAAGGATTCGTTTAAACGGGCGTTTGAGCCCATCACGTCTACTTGCTACTTAAATACATAGAAAATATCCAAACTTAAGGTACAAATATCTGTGATAAACAGACAAATAAATGGCCTTTTTAGGATACGAACCCGGGAACTCCCTGTGGCTAATGTAACATTTTTTTTATATATAGTAATCGCTATTATTAGGTTTCATGGTTACTGCGCAATCTGAAGTTCCTTTTTGGAGGAACATTAGCAAACTATCATTAAATATCGAAATATTGCGGTAAATATTTACTTTTAGACGTAATGTTAGCTCAACGTGAGAGCAAATTGTAGCGTAAATGCGTCGCTTGTTGCGACTGTTACGACAGGTCGAGCGATGATTTCCACGATTCATATTGTAATGTCAGTATTTTGACTACACAAGAAACGCTAGCACTTGCCCTACTAGCTAACCGCTTGGGTTACTTGAATCAATGAAGTCTAAATCAGTGGTTCACAAACTTTTAGTGATAGCGACCATTATTTCGACGTGATGTTTATTATAACTTATATAGATGTCATATACAAAGGAAAAAGTGACCTAGGCCTCCGGTGCCCAGGGCTGGGCTTCAGTTGTGATGTTTATTGGCAGGGACCATTGAATATACTCTGTGGCAGGGACCACCAACTATTTAACAGTAGATAAATGCGTATGAAAAAAAGTTTAGCAAATAGTTGTTTTCTGTTCATTAATTCATGGAACATTTGAGGGGCCATCAGGTTATGGACTACTGCACGTCTAGCATAACTTGACGTTTGACGCGACAGTTCAAGCGCGACTCGAAGTATGGAATGACAGGCGACAACGTAACATTTGCTAGCCGGCCTGGTCTGTAATTTTACCGCATCAGTCAGATAATTAAAACTATCGTTAGAGCGGAATTAGATATCTAGACCTCATTTTACAAGGCTTATGATCCCGCGGTAGGCCCAAGATCTAGGCTTGAGCTGAGCTTCAGGTCTTTAAAAGAGGGAGCGCTCCTATCTCGGCCGATCCGTGAAAGGAACTAGTTCGGACTTTAACTGGGATTCTGAGAACGTGACAAACGAGTAACTGAGGGGCTACCGCGAAAAATTCGTTCGTCGTATGTCTCTCTCGTCGTATCAGACTCGCTTTAAACTTTAAAACAATACTATTTGTCTCGTTCGCACCGCGCGCGTCACTGATTGCCGCACCGTCTCGGTCTCGCTCTCACGTTTACACATCGCTACTATTGAACTAAGGACCGAAGAGCGATTGAGAGCGTTTATGAAGATACAGTTCATTTCGGTCTGTTCAACTAGTTCGTTTTAGTTCTTCGTTATTGACCGACACAAGCCTACCAAGATCCCGCGGTGGGCCCAAGAAACGCTGAATGTCGTGAAAGCGGACGTGTTGGAGAACAATCCCACGAAAGAGGAAGTCGATGAGTGCAAAGTTGAGAAGAGTCATTCGATCGGGCGAACCCTGGTAGTAGGCCGGGAAATCGCTAGGCAGAAGAAGGCTCGTGTTTATGATGCGGGCTTTATGTAAAAAAGTCGTAATATGTCGGGTTATAGTTTTGCGAACATCTTGTTTATACACGAGTTAACATACTGGTCATGTGGTCAACAGCCGGCATTGTGGGCAAGGGCGCGGCTTATGTGGAAGTCAACTTTGAACATTATGTTGATCTACAACCAACATCAATCATGAGCGAAGTGCGAAACAACCTTAAAATTAAGCGTTAAAGTAAACTTACTGTAGGTACCTACAGGAAAAACCTCATTTTCTTTAAACTTTACAAGTTTAAATCACGTAGGTATCTACACCTGCAAAATGTATAGAATAGGCAAGCACAATAATGAAAAAGGGCGACTTTGTTTTTGTTTAGAAATATCCATAAAAAATGAGCCAAATTAATCGTACTTTAATATAGTAATATTTTATTTGTGCACTACCATGTTCCTAACTCTTATTTCTAAATCTCCTACTACCCAAATGTTGTCTGGTAGAGATCGCTTTTTAGCGATAAGACCGCCTGTTGCTACCTAAGTTAAGTGTAAACTTTTTATTGTTGTCATTTTTTATTTTATTTTTGGTGCAACAAAGAATATATTATTATTATTATTTTAATTTCATTTATTTATGTACCTGTTGTATATGTGTTACCTATGTACTAAATTAATTGTTTGATCTGTAACTCTTACAAACTATTTTCAAGTGAAGCAGCAAATATATGCTATGACTTTGACTGCCATGCCATGAGTCATAATCATAACAGAAGAGCAATAAGCTTGCACATGCAGTTTGAACAAGTAAATACTTAGTGTAGATTTGCAGTCCCACTTCACACATAACATAATATGTTAAGAGTAGGTCAATATAAATAATAGGACATTGTTCAAAGCCAATAATGCAGGTTGTGACCGTCGTAAAACAAATGCAATTTGTGTTTTGTACCTACAGCCCTAACACATCATAGTATAGTCGTAGGTTGCTTGGATCGGGACACAAAAACCGCATAGGCATATATATAGGAGCTCCCATGGGTGTAAGAAATAATAACGGCTACCGCAGTGTTGTAATTTAATTACGATTCCATCATAAGCCGATATTTCCCGTGCTTACGCGCGACACCCACTCATTCACAATCAAACCCAAATCACAAATGTAAATACCTATGTGTGCGTGCCAAATGGCTTATGATAAAAATAACGAAATTGTCGTAATTAAGTACACCATGAGCGCTTCCTTAATAAATTCGAGATGAGATATATAGTATTATAGAGCTGAAATGTTTTAATGTTTACTTGGGCACAAACGGTAAATACGTAGTTTTGATAGCTACAGAAATCTTACATAGAACATAAACCAATACAGTTGCTGATTGCTAGATCATATAAGACAAACAATACGGGAATTATTATTATGCTACGATTTGAGGACAATTGAGAAGCATATAATACCTACTAATAGTACATTACTTACCTAGGGCTGTAAAAAAAAGAAAGCCCGAAATCGCAGGTATTTGGGACCCGAGCCGCAGGCGAGGGTTGTAAATATGCGATAGAGGGCTTTCTTTTTTACTGCCCGTGGTGAGTACACAATTTTACGTCCCCACCTGGCCATAATGCGAGTTTTACCGTAAGCGTAGCGAGCGGTAAAACTCACATTATGGCCAGGTGTGACGTAAACCATATTATACGACATCTCATGTTTATCCCTAACAGATCATTTGAAGATCATTTTAATTTACACGAGTATGAGAATATTTCAGATAACCGGTTATGTATCGGTTCAAGCCAAAAATATCACCTAATCTAATATTAGCTTTACGCCTCATCTATAACCATTTATTCACACTTAATATAGGTACCTATATCATTTCAAGGGCTAAGAGGTACCTATGTTCTTTTCAGACTGTGACTAAAGCCTCGACGTCTCGTCTGTATCAACATAAGAGTAATAAAATTAATTTATTAATTTATTTATTACTTTTAGTGTACCTACTGATTTCATTTTAAGGTATAAAAATAGAAGACAAAATAGGCGAAAACTCGAATAATGTAGTTTTTTTCGTTTTTGTTATACCTGATAAGATAATAATAATAAATGTAGGACAATCTTACACAAATCGACCTAGGCCCACAGTAAGCTCAATAAGGCTTGTGTTATGGGTACTAGACGACGATATATATAATAGATAAATATTGATAAATACTTAAATACACAGAAAACAACTATAACTTAGGAACAAATATCTGTGATAAACACACAAACAAATGCCCTGACCAGGATTCCAACCCGGGACTTCGTAGGCAGGGTTACTTTACTACCGACTGGGCTAGGAGGCCGTTTGATAAGATAAGCAAAGGCGCTTATTTAATTTCAGCTACCTAAATCAAGTCAGCAGCTTGTTTGAATAAAATTAACAAACCTTGGAAGTAAAATAGCATGACCTTAAATATTCCTTGTTCTGTGGGTAGGTATATACTAGACGACAAGACATTATATTCCAGTATTCCTCTAAAATATACCTAGTCTTTGACATCCTTAATTAGGTATAAATATTAAATCTTGCTACGAACTAGTATGGTCCATGTCTATACTGTTAAACTTTAATAACATCTTGTAATACCATGGTTGCAAGACTTGCAAGGTATAAATGATTATCGTTATGATTATGATCCTTCTGGTCACTTTATTAAACTCGTCGCATTCAGAGTTCAAGCCCCTACATGGCGCCAGCTCATAAGTCATAACTCACACGCTAACCATTCGCATTACATTCGCGAAACTGGCGGAAGTGGCAATTTAGCGCGGCCAACGCAACTGGCGTCACCGGCTGGATCTGGTCTGGATGAGCTAGCTGTCCCGGCACTCTGTCTACAGTCATAGCTAACGAGCAAGGTGTACGCGCGCCTCGCCTGATGACGCTGCGTCCCGCACCTCTCATGCCGCGCGTCATCAGGCGCTGTACCGCCATCAGATATATCGAAGCGGCCAAGGTGGTCGCAAATATCTGAACAACGCCTAAAGGCAAGCGATAAAGTGCATGTTCAGATATTTTTGAGTATCTTGTCGCTCCGATATATTTGATGACGACTGTACACAAGGTGCTCAAAATGAGCCTGACCCGTCAATATCTTATCCTTGCCTAGAACTATATGTCCCTCAAGTCTGCCGTGCACCCACTTTTGTATGCTTCTGGAATTTCGACGACGATGGATTTCTTTCGGATTCACCGGGCATAAATACTATAGGTTCTTACCATTATATATAATTAGCAAAGACATAAACAAAAAGGAAGATGTAACTTTCATAGTAAACAAAATTGAAATGTGGTCCAGCACCTACACACTTGTAAAATGCTACACACCGCTAAAAATATATGTGCATCATGGGCAAAAGAGATAAACCTAAAATGCCTTTCACCGCGATGACATTTACATGTTTTCCCGGTCGCCTAACAAAAGAACATAAACATAAAAGTATGATAACTATTTCACAATAAAACATTCCACATAAATCTGGCATCATTTTTAGGGTTCCGTAGCCAAATGGCAAAAAACGGAACCCTTATGGATTCGTCATGTCTGTCTGTCTGTCTGTCTGTCCGTCCGTCCGTATGTCACAGGCATTTTACTCGGAAACTATACGACGTATCTGAATAAAATTTACACATAAGGTGTATTTTGTATGCAGCTACTTAGTTATGTAGTTAAATTTGAAAAAAAAAAAAAAATTTAGGGGGGCGCTCCATACAGGTAACTAAATTTAAAAAAAATTTTTTACCAAATATCAACATGTGACACATCAATCGATAGGTCTTTCAAAATAACATTGAGGTTTCTTTGACTATTTTGTGATTAAGTGAATATTTTCTGAAATAATCGCTTAGAAAGTCAGAAAAGTTGTGTAGCCCCCCCCCGTAACTTTTGAACCGTAAATTCAAAAAATATGAAAAAACTTGAAGAGATGCACCTTATCATATACTTTCAACGAAAATTGTTTTGAACATTATCGGTTCAGCCATTTTTGAGTTATCTCCAAAAAACTTCTTCCATAGGCATCAGATACGACCTTTTGGTATTAGTTTGGTTCTTATTCCATTGAAGGTACCCTCCTATGCGTGGTCCGACACGCACTTGGCCAGTTTTTTTAAATAAAAAAATAATTATTTAATGTTGATGAGAGAAGGAGATTCACCTCGTCCTGAAAGTAGACTTAGAGCACAGAATAACTAATAGTACTACCGTACAGAAAATTCACTCCTTAACAAAAGTCAGATTTAGGTATAAAATTATACCTATACTCGCCGCCTGCAAGCAAAATTGAAAGGATAGGAATAAGCGGCAACACTGGCCGGGAATAAACGTCAAAATGACCTAGCGTATTTAATTAGTGAAAATAAATGTTTTAAAAGTGATTTATAACGAGTTACTGTGTAAAATGACAAGATCTCAATGAAATTAAAGTGTAACAGTGTTATCTCTAGTATTAGTTTACTTTAAGGAGCAAATTATTATGACGAAAAATTTTGAGCCAACTGTCAACGGCTTAACGTTCAAGATTTAAAATTACACCGAATTTACATGGAAATTGCCTACATTTCATCGAAGACTTTTACAGGGGAGTATTGCTTTTCACATTTATATGCCTTACTTTTAGTCTGATTGTCCAAAATAATTTAATATTTTTAATATTCAGTACCTAACCTATGGGCAAGTAAGTTCTTGTTAAAAACAGTGGTTCATCTTACTAAACTAGCCAAAGTGAATGCTAATAAACTCAGAAATAGCACAGATGTATTCAACGAACATTATTATAAGTTGACGTTCAAAGTATAAAGTTTTTTTTTGTGTAAATTCCTGCTATAAAGCTTAATTTAAATACTAGAAAATTTGAATTTAAATACTTTTTTCTGTTAGTACCATTGTGAATCATACTTGCTAGGCTCAGATTTCTTACATTGTCAATATGTTTTCAGCACAACCCTCTAAAATGACTACTCGCAGGGATGTTTTGGTCGCTAAAGTCCAGCAACTACAAAGGGATCTTAAGACGGCGACTGAGCTAAATGACAGACTCCTACAAGAGCGGGAAGAAAGTGAACAGGAAATCGAGCGTGTTATCCGAGCAAACACTGTTCTCAAAACTCAGCTTGCCAACCAGGACATTGACTATGAAGATATCCAGGGTCAGCGGGATGAACTTCAAGCTACTGTAGACCGATTTGAACAATGCCAGGAAATACACGAACAGGCATTGCAACGCATCAAGGACCTGGAGCAGCAGCTGGGGGAGATGGACCTTAAAAAAAATTATACTTGCAAGTACTGCTCCGAGCACTCCGGGCCGCCAGACAACAATTTAAGTATTTTTGCTGAGCTAAATAGTTTTGAAGTAGATTTAGTAAATGACAGCATAGTGGACTCTCCTTTTATGGAAAATATAGAGTTTTCAAGTTCTGTGTGCATAGGGAACAGTGATGGGAAAATTTCATTGAACGGAAGAAAAAAGATAAAAAAATATTTAAAATTAAATAGATTCATAAAAAAATCTAAACTTTTGCTGAAATGCCACAAATTCTTATTTAAATCATTAAATTCCAAATGTAAACATGTAGCCTTGAGAGATGAACTCCTAAAGTGCCAATATCAATTAGACCAGACAGTAGAGGAGCTGAATCATCGCTCTGCTGAATTAAGCAAATTAGAGTCAAAGCTAAAAGCTCTTAATGATAAGCATGAATTATCTAGTAAAACGCTACAGGAATACATAGCCTTTATGAATAATGTTCTAGCACCGGGCAGCGGCTACCCTCTGCGCTTGGAATCGCCACGGCCGCCGAGTCGCCTGGCTGCGCCGGGCTCGCCCGCGCCCGCGCCGCGCGTCTCCGGCGCGACCACTCCGCGTCGCCAGCCCGAGCCTGACCTTAGCCTGGACGTCCGGGAGTCGTCGCTGGGTCCTTCACAGTCATGCCCTGGATTGGATGTCGCACTGGATTTATCCCTGCCCTGCCCAGTCTGCTTATATGTAGGAATTACAAACGTTGATTATGTAAACACGAAATTTTTATCCGGAGATAGATTTTTTTATAGGGATTATGTCTGATTCTCACGGAAGTAGGTATGCCACAGCCGTATTCCTTTGAAAATATGTCGGTCAGCTCCTAATATTATTTCTGGGCAACCGATATTCAATAAATTAAGGATGTTTATTTTAACTATTACTAAGTAAGGACTTTGGGACCTTTCAATATCGTCCGGAATTACAAATGTTATTTCTGCTTCCTTGTTCTTCCGTTTATTCAGACATCCGTAAATACATATTTTATACGGATTAGATCGAAATAGGTTTCGAAGCCATTGTGTATTTTAAATTTTGCGCGAGCGCCACGTGACACGACTATCGTGCGAGCCGAGCGGCAGCCCACTGCTATACGACTCCCCGGGAGGCGCGCCGGCCAAATGTACCTAAACTGCGTAGTGAAACCCCCCTGCTTAGAGCTAGCTCTGGATATCTATACATATAATAAAGCTGAAGAGGGTCGAAAGTCTGTACATGGAAGATAATCGAAAAAAAGTTGGCTGGGGATACTTAGAATCGATAACAGAACACCTTCCAACAATTTTTAGAATTTTTGTCTGTTTATCTGTTTATCTGTTTGTCTGTTTATTTGACCGCGCATCACGTGAAAACGGCTGAACGGATTTTAATGAAATTTTGTATAGAGATAGTTTGAGTCCCGGGAAAGGATAATATATAGTTTTAATCCCGAGAATCAACCCTGAGGGGGGGGTGAAAATGGGGTTGAAAGTTTGTATGGAGAATTTTTAACCGCTAAAACGATTTAGATGGAAATGAGTATGGAGATAATTTGAGTCTCGAGAAACGTTATAGGATAGTTTACAAACCCTTGTGGGGGTAAAAAGGGGGTTGGAAGTTGGTATGAGGAAGTTTTTACCGCTGAACTGATTTAAATGAAAATTGGTATAGAGATAGTATGAGTCTCGAGAAAGGACAAAGGATAGTTTCATCTTCAAAAAAGCCCCCCCCCCCCCCCAATCTTACTTTAGAACCGTATGTCCAAAAAAATTTAAAAAATTATGGAAGTGAAGCCTGAAAGGTACTTTTAATAAAAACTATCTATACATATAATAAAGCTGAAGAGGGTCGAAAGTCTGTTCATGAGATATATTCGAAAAAAAGTTGGCTGAGGATACTTAGAATCGATAACAGAACACGTTCCAACAATTTTTAGAATTTTTGTCTGTTTATCTGTTTGTTTGTTTGTTTATTTGACCGCGCTTCACGTTGAAACGGCTAAACGGATTTTGATGAATTTTTGTGGAAAAGGAAATAAAATAGTTTTACATGGGGGGTGGAAGTTTACATGAGGAAGAAACAACCAATAATCGCTTTACGTATTTAGATGAAATTTGGTATTGAAATCATTTGTAATTTTTTGGTCAAGGTATTCATATTTATAACATGTTACCCGCCGATGCTTTAAATTTACCTTTACTCGCTCTTAAGAAATATTTGAAAATGTCATGAATGTCAAAGGGTTATTGCAGGACGGACAAAGATGCCTGGCCCAAACCAAAATACTATCGTCTAACATTTATAGGACACCGTTTAGGTAGGAAAATATATCAAACGTTTTGTGAAGCAGTCAGATAAGGGATTTATTTTTCTTTATAATTAAACAATAGGCACATTATCTGTCCCTCAAGCTGTTTTGATATGTCTTCTTGAAGAACTACGCATTATTTTGTATCTTTAAGATGTAATAATGTATTGAAAAAAATAAGTACCGTCGAGTTAGAACCGGTGGTAGTTTTGGAACGAAGTTCCTTATCGAACGGTTCTTGGATGGGGGGGCTAGGCGAAGAAAAATTACGTGACCGTCACGAAAAAGCGTCACGTCACGAAAACGTGACACCCATACGATTGAGAAACATGTAAAATGGAATGAAATAAAAAATATATAAAATAGAATAAAGTGAAAAATTTCAAAAATTTCAATAATTTCAAAAATTTCAAAAATTTCAAAAATTTCAGGTATTTCAAAAATTTCAAAAAAAAAACAAAAATTACAAAAATTAAAAACCGCAAAAATTTAAAAAAAAACAAAACTTACGAAAAAGTCGAAAATGAAATAAAATTAAATAACATAACTTCGTTCCAACCGAGTGTTAGTGGGGGAGGTAGCCACTACACTCGATTGAATTTAATTTGCATGGGTCATGGACCCCCCCCCCCCCCCCCAAGTGCACCTCAAATAGAAAAAAAACATTTCTGCATTTGTGACCCCCCCCCCCCAATTTCAACCGCGCCTGTTCTTACCTTTCATGCTTAGACTGATTTGACGGGAGGATCGATTTGGATGATATTTGCCGTGGACATGAACGTATAAATACAAAAGTGGTCCTGTATCGTCCGATATACACCTACTACTCTATGTCGTTTAAATCATGCCAAAAAAAAATTATAGGATAAAAAAAAGTATTCATTTTTGAGTGTAGTTTCATTTAGTGGTAATTGTAATAGTAGTTTATGTAACTGTTACGTAATAAGGGTCCTAAAAATACGAGTGTGGTTTTATGAAACGAGCCGCAGCCGAGTTTCATAATAAGATCACACGAGTGTTTTCAGGCCTAATTACGTCCAGTTGCATACACTGCTTTATCTACACTAATATTATTTATCCTAAATGCCGTGTTCGGAAAACATAGAATGGCCGCCATGGCCAACTCGATTGTGCCGGCGGTCGGGCGGGCGCGTGCCGGTGTACATTATGTTATCAAAACTCATAACCTACGAGTATCAATATTTGAGCATGTAAAGTTAAAATTACGTTACTGCCACAGATAAAAAGCTTATCATAGTAAAATCGGTTGTGGTAATGCTAGCCATTGCCTACCGTTTTTTAACACGTTTTAGAGGACTTACAATGTGAGTGTAGATAAAATATTTTATTAGGACTACTGTCCTCTAGCGTATCCATCTGTCAACTTTACTTCAATTTCCGCCTCCAGGGTAGCGGGAGAGAAATTAGGTGTGAATTAGCCGCTTACTGACACAGACCGAATTCCACGCGGGCGGAGCCGCGGGCACAGCTAGTATAGTATATATCTATTGTACATACAATACATACAGTTCTGAGAGCAACGTAAGCACGAACTTAATTTGTGCTATGTACGTATACCCTTCTATCGTCAAAACCGTGTCTGAGAGCCCGAAGCAAGTAGTTAATAATTAATTATTTATTACTCATTTATTTTATTTATACATTCATATACTTACACGACTTTGGGAATAATAGACAGACCGACGGCTATATAAAAATAGCACGTTTATTTATAACTGACTTGTTACTTCTGCCCCTAACTGTGTATTTGGGTAGGTACATCGGTCTATTCCATACATACACATCCACGTGGCATTCGCTCGCGATAAATAGGCGTTAGAGAATTAGTCATGGAAATAGATCAGGGCTTGCATGGATTATGTCATACCGTTTCTAATTGGCACTGTTCTGGCGCCCTGGTTTTGAAGTCATGAGGTTTAGCTCCTAGTTAAATAGTAAATTTATGAATAGATTTTAGACTATGACTATGTACAGTCAGCAGAAAGAGTCAAGAAAGAGTGTGTTAAGAATAGTCAAAATCATATACGAGGGTTGCTACTTATATATCCGGAAACCGGGATTACAATCTTCTTAAATAGCATATTTGACCTCCATGGTAAAATTTGAACTTTTTTAAGTACTGGCCGGTATATTTTTTCTTTCTTATTAACGCTCGTGTTTTGTTTTTGACGGGTTTTAAATGTCATCTCGCAGCAAGAATGGAACTCACTCGTGAAAATATTCGTGCTATGATTTATTATGATTTTCCGCGTGGTTTAACGCAACAACAGTGCATAGATCAACTAACTTCAACTTTTGGTGATGAAGCCCCATCTAAAACTACTGTGTATCACTGGTTTAGTGAGTTCAATCGTGGACGTAGTATGCTTACGGACGAAGTTAAGGCAGGTCGCCCGAAATCGGTCGTTGTACAACAAAATATCGAGGCTGTGCGAAAACTTATAATGGACGACCGACATGTTACGTACCGCGAGATAGAGGCGACTCTGGGTATTTCTATGACCAGCATTAATAGCATATTACATAATTATTTGGCTGTAAAAAAAATTTGTTCGCGTTGGATACCCCACAACTTAACAAAAGAGCAAAAAGATGCTCGCGTCGAATGGTGCAATAAAATGTTAAAAAAATATAACCGTGGTGACTCAAAAGCCGTTTATAACATCTATACAGGTGACGAATCCTGGATCTATGCATACGATCCCGAAACGAAGCAACAATCAACGGTATGGGTGTTTCAAAATGAGCCGAACCCTACGAAAGTTACTCGTGCAAAAAGTACATTGAAACAAATGGTGGCCTGCTTCTTCGGTATTAATGGCCATGTAGCTACAGTGCCACTAGAAAACCGTAGAACGGTTAATTCAGAGTGGTACACGACCATTTGCTTACCGGAAGTATTTGAACAAATTCGTAAAACTAACCAGCGACGAAGAATCATTCTTCATCATGACAATGCCAGCTGTCATACGTCACGCGAAACAACTCTATTTTTGGAGGGTCAAAATGTGGAATTAACGGGTCATCCGCCGTACAGCCCTGACTTGGCACCCAACGATTTTTATTTATTTCCAAATATAAAGAATAAGTTACGCGGTCAACGATTTTCGACCGCTGAAGATGCTGTCGACGCATTCAAACAACACGTTATGGAGGTACCTCAGGCGGAGTGGCAGAAGTGCTTTAAAAATTGGTTCACGCGAATGCAAAAGTGCATAGATCATCAAGGGGAATACTTTGAAAAACAATAAAACCATTTTCAGCCGTGTACGTTTGTTTGTTTTTTTGTTTCCGGATATATAAGTAGCAACCCTCGTATTTGTTTGTAAAACACAGGTACAGTCACGAACCCGGATTGTTGAGCCACATGCCATTGTTCGTAATTTAGCCGTGTAATATATGACCGATGTATCTGACAGTTGACAGCTAGTCGGTAACATATATATGGATGGTATAAGGAGGATATAAATCTCTATGTTACAAAAGTGTCCGTCAGAAGGCGATAAACTGATGGCGCCACAATGATATTAAATTTGATTAAATCAATTTTGATATAAAAAATTCAATCCATACATATTTACAAATTAATTATTTGCGGAGAAGAAAAACTCTCTGAATATTTATTTTATTTAGAATGTCATATAAGTATTAAATATCGGTAACTCATTTCAAATGCTCAACTATATATACCTAGCGCCAACCAGAGATATTTGGAACTATTGTTTACTCCTTACCGCTGGAAACTTTTACGACCGTTTTTCTATAACAGAGACCCCATCCTCCTTGTACCATCCATAAACATATCGGTCATTCATAATCATAACACGGCTAAATTACGAACAATGGCAACAATCCGGATTCGTGACTGTACATTTGCCGGTGGTTAGAACGTTATCGTCCTGTATTTTATCTACTATCAAGTCAAAATACATAAAGAAAATCATAAATAGCCTTAAAAATTTAACAACACAGGACAGAATGCAATAAAATACGTATAATGGATTAATGGAACATTATTCGCCCGTATACCTCGCGGGGTTTCAGCTCCTATATAGTAAAGTTGAAAAAAAGAGGGAGAGTCAGATTGGACTATGCGGCTGCAAAAGATATTTATGCTGGTGTCCCACACTTTTGCGAAGTCAGTGGACAGCTAGCCATGTCAGATATGATGATTGATGACACAATGAGACATAATGAGAGCGACGAAACCGTTCTCGTTAGTTTGCTATACTATAGGTACTAATTTCTAGATCTGGACATCTGGCAGCTGTGAAGTGGTGGAGGTCAAAGAATGCAAACCACTTTGAGAATATAAATCCTTAGAGTTCTGGTTTTGATGCAGTATTATGAAACGATATAAATAATTAGATTATATCATTGCCAAAACTTTGTGATGGGGGAAAGTAGTCTAAAACGAAATAAAAGGCCATGTTTTTGTTCTGATATTAAAATATATATAGCAGGGAAGTAACAGATGTGGTTTTATCGGAACCGAAAGCGGAATCAGATGTTTTAAATTTAGTTTATCGGAACCAGAAACGGAATCGGAACCGAAGCGGAACCAGAATCGGAGCCCGAGTGATAGGTGGACGAGATGTTAGGGGTGGGTCTACGCTGAGTCTACTGACAGGCATAAACCTATTTGTTTTTGATGTACGCCGTTTATTTCCCCCCGCTGCGTTGCTATGACATCCGATATAACTTCTGTTTTGAAAGTAACAGAATCGGAACCGAAGCAGATGTTTAAAACCAATCGGAAGTTCCGACTTAACGGAACCGGAACCGGAGCTCTGTAACATCCCTGATATATAGGCCCCGTCCTCTATAAATAAGACAACTTCGGCAGTTTTTACCTATTTTGGTATTACTTTTTTCTATCTGAAAAATTTTGCTAGTCTATCACTCTTACCTCCACCCATTAAAAGCTGCCAGATGCCCGGATCTAGCAAAAAGGATAGTATTGCAATCTTACTAGACGGGTTTCGTTGCTCTCATTATTGTTTCATATCTGACGTGGCCAGCTGTTAGTCCATAAGGATATTTGGAACTGACCTGTCGCCAATGAAGCGCAGCGTCTGGTCGACGACCTCGAACTTGGAGTCGTTGTAGCCCCAGCCCCACCATTTCAGGAGCTCTTGTCTGGAACACGAAGACTGTATCAGCGAAGTTAAGTTAAAAACATATATGTCTATGGATAAAAACGTGTTCTACATAATGTAATCGTTGGAACTAAATTAGTCTACTCTTTTGTCTTTTGCGTATGGATTTTCAACATATCTATCTACTGGTACCTATCTTTATCAATCCATTGAGATGTTTTTTTAAACGATTGTTTTCCATGTAAAATTCAGCAATCATATACTAAAATCAGCCGGAAGTCAGAAACTTATTAAATTTAAACTTTCGTGAGACATACTATCACTATAAAATATAACGGTTACACTCATGTCACTTTAGACTAAAGTGACTAAAGTGACGTGAGTGTAACCGTTATATTTTATAGAGTCAGAAACTTGTTTATGGTAGCTAAAGTTTTGTATGAACATGGACAATATTCAGCCGGATATTCATCTTCCGGCAGATTTTTGTGAATTGGATACCCGGATATGTCCCGGATTTTTGGACCCGGGTATGTCCTTAAACTACGTCCGGACACGAGTACGTCCTTAAACTATGTACGTCCAAAAGAGAGGTATGGGTACTGCGAATGACATCGCGCTATGTGTCGTAGGGCACAGCACAGCGAATGTCATCTCGCTCAAATCTGGAGCAGAGCCCGACTGGAGAAGTAGTTACCTCCACCTTACAGAAAACTACAGCTAAATAGCACTAGACCCTACTCATAGTGTTGTGTTCTTGCTGGTAAGTAAGGTTGCCAAAGAGCTCAATGAGGACCCAGTGTGTTGACCGACGAAGGGCCCACTTGTTTCTTTTAGCCGTCAACCGTCAACATAGTAAATCCTCCTTTTTGTAAACGGTCGGCAACGCGCACCTCTGTTGCAGGCGTCTATAGACTACGGTAGCTGCTTACCATCAGGCGGAGGATTTGTTAATCCTCTTTCTTCCACAGTTAGAAGATCTTCATATCATAACTGATCGTAGTATGTTATGTTAAGCGAAATTTGACAACAGGGATTCCCGGTTCTGATTTTGTATGGCGAGAACCGGGTATTCCCGGTTCCGGTACTGGATTTGTATAGAAAACGAGTACCGGGAGCAAACCCTACAGTATCTTCCTACCTGAAGGCCTCAAAAATATGTGACACGCTCTTATGGCCCTACAAATAAGAGCGTGTTTTTGCGGCCATCGCGTGGGAAGATACTATTGCCGGTGACTGTACTACCTAATATGAAATTATGTATAATACAAACATATTAATGTGGCTAAGTTACTTAGTATTGAATCCAACGGGTGGTTCACAAATTACGTAACAAAAAAAAATCAAAATTATTTCGACCCCTCTTTCCCACACGTAACGGTTGGCTGGGACCTGGGAGCCCCCTTAACGGATGCTTTGTAAAAAGATTTCGGTTCAAATTCAGTTTTTAATACAGAAACAAAGACCGTAACGGCTGGTCATACCCCGCCCTGCGCAATATGGGGATATTGCGTTACGTAATTTGTGAATGACCCCCAAGCCCTGATTAATCTTAAACATATTATTCTTCATTCTAGATGCTGACGGCAGTCTTTTCGTTAAAGAATGTTTTGAATGGATTATGAAATAGGTAAGTACTTAAGTACACATTGTGATTGTATGAGTTTCGAGTATTGTATAATTACATAGAGGTATTGAATGACGATTATTGCATCGTCTTTTGTAAATAAATTAACTGGGTAAAGTTGACTGACTCTTATTGATCTTTAAGGTACAAAAAGGTAAAAGTAAGCAAAAGTACTGTCCCATACAAAACATTAGTTTCAGGTTTGGCTCTAAAATTAAAAGTGGTTCAATATAATATCAATGAGAAATGACCCTCAATATTTACCATTCGCTAAGTATGGCTAATGGTTCAAAAAACATCCTGTATATTGAAACTAAGTACCTAAAGCTACGAAAATAAAGAAAAGGGAACCGCCTTCAAAAACTTCTTTGGCAGCATTATTTTTGATTTCGTTGGTTTGGCACCGACTTCAAATTAGTACTGAATAAATAAATACCCAGATAATTATTAATTTTCAGGACTGAATAAGGATAGGGGTGGGGTATATAAAATTATTCTACGCTATTCAGCATAGAGGGTTAGTTTTTTGAAGTCGGTTTCCTTTTTTAGTGATACTTCGTTTATTTTATCAAAAATAAATATGTACTATCGGGTTCATAATTGCATACCCAATTTATGAATGAATTCATTGATAAACTGGGTATGCAATTATGAACCCGATGGTACATAGAAAATATAGTAAGTATTCCACTAACGACTCCTTTTTTTTTTGAAGTCAGTTAAAAGTAATTTTAATTCATTAAAATCCGTGGTAATCTCGCACATTGCACATTTATCTGAATTTATAATCATAATCACAGATAAAAAAAAAACTATATTCTGGCAAAACAAAATCTGCAGTAATAGCCCACCCAACGAAGGAAAACTTAGAGGAAATAATTCGTGTATAGCCAAATTTTGGTGTAGTTGTAGGCAAAGGTATCTTACACAACATACTAAAAGTACCGATGGGTGGGGGCGCCGCTAAAGGGGTGAGGGGGGTGTAAAGGTCCCTTATTTTGGTTTTTCGTAAAAAACTCAGTAACGGTGGCTCATACGAAAAAATGTTCTTTTGCTTAATTCATCCACACATCATTTTCTATAAAAAAGATTCTTTGCTTTTTTTTGCTGGGATCAATTTTTAGTGAGATATCTAGGAAATACGATAAACACTTTTTTAAACTTTCGGAGCTATTATTTACGAAAGTATTAATGTTTTCCAAAAATTGTTGTAGAATACTCTTATTTTTTTTTAAAGACCTATCCAACGATATCCCACACATTAGGGTTGGAGTAAAAAAAATATTTACCCCCACTTCATGTGTACGGGAGGTACCCGCAAAAATGATAGTTTTTCAGATTTTGTTTTAAAACTTTGTCGGCGTAATTAAAACACATACTCATACGAAATGTGACTTGTCTAGTACTAGCCATCACTGAGCAGAGTGAGCATGGTGCCTACCCTTATAGTTTCGACATGTCCGTCTGTCCCCGTCTGGACGTCCACGGCTTTGCTCAGTGATTGTTAGTACTAGACGTCTAGACGGATAGATGGGGTCAGACGGACATGGCGAAACTATAAGGGTAGGAAGTGAGGTACCTAGCAGGGTGAGCCGCCTGCTCAGTGATGGTTAGTACTAGAAAAGAAAAAAATCGTATATGTGTTTTAATCACGCCGATAGTGTTTTAAAATAAAATCTGAACAAATATTATTTTTTCGATTGATCCCTTTTTATACGCGAAACACCCAGGCCAAACTAGGTTATTAGGAATTTTATTTTGTCTATACTATCATAATTCATAATAGGTAGGGTAATTGTGCTAGTTTCCCGTCCAGGTCCAGTTTACCGTCCACTTGATTAAACTGCTGCAAATAAATGGGAAAAACTTTTTAAGGACAATATAGTTTATATTTATAGTTTATTCTTTAGTATTTTTTTTAATTTAAAGCTTTTATTTCAGGAAAAACTTGAAGATAAACATATAAATAAGTATGTACGGAAAACTGTGGACGAAAACTAGCACAATCAGTACCTAGTTAATTTAAAAAAATCTGAACCTTAAATTAAATGTCTGGCGCGGCGCGCCATTTCTAAATAATTTATAAGTTAGGTACCTACTAGCTACTAGTTTAGGCAATAAATGCATGTTTACACGTAAAGTGTAGCAAAATTAATCGGTATCGCATATTAAAAACCTAGGAAATGTGTAAGTGGGCCACAATATCGGTCAGTAACTCGCGTATCTCGTGATAAAGATAAGATTATAAAAACACGTTATTTATACTAAGAAGTTATTTTATTACTCACGATCATGTCACACTAGGGTGTATTTAGAAGAACTAGGTAGGGCTAATTTAGAAATATTTTTTGTGTCGATAGTAGTGTTAATTTTCGACAAAAAAACTACCTATTAGAAATCGCAGAAATCGCATTCGCTTACCTCGCACTTCCAGTTTAACTTTTGATTTGTTTTTTTTACAGTTATTTTGAAGACCTACACTTTAAGTGTACCTACTTATTTACTTTAGAATTAGTTTAAATAAACGTAAAATTCAAAGTATGTAGTAGGGAGAGGAACGTAGTAAAATACTAATCTTGTTTTATTAAGACAAAGGTCGTTTACGTACTGCAATCTGTACAGCGCTATTGTCAAATTTAAATATAAAATTTACTATTAGAAAATAAGTAGGCTATCCGTATCTTTTGTATGGAAGGGCCCCGGAAACGCGTGTGTAAAACCGCGCCAAACCGAAAACAACAAGCTACAACCGTGCACTAGTAGTGGTTATTAACTCCAGAAAACTATGGAGAATATTTTAGGACGCGTGGTTAATTATATCCAGAAATGTAGAGCACGGATGCCGGTCGGTAAAACAACATGAAACATCTATAAATTTTTCAGTTTATACGCAAATATATGTGTCAAGTACAATATCACGAGATTTAACGACTTGTTATAGTTTTTGCTTACATGTGCATAAAGGATCTTGGAAAAACTGTTTTTTTCACTAACTTACCTTCGTCTAGGAATAACACTTTTCACTTTTATAATCGTATCATTCCCACTGTTTTTATTTACATCTTTCTTTTTAACACTCGACATTTTATTTTTATCAATGTCGTCTGTCCTGTTATTGCTGTTATCATTTGCGTTAACTATTGAGCTGCTTGCAGATGTATCTGACATTTTTAGTTGCGACGATTATAGATTTGTGTCGGCTACCATTTGGTACGAAATTTATAAATCGCGCAGCCTGCCGCGCATGTGGTGACAAGAGCTCGGTCGGTAATGCAGATGAAGGGGGTGATAATATTTTAGCGCCATCTAGGTACCGTTGGAAATACAATTTCAACATTGATTATAGCGCCATCTGTTTGTGATGTGACAAGTCTCGTACATAGTAGTGGAATGTAGTTTATTATCATGCATTTAGTTTTAAACCATTCAACTAGATGGTGCCTTTTATTTGTTTTAATCAGTTTTATGTTGTTTTTACTCGACTTCCGAGGGGGGGATTATTTTTTTAAGTTATTTTATTTCCATTTCTAGATAATTTTTGATCATTGCCTTATTTTAGGCCAAGCAAAAAGTGTTTTGATGAATTAATTACCAGCAGGCTGGACCTAAATGCATGTAATCCGAGTTTGCCCAATCCCAGGAGGTGTGCATAACTTATTAGCGAAATTTTGCTCTTTGTCAGTTTTTTGTCTCGAAAACGGTACGCCCGATGGAAAAGTCATGTACATCAATATTAAAGATGGTTAAATTCTGCATCGAATGAGCATCTTAACTTCTAATTCAGTTCAACGGTACAGCCGAAATAAATAATCTTAAATCGGGAAAATGTCTCATTCAATTAAAAAACTCATATTTTGGCTTCCATACCACATATCTTTGAAACAGGTGACTCCTGTTGAAAAACTTATAGAATAAAAGTTGAAGAGAATGAAATTTCACGTTAAATAGATATCTCAATTTCCAAATTCAGTCATTTTGAAAGACTAAATTTAGCATAAATTGAAAATAGGTTTTTTTCTAAATCCTTCTAAGTTGCATATTTTCCATAAATATGATGTGTGAGGCCTACATTTAATGCATTGTTACAACTAAGAACATTTAAGTGCAAATTTCTAAAACGTACCTAATCAGAAAACTATTTATACACCGTGTTTTTTTTTCGGTAATTTCCAGGGTATATTCCTGAGCTTAACTAGTTTATTTCTCAAAGACGCCAGTGTCCTAATTAGCTCCAGTTCTGAGGTAATCAATATTTCATTTATGTATTTCTAATTGTGGAATCACATTGAATTATTTTTTACTCTGAGAACCCGCTACAAAATGATGCACCTTTGGGTTAAGTCAATAAGTAAGAGTAAGATTTACGTGACGAATGAGGCCTCCCACTGGCAACCATACATTGGCAATTATTTGGCAATTATTTATCGTGGTCGAACACTACGTATGAATAAAATACAAAAAGCATCGATTTATTTTAATTTAGTTTGAAACGCCACATTTTTTTGTAAGAATAATTTCGGTCAATTTGTAGGTAAGTAGGTACTTTTCTTTGAATTTGGTCTTGTTACTTATTCGCAATTTTCGTTTTAATTATATTTTGTAAATTATTACTTGTTATGCGAATTAAGAAAGACCATGTTATTAAAGTATAGAATGAACAAAAACAATCAGTTTTCCAAAATATTTTATTAGCTGTAGAAAGGAATGTTGTACATAAAATTCTTATTAAAGTATAACGACTTATATTGTTGCCTTAATACTTAATCAATAATTTAAAGCGTAAGCTACTTAAAAATTCTAAATGTTTTTAAATATACTTCAATTTAAAGCGCAAAACACGCTTCAACGGAATTTAGCGCGGGATTCGTCTATCGCAGACAAAAATCTGCCGGAAAGCAAAAAATTGTTTATGGTGGCTGAATTTTGAGCACGTGTTAAAAATTCAGCTGGACCTTGGATGTTTTCGCTTTTCAACCGACTTCAAGATTTCGAAGGAGGAGGTTATCAATTCGTCGGGATGTTGTGTTTTTTTTTTTTTGCAATTTTTTTTTAATGTTTGTTCACCGATTATTCGAAGACGGCTGGACCTATTTGAAAAATTCTTGTTTTGTTTGAATGAGTATTCTTTACAGTTGGTCCCATTGTAACCAAGTCAGGATCTGATGATGGAATCCTGGAGAAATCGAGGGAACTCTTCAACTATTATAGGCACACCTGTAGTGATTTGAGTATTTTTTAAACCAGCTGCAGCTCGAGCATTTGCTTTTGGAAAGGTGGATGCTAAAAGAAGACGGTTCTTTTTTGTTTAAAATTATTTGTATATGATATCTGAATTCTGGTCAAGTGCGTTTTGCGTCTTCTGACACCTAGCATAGACAATGAAAAACTAAGGGATGTAAAGTAGATAGTACAAAATATTGTAGCCACCTATTTAATCATTGAAGAAGATGGCGCAATGTAGGTAATTCATTTGTTAAATTTCGGGCTACAATATGTGATGTGCTATTTACTCTACCTGTCTTAGTATTTTTTTGTTAAGCGTAGGTATTAGGTATAATTACATTATACACAGTGATATCGATTTTTTTCCTTACATAAATAATAAATGCAAAATATCTAGGAAGAAACGTTTATATTCGTTATATAATGGGACCATTGTCGGCTAGAGGTTATGAAAAGTCGTAAATTACGTAGGTAGCCACACTAACCTAAATATTTTAAATTCGTGGAGCAGTCTTAGTTTACTAACTAAGCACCTAGGTATTTATCTTACAACTAACTCACACAGGGCTCCTATTCGTCTTGCATCATTTGTAATTAGTAGTAATTACACTGCTATTACCACTATAATATACATTTTATAGCAATAATTAAATATAAAATGAGTGCTTGTCGAATTGAGCTCTTATAATTCTATATACAAAGACAATCACTGGGTTAGGTTAGAGTCACAGGTAGACTAATAAATAAATCGTCTATGATTTTATTATTGTTACATTTAAAAGTAAAGCATAAGGTCATGCATACCTATCTTATGGTACGTAATTATAATTACTTCCAACAAAGCAAGTATAGCCACGTAACTCCCTAAAACAATGAATTTGTACCATTTGAAATTAATGGATTTAATTATTAACACATCGACAAAAATCGGGTAAGTGTTACAAACTCTATTTTATATAGAGCAACATTTAACTTTAAATTAAGTATATTTCTAGAGAAGGAAGTGACATCCGGCTCGAAGGACCATGTCAAAAGCAAAAATTTGTTCTTTTGATCCACGAAACGAAGGGGATTTTAAATGAATAAAATACGTATATTTTTTCTTGAGAAGGACGACAGTTACCATATCAAGACAACATAACATTAATCTTGCTGTATTTATATATCTTGCTGTATCTATTTCATAATAGAGTTTGCAACAATAAGCTCAGGAATTGCGAGTTAGTTAAGGCAGGGTAAAAAAAATCTTGATTAAATTTTTGAAAAAACTGCTATCGGTAACATTACACGGATTCTCACAAACGCAAAATCATTCAAGTCAATATATGGACCGAATTCTTTGCTGGGTTATTTACTCGACTCATCT
The DNA here is from genome assembly GCA_947086415.1 of Pammene aurita. Taxonomy (NCBI): domain Eukaryota; kingdom Metazoa; phylum Arthropoda; class Insecta; order Lepidoptera; family Tortricidae; genus Pammene; species Pammene aurita. The sequence continues at coordinate 7,790,902 of OX352294.1, forward strand.
CTTGCTCAAAAAAGTAACTTTAAATTTACTGCAATCTTAAAAGTTGTAAAAACCCTACAAGGCTTAAAGGCCCTGTTACACTGTACTTTTTTTTAGTATCCTAACTAGCATCCTAATTAGGATCCTAACTAGTTTTCATAGTAAATTTAGTTGCTAAATGCGGTTAGACTTGGCTAAATTTAGAAACTAAATCATTTAAGACGCTAACTAGGACAAGTGTAACAAGCCTTTTAGTAATACAGTTTTAATAAACAACCCGGTCTCATCGTCTGATTAGCGGCGATCAAAGGAAGGATACTCTTTACTACATATGTCGTTTATTTAATGCACTCTATATTAAGGCTATGTTTATTAAGGTTTCTGCAATATAAATGATTTGTTGGCGTGAGCGTTTCTGTTCTAACTTTAATTTGTTCACCGTTAACTTGTTTGTGTTTATATAGAGCAGGAAAAGTACGATTCAAGACTGCAATGAGTAGGTAAATATTGTTAAGAAATAGGAGCATTCGTTTTTTAAATTAAGTGTAATTTTAGTTCCAATAGTAATTAGAGACTTAAAAGCCCTGTTACACTTTACGTTTTTAACCGACTTCAAGATTTGAAAAGAGGAGGTTCTCAATTCGGCGTGTATGTATTTTTTTTTTTTTTTTTTTTATGTTTGTTACTCCATAACTCCGTCATGTCTGAACCAATTTTGAAAATTCTTTTTTTGATTGTAAGTATATATATACAGATTGGTCCCGTTTTTGTCAAAACGCAGTTCTGATGATGGGATCCATGAGGAATCGAGGGAACTCCTCAAATCTTAAAGGCATACATATAGTGATTTTTATATTTTTATCAACAAAACCATCATTTTCATTCAAAACAGTGACATTTCATGAAGTAGAACTGCTGATGATGATCAGAACGGAACTCTTCAACGACGCATAGTTCACGTTTGGCGATTCGTCCTCTTCGCTGTGTTTGTTTAGCAAGTTTAATTGTCAGAACAAATGTTCGTCAAGCTCAAGTTCTGATGATGGGATCCATGAAGAATCGAAGGAACTCCTCAAATCTTAAGGGCTTACACATAGTGATTTTTGTATTTTTATCAACAAATCAAGCATTTTCATTCAAAAGAGTGACATTTGATGAAGTGGAACTGCTGATGATGAACAGAACGGAACTCTTCAACGACGCATAGTTCATGTTTGGCGATTCTTCCTCTTCGCTATGTTTGTTAAGCAAGTTAGATTGTCAGGACCAATTTTCGTCAAGCTCAAGTTCTGATGATGAGTTCCACGAGGAATCGAGGGAATTCCTCAAATCTTAAAGGGATACATAGAGTGACTTTTGTATTTTTATCAACAAATCAAGCATTTTCATTCAAAAGAGTGACATTTGATGAAGTGGAACTGCTGATGATAATCAGAACGGAACTCTTCAACGACGCATAGTTCACGTTTGGCGATTTGTCCTCTCCGCTGCGTTTTTTAAGCAAGTTATTTCATTGTATGGAATCTAAGTGCACCATCTACAATAATCCTTCACCGGCTACCCCCATTGAAGTCGGTTTTTTTTTCTTAAAAATTATTTAGTGTCTAATTAGGATCCTAACATTTTTCAATAGTAAATTTGCTTGCAAAATGCACTTGACTAAATACAGAAAATAAATCATTTAGGAAGCTAACTAGAACAAGTGTGACAAGGCTTTCACAGATTCGAAGGCTAAGACGCAACTCACACTCAGCGGAATTCAGTCTACCATTCAGCCCTGGGTAGAAAATTGTCTATGTGCTCCACACGAAAAACCAGAAATATACATTTTCCCTAGGGTACTGAATATTGTGTATGGTTGGCTGATTTCCGCTGAGATCTGGGCTGAATGCTGCGCTGTGTGTTGCGCTTAAAACTTCTATGCTCATTGACGCTCAAGCAGGTGAAGCAGGTCTTATCTGTCTCTAAAACAAACCATAAATAATGTAATCATAATCATCTCTCGCTGATGCAAAATATGGGAGCTAATATTGATCTAGTATAATTTATCGAGCCTACTGAACGCTAAACGGGCGATAAGCGAGTAAATGACAGTTTTCTCTACCGGCACGCCGGGTTACAAATCGCTATTTAATTGTGGGCAACTTAGAAAATAGTTAATATAAATTACTAGTCGTGTAGAGAAAGGCTGTATTTGTAGGGCACAATTAGCTCAACTATCGTTTTATTGCGGCAACGCTAAATTTATAACCACGGCAATAAAACACGTAGGTACATAATTTAATTAAGAGTGCGTTCCAAAATAAGTAAGTAATCCATTTGTGAAACTTTGTAAATTGTCATTTTTGATATTTGAATAGTGCATAATTCCTGTGGTTAGAAAACTTCCTTGATGTATGAAATATATCGCTGATGGATGGAAACATTGGAACCATTAAAAAAAACGCATGACACTAACAGATGTCTACGTTGTAGACGCGTTTAGTTTCATCCGTTTTCAGCTCACCTAATAAAAAAACATAAATTAACAAATTATGGCAGTAGCCTGTGGTACTGCGCTGAATTTTTGTTTTTCTGCAGGACGTAAAACGATTTGGGCTTCCCGTTTCCTGAGTAGTATTTTCTGAACGACGTTTTTTTATCCGGAACGTAATAAGCTAGAGAGTCCAATGAGTTGGGATGGTTGTTCATGCCTTTGGGCCATGTCGGCGTGCTTTCGACGTCAACGACATCGTCGTCAAACCTTGCTTGTGGTCTGTCTTTCGCTAGTTTTTGTAGGACGGGTAAGTTCCAATGGTAAACTCGAGCTGGTTTGCCGTTGCCTGTCATCTGTAGAGGCAGCGTTCTAGCTGCGGCTGGGGCGGGATCGGCGTGGGTGTAGTAGCTAGTGTTGGGAGGTAGTTTAATGACGAACATTCTGGAATCTCCCGTGGCGTGCCGCCGGCCTTGTTCCGCTACTCGTTTTCTGTGGTGCGCGGCGGGGACCATGAGTTTTTTGAGGCCGAGCGAGCTGAGCAGCTCGTGTGTGGTGGGTTCCTTCCTGTCGTCTGTGAGGCTGTTGTCGCGCCGGTGGGACGGGGCCGGGACACAGCATGACGCTGCGACGAGCAGCAGGAATGCCGATACCCTGAAACAATTGGACGATAACGTTAATAAGATTAATAAAGAAGCTTGATTTGATGATTTCTACTAAGACTTCAATTCTGGCAGGACATACAATGACCACAAAAAAAATTAAAAAATATTAATATTAGTTTGTGGCTATTATATGAACATTTAAAAAAGGTTTAAAACAAAAATAAAATGGTTTCTTGGGATTCCAAGTACGCTGGCAACTTTGTCCCTGGAAAAATAAATAAGTAAAAGCAAAGTTAATTTTACTTTGTATAAAAACTTTATTTTAGTAAAGCTCAACAAAAATCCATTAGATAATTATTTAAATGCATATGCTTTAAATACCTAATTATCGAATGGACCTTAGTTGGAGCCGTTTAAAATATGTCGCCTGTACAGCAGCAGTATAATATCTGAGTAAACAAATAGTTTTGTTCCTTTATTTGAAAATTGATTATTGTTTTGATGTTGGGCCTTTAGAATACGATCCTTTCACAAAAAAAAAAATTTACTTGTTTAATTTCAACGAATTCTCCCAAGTATTTGACATACCCGTATAGTGGCCAGTGAAAACAATAATTTCAAAGGAGTTGGCATTCCGAAGCCTAGTCGTAAGTCGTAAGTCGTAAACGGATAACAGCTTTGCTTAGCAACGAGCTAAAGTTTCCACTAGAGATATGTAAAAAATATAGACTTGTAGTTTACATACAATGTCTTATTTTGTATATTTTGGCTTCTGTTGCACATACAATGTTATGTAATTTTTTTTATTTAGACTCTTTTGCGAAAAGATACTATCTCGCGGCAGTCAGCGATATAGCAGCGCTACTACGCTAAAGTTAGCGTGGTAGGGTATAGCGCTATATTCAAATATAAAATACGACCGTGGCTTTAACTAGAGATTGACAGTCTTTATTATTCAATTGTCTCTGGTTTCAAGCTCCTAAGTGCATTGACTTAGAGCTGTTTGTCGACTCTGGAAGTTGAAAAGTCAAACAAAAGGAATGGTGCCTACACAATGTCTCAGTGTGGCCAGCAATTAGCGTTCACATGGGTAATGTTACATCGTACACTAAAATGAGTTGCATTCCAAACTGGCCTCATTTGACCCTATTAGGGGTCTGCAAACTACGGACCGCGGGTCAGATCCTGCCCACGAGCCTGCCGATCGCTAATTCCATACAATTCGCAACACAAAAAGAGAACTGAGGCCGGCCGGCCGTGGCCCTCCCCTTTGTTAAAAATTTGGATACCATTGCAATAGGGTCCTACCTACTCCTACTCACTTACGAGTGAATCATGGTGCAATATATATACACTGCACGTGTTTGTTGTTACCCGATTTTTTACAGTATTGTGGCCCGCGACAATTAAAGAGAGTGGAAACTCGCCTAATATCATCTCTTCATTAGTTCGCGATTTGTGTCCGTCCCGTGGTGTAAAACTATTAGACGGGATTACCCAAGTTTCTTCAACTTCTTGCTTATTTATACTTACTACAAAAAAACCGGCCAAGAGCGTGTCGGGCCACGCTCACTGTAGGGTTCCGTAGTTTTCCGTCCGTCACAGTAAGTGTCCCCACTTAAGAGTTAAAATAACACCGCCATGTAGGATATGATATGAGCGTTCCACGTACAGCGACATCTATCGGCAAATTAAGTAAACTAGCGCGCGAGCATAAAGTATGGAAGATGATTTTTATGGGATAATTCTTTATTGCGTGAACCGATTTTCACCGTTTTTACTTTATTTGAAACCACGTCATTTCATTGTAATTTTGTAGAAATTACAGGTACAATAAACACCTGCTTATACGGTTAAATTATAAACTTAGTTCAGAAATTATTTTGTATTTTTTTTTCAAAAACTATTCATCCTATCAAGTTCAAAATAATTTTCCTAGAAAGTTTTTATAAAGTTCTACTTTTGAGATTTTTTTCATATTTTTAAAACTTATGGTTAAAAAGTTAGAGGGGGGGGGACGCATATTTTTTTACTTCTGGAGCGATTATTTCCGAAAATATTTACATTATCGAAAAATGATTTTAGGAAACCCCTATTCATTTTTAAATACCTATCCAATAATATATCACACGTTAGGGTTGAAATGAAAAAAAAAATCACTCCCCACTTTACGTATAGCGGAGGTACCCTAATAAAAAAATTATTTCCACTTTTTATTTTACCACTTTGTCGGCGTGATTGATATACATATTAGTACCAAATTTCAGCTTTCTAGTGCTAACGGTCACTGAGATTATCCGCGGACGGACGGACGGACGGACAGGCAGACATGGCGAAACTATAAGGGTTCCTAGTTGACTACGGAACCCTAAAAAAGAAGAGCGTATACAGATCTTACATGGACATTGCGCGCGTTCAGAGATCATAACTGGTATGACTACCATAAATTGACTAGAGAGACCAATAACTCATAGAACTGAAAGTATCCATAAAAAGTCTTGACAAAAGGTATACATAGCTGGTGTACAAAATAGCTCGATCCGTTACGTTATAAAGTATTGAAGACTTGCGTTATCCGTCTATAATGGTTGGAAAGCTTCACCTGCCTTCTCAAAAAAAACAAAATAACATTTATATTTAGCTTTATTTTTTACTATTTAATAGTCCGCCTCGAACTGAGAACTCGCGATTAACTTGCAAACGAGATTATCAATATTACAAGACCCTTCTGAAGATCCTTTCCGCCGTCTAGCTCTACAACCCCTTGATCGATCCTGCTCATATACCTACGAACTCTCAAATTATATGTATCTCTGCTACAACCCTAACAAATTTCATAAATATCAGAAAAATGTTACTAAAGTTTAACGTTAAACGTTACTAACAACTTATCAAAATCAAAAAGCCATCTAAATGCACAGACGTGTAGGAGCCGAAGTTGTTTGAAAGAACTTCACTTCTAGACCCGTACCGATAAATTATGAAGTTTCGATAATATTAAAGATGCTTATTATTCGCATACAGAGTTCAGGCCATCCAACTTAGCTAATAATAATAATTTGTGTCATCCTAGGTTGTTGCGTAGGTAGAAACTTAGACATTTCTTTTTTTTAACATTATTCGTTAAATAGAAAATTAGAGATCAAAATTGTTTTTTCACTGTAACAGCAAAGTTGTTACTGACGCACGGACGCGTTTTGTGTCACTTTCGTCAATGGGAATACTGACGTTCAATCAGCACATATATGTGGACTTTTACAAGCCTATATAAAATTAGAGTTGATCGATTAGGTACTGTGCTTTCTAATATATCGGTATCTATTATTTGAATAAATTTGTGCCATATTAATCAATGATATTTATTTACTTTAATTTTTTTCTTGTATGACCCCTGTTAACAGTACAATAAAATATTAAAGTTATTAAAGTTTGCATCAATATTTTTATAAAAGCGTATCGAAACAATGTTTGAAATGTGTGTAATTATAATCAATGGATTATTTTTATTTTTCAGAATGAAAACTTGTTTTGCGTAAAGGGCATGCGCGGGGAAGGGTAAGGCGCGGGCGGGGTTCATGTGCCGACCAGGCTGCCTAGCAGCTTGTTTGTTTTCTATTATTACTCTATATTTTTCATAGTAAAGAAAGCAATAATATAAAACTTAAGTAAGTTAAGGATAATTAATGTAAACGTAGTCCATAAGGGACTGCAATGGCGGATCTGTGTGCCACGGTAAACCTAGTTTACCATTTAAACAGTATTTTGGCAAATTGTCACAGATAATTTGTAACTAATAAATATGTAATTTATGCATCAAGGCGGTTTGTTTACAGAGTGGCTATCGTAAAACGCGAAAATCGAAATATCGTTATCTGCCTCTCGGTTGGACTAGCAAAGGGCCGGGCTGGACTTAATAAATTTTTCATCAGTGTGATGTGATAACAAGGCTGTTTTTATTAACTTATAAAACACATAAAAATAAGCAACTTTTCTTTAACACATTTTTTTTAACTCAATAATTTCGAAGTTATGGGGCCCTGAAGGTTAAGTACAATTTGGACTATTTTGGTTGGAATGATGTCATTATGACACATACTTTATTTTGTAGAATGTGTTAAAATAAGCAAGTTTTATAAGAAACTTTTTTTTACCCAAAAAAATCGAAGTTACCGGACTTTGAAGATTGACTACATGGACTAATTTGGACTTAAAAAATAAAATGGCGACGGGGTATCATTATAACGTGTACTTTTAATGATTTGTTCCGTATAGAATACGCTAAAATAAGCGTCTTTTATTTGAAAAACTTTTCCCTAAAATCAAAAATGGCCGAGATAATGGACTTTGAACTTTGAAAAAAAATCATCGACGGGACGTCATTATAACGTGTACATTTTATGATTTTGCCGTATAGAATACACTAAAATAAGCGTGTTTTACTTGAGAAACATTTCTCTAAAATCAAAAATGGCCGAGACAATGGACTTTGAACTTGTATATAATTTGGACTTCAAAAAAAATACCATTGACGGGACGTTATTATAACAAGTACTTTTTATGATTATTCTGTATAAAATACGCTAAAATAAGCGTGTTTTATTTGAAAAACTATTTAAAAAAACTATATAAAACTTTACTCTAAAATCAAAAGTAGCCGAGAAAATGGACTCTGGACTTGTATATAATTTGGACTTCGAAAAAAAAAACCAGCGATGGGGTATACTTTTAATGATTTTACCGTATAGAATATGCTAAAATAAGCGTGTTTTATTTTAAAACTTTTCTTCATAATCAAAAATGGCCGAGATAATGGACTTTGAACTTGCATATCGAGACGTCATTATAACGTGTACTTTTTATGATTTTTCCGTATAGAATACGCTAAAAAAGCGTGTTTTACTCAAGTAACTTTTCTCTAAAATCAAAAATGGCCGAGATAATGGTCTCTGAACTTGTATATAATTTGGACTTCGAAAAAACAACCATCGACGGAACTTCATTAAAACGTGTACTTTTTATGATTATTCCGTATAAAGTATGCTAAAATAAGTGTGTTTTATTTGAAAAACTTTTCTTTATAATCATAAATGGCCGAGATAATGGACTTTGAACTTGTATATCGAGACGTTATTATAACGTGTACTTTTTATGATTTTTCCGTTATGAATACGCTAAAATAAGCGTGTTTTACTTAAGAAACTTTTCTCTAAAATCAAAAATGGCCGAGATAATGGACTTTGAACTTGTATATTATTTGGATTTCGAAAAAAAGCATCGACGGGACGTCATTATAACTTTTCTCTCAAATCAAAAATGGCCGAGATAATGGACTTTGAACTTATATATTATTTGGATTTCGAAAAAAATCATCGACGGGACGTCATTATAACATGTACTTTTTATCAGTTTTCCATATAGAATACGCTAAAATAAGCGTGTTTTATTTAAAAAACTTTTCTCTCAAATCAAAAATGGCCGTGATAATGGACTTTGAACTTATATATTATATGGATTTCGAAAAAAAACCATCCACGGGACGTCACTATAACATGTCCTTTTTATGATTTTTCCATATAGAATACGCTAAAATAAGCGTGTTTTATTTAAAAAACTTTGCTCTAAAATCAAAAAACCGACCAAGTGCAAGTCGGACTCGCGCACCGAGGGTTCCGTACAAACCTATAACAAGCAAAAGTTTTAGTATGTTTATTACTAATTTCAATTTAATACCTCTACGCGTTTACGAGGAAAAAGGTAGTATGTTTAAAATTAAAAAAAAAATTTTTGGTATGATTTTACTAAAAATGTCTACTTTTCGTAATTTTTCCTCTATCTGTGCTATATGAAGTTTCTTCGTGCCAAGTTTCAAGTTTCTGAGTTTACGCGAAGTACCCTTTAGGTTTTGAGTTTCTTGCGAGTACTCAGTTTCAAAATATGCGACTTAAATTGCTATTTCTTTTGATTGGGATGATATAAAAGTTTGGTTTTGCTACACTGAAAGGTCCTATAGCCCTGAGTATTTGACATGAATTTCAATTTAATACCTCTACGCGTTTACGAGGAAAAAGGTAGTAAGTTAAAAATTTAAAAAAATATGTTTTTGTATGATTTTACTAAAAATGTCTACTTTTTGTAATTTTTCCATTGTCTATGCTATATGACGTTGCTTTGTGCCAAATTTCAAGTTTCTGAGTTCACGGGAAGTGACAATAGACTTGAATATTTGATATAAATTTCAGCTTGATAACTCTACGCGTTCCTGAGAAAAATGAGAATCCTGAGAAAGACAGACAGACGGACAACAAAGTGATCCTATAAGGGTTCCGTTTTTTCCTTTCGAGGTACGGAACCCTAAAAATGGCCGAGGTAATGAACTCTGAACTTGTTCCTCCTTTTTGTAAAGGGTCGGCAACGCGCATGTGACACCTCTGGTGTTCCAGGCACCCATATGCTACTGCTTACCATCTGGCGGGCCGTATGCTTGTTTGCCACGTTGTGGTATTAAAAAAAAGAGTAAAATAAGAATACAATTAAACAAAATAAACGGAATAAAAACAGAATCAATACAAAATGACAAAATACAAACGAAAAGAAATAACAAAAAAAAAATATAAAAAAAAAAATACGTTAGTGTCGTGGAACACTGTTAGTTAGAACGAATTAATATTATTAAATTTTTGACTTTTTCGTAATTTTTGTCGTTTTTGAAGTTTTTGAATTTATTGAAATTTTTGAGATTTTTGAGATTTTTGAGATGTTATTCGATCAAATACAAACACTGAAAACATTGAAAAAATTGAAAAAATAAATAAATAAATAAATAATAATCAACCCAGCAGGATTTGAACCTCGCATCGATACGCCTTACCGGGGCTCGATCGCTTTACCAATTAAGCTATGGGTTCAGTTACTGAGTTGACGAAATTCTCAATGCCTTCAATCATCTTTTTGAATTTATTTTTACATCGACTTTATAGCAGCCGTAAGCGACATCTAGGTGCTAACTACTAGAGTTAGACAGCCTTCCCGCCGACCCTTTTACAAGTGTCACAACGGAAATAATAGATGGCACTGCTATCAACTCATAATTATTTTACAAAAAAAAAAAAAAAATCATAAAAATAAATAATTATGAAAAAATAATTATGAGTTGATAGCAGTGCCATCTATTATTTCCGTTGTGACACTTGTAAAAGGGTCGGCGGGAAGGGTGTCTAACTCTAGTAGTTAGCACCTAGATGTCGCTTACGGCTGCTATAAAGTCGATGTAAAAATAAATGCAAAAAGATGATTGAAGGCATTGAGAATTTCGTCAACTCAGTAACTGAACCCATAGCTTAATTGGTAAAGCGATCGAGCCCCGGTAAGGCGTATCGATGCGAGGTTCAAATCCTGCTGGGTTGATTATTTTTTTTCAATGTTTTCAGTGTTTGTATTTGATCGAATAACATACTATTGTATGAGTGGAATGCCCCACTTTAAAAAAACATGTAAAATAATTTTTGAGATGTTTGAGATTTTTGAAATTTTTGTGATTTTTTAGATTTTTGAAAATAGAAATTTTTTACTTGACTTTTTTCACTTTCTCACTTTCACTTTCACTTCACTTTATTCTATTTTTTATTTCATTCTATTTCACATGTTTCTCAATGCTTTTTCGTGATGGTCACGTGACTTTTTTTCGCCTAGCCCCCCATCCGCGAACCGTCCGATAAGGAACTTCGTTCCAATAAAACAGAACTAAATAAAAATATTACGTTGCGTTTTCTACCCATAATTCACGATGCTTGAAATCTTCGAAAATGTACTCAACAGTCTAGTCAAAACACAAACAAAGCGGCTACCGCTCAAAAAGGTACGTATTGGCGAGACACGCACGAGTTCATTGCCCTACTCGCCGGCTTCCCGCGACTCGCTCCTCCGCTCAGTTCCTTTGTCGAGTATGTCAGCTTTATCACCCCGCGCGCGCCTCCGTGAGCAAGTACCTACATCGTAACAGCTAAGATGCCAGCGCCTGGTTGACCCATGGATTAGCTTGTTAAGAAGCGAGCCGGGGGTCTACTTCTAGTGGTCATTCCAGAAGTAAGCCGAACAGGCGTACCATTAAGGTCACGCGCATTAAGAAGATTTCTGTTTAATTTTAGACGAAATATCATTGATGAAAGTGACACAAATTGAAATATCTACTTTAAAATCCCTTTTTGATTATTAGAATGTGAACTTTGGTGACTTTAATAATTTATTAAAACGATAACAGCCTAAAAATACGAAATTACCAAGAAACTTAAATTTTCATTGCTTAATTTGACACATATTGATTTTATTGACATATTTTGAGGTGATGATATAGTTAATCCTTATTTTATGAACTCTAATTTTTTATACGTAGTTTTTTAGCGTTGTCATACTATATAAAATTGCACTCGACGTAAATGACACAAACTAGTTTTGTACAACAATAAAACTGTTCTAAATACAAAACAGTTATATTTTCTAACTCTAATATTCTTTTACTCAAGTTATGGCAAGCTAAAAAAGTTAACCTCAAATTATTGAATTACAAAAAAAGCACCAATTGAATATGACACAAAACGCACTGAAAGATTCTCATGTACACACTGTATTTCCAACTTCAATAATAAGTGACTTTAGAATTTTCGAAACTTAACCCTCAAAATATTGCCAACGAGACGGGACTATTCGCTTACGCTCGGCTCGTTCGATTATGGTAAATTCTCACACAAATAGACAGTGCCACAGTAACAGATTGATACTCTTTATTTTGGCGTCATCGCGAATTAAGCCTACGGCTTTAAGCCATTACTATACGAGTAAGCCAAGCTGTATCACTTTCCTGAGCCACACATAATAGCATATCATTTCAATAATCCCCGTTTCGAGAGAAATGGAAAGTTTAACCGTAACATTCGTGTGCACTCGCGGTTTCGTTTTCCGTTGCGTTTAAAAAGTAAACCTGTATTTTTAATTAGTCTTGGCTTAGAGTCCACGCTGACTTTGTGCAGTAAGCGAAAAATCGTGTAAGAGTCCGAAAAAACGTAAACATATGAAAATAAGACTTTTATGTTGTCAGTAAAAAAAAAATCATGTAGTTACAAATAAAATTAAATAAAAAATTGTTTAAGAGTGTGCTTTGCTTGCTGAGCTAAAAAACTTAAGAAGTAACCCCTGACTAGCTGACATACATTCCCAATTTCAACCAAACATAGACTTTATGTAATGACAAAGTGGAACTACCGTCATAATCGTCTCATTTTCATATGTACTTATATACATTTGGCGTTTAAACTGGCTCCTCCGTACCGCACTTTGTATTTGCAAAGTCGAAGCAGAGTTAACGTAGTCGGTCTCTAGTTAATTTTATGCGAAACATATTCTTTCGTTTACTGGTAACTATAAACGCGATTTAATTACATTTATATAGCCATACTTAGTCCTCAGGCTTTGTCACGTCTAAATTAATCGAAACATATAGACAAGAAAGTCTAAAATGCATATTCCCCGATCGCAATAAGTACCAACACAATGCGGTCAATGTGCAGGGACAAGTCTGTAAACAGTAGGGTTGTGTGACGCCATGCAGGTTTTACCGGTAAGCACTACAAAGGCACGGTTTATAGGCTATCTTTTAACTACAAAGCTATTTTGTAAAAAATTAAGCCCATAATTTAGGCCAAAATAACAATTCAATTTTTGAAGTAATGCGTAAATGCAATAAAATCTAATACCTACATATAACAATAACTTACACTTCATTCGTAAATAAATAAATACTAACCATCTCTAGATTTGTCAAATCGACACACCATAGCGAATAAGTTTAAGTAAGTTGGCAACCCTAATCATAAAAGTCATGTATGTAGCTTTCCTAGAACACAAACAATGCGTGTGCGCCTGTATGTCACTGGCAGCAAAAGTACAACCTAACTACACATTTTCATACAAAAACCTAATTTACAAAACTAAAATTAAAGTTTGGTTAAAAATCTTAAACTATTCTGAAACAGAAGAGCTCTTACAGATTTTATCATTAAAAAATTAACATACAAGCGCGCAAAACACACACACACGCATCACATAATCAGACACACACAATAAACACTCACGCGCGCAATTTTATTTTTATTTAAGTAAATCTTGTTTTATATTTAAATTATTAGATATAATAATCTCTCACTGTTTTAGTTATATTATAAATGTCTAACATTGTAATGTAACCTTATGTAACGCCTGTAATTGGGAAGGAACTGGCTCTTGAGACACAGGGAAACCTAGTTTGAGAGCCAAGTACCAATCGTATCAATGTACACCTAAAGTTTCAATAATGATTGGTTTATTGTTATTATTGTTCATTTATTTTATTGAAATTAAGTCTTACATTAGTTATTCTGTGGTCTTACCAACTAAAGCGTCTGCATGTATAAGTAGTTAAACGTATAAATTACGTGCTTTCCTACTTTACTTATGTATTAGCGTAACTATTGCCAGCAAGCATTTAATCGGGTTTAAGACTATGCTGCACTATGTTTAAATACTCGTACAAGTGCCACATAGTCATAGTCATAGGTCTGTCGGAAGTAGGAACTGTAGGAACCTCGTAGTCCCGACCGTTTTGTTGGTATGGTACATAAACAGTGCATGAGCTCTGGTGGACATACAGCCTAAAGTCAGACTATTTTAAACTCAATAGTCTTTCGGCAAAAATTGGCTAAAGCTTTAATTAACTGTAACTAATTCTCTATGAAATAGAGTTGAGATTCGATCATAAACTGTTTTGTTGGTCTATGTTACATGCTCGAGACGTAACACGCGAGTGTGAGTTCCCGACATCCCGTAATGAACTTTATGTATTACCATTAAATCGGGAATGCTGTGCTAACTAGCGAGCTGACGGGTATGGTTATGATGAAGAAGGAAGGGTTTTTACTTGTATTTGTAATGTAAGTTTATAAAGGTATGCCCCTTAGACACGCCCTATTGATAATGAGCGAAGTGCATGATCCACAGATAAGGTAGGAGGTTCTCTGTGGCATGATCAAAGGAAACAGCAACGACTACGTTTGACTCCCGGCTTGACAAAAAATTTAATATTCGTGTTCTGAAAGGCCATAGTCGGCTTTCTATATTCGGGAATCGGCCCGGCCCTTACATTTAAACGGAGTCTGGATTTTTTCACTCAACAAGCAATCGTTTAGCGAATTAAAAGATGATATCTTTTTATTCGCTAAACTTATTTGCATCATCGGAAATGTCTACAACCATCTTAGACTGATTTAATGAACGTCTCACGTGCAGCGGTTCTCGTGGAACAACATAGCAAAGCTATGTTCAGCACGCCGCCTTATTCGGGTAACTGGGTGATCTATCAATACATGCAAACCGCTTCGATTCTATTGCAATGTACCTTTTTCCCTCAATTACGTTGGCAGTTATGGCACAGACAACTTCTTTCATAAAGAGAGATTTCCTAGAAAACATGACAGGTCGGTGCGAAAATCGTAGCCATCGTAAAGTTCTTTAGATTTATGTTTTGTTGTGCAGATGTTATGGCTTCACTTGAAATTGTGAGGGAGCAGGGAGGGGAGGCCTCACTTCAGGGATGTGGATTGAAAGACGAATACCACGATCGACGGTAGTATTTATTATTGTAGATAAAAGGCACCTGCAATGCAATGCAATAAGCCAGGCACGAGGTTAGCCCTCTATGGATACGTGTGATAAACACTTTCTTAAAGATATTGAAACAATATAAAGTATTCGAAAATAAATGTTTTGAATATGAAATTTAGATTGATAGCCAGCTAGAAAAGGTTGATAATGTAAATCCGTAAATCTTTTAGTGAGGGCTTTGTGTACACTATCAAGCTACATGAAGGAATGTCTAATACCCTTATATAAGTTAGATCGGGACAAAAAACTTTAGTATTGAGCTTACCTGAGCAAATCAGCCCATAAGCATTGAGTTGAAGACAATACCGGATTAAACAATAAGCAAAGTAGACCTACTTTGGTATCACTTTGCTTAGGTCGGCACAAAAATGTCGAGATCGAGTACCATGACGTAAATCGCTGGGGGATTCCTTTTTCTTCATAATTAAGATTTCATACCACCAAAAAGGCTCACTGCCTAGGGTATCAATGGAAGAATATCTTAAAGTAACTATAATATTACTATGGATTCCTAACTCCTAACAAAAGACCATTTTGATAAATAGTAACAATTTAGACTAGTGTCATTTATTTATTTATTTATTTTTATTTATTTATTTAAACTTTATTGCACATAAAAAAGTACAAGTGGCGGACTTAATGCCTTAAGGCATTCTCTACCAGTCAACCATTGGGCCAAAAAGAAACATTTGTTGGGTGCAGGTTCGAAAATAGAAAATGAAATTATAATGATCACTTACTAAATACATATATATATATATATATATATATAATAGTACTTAAGATATACTTACATACATATTATTATACGTACCTATTATGAAATATAATGCAGACAACTAATCACGTAAATTGTCAAATAAGTGCTTGCGTACCATGCGCTTGAAGATAAATTTGCTCTGAGCTTTTCTGATATCAAGGGGTAGATCGTTCCACAGACGAGTGGCCTGAAGAGTGAAAGAATTAGACAGAAAGCCTGCGGTGAGGGGGAATAGACAACTTAAGGCTGCGGGAGGTACGGAGAACGCGTCCTGGGCGAGCAATTACGAATTTAAATTTGGATTTGAGGTAATCTGGTGTGGATGGATCAAAAAGAAGAGAATATAGTAAACATAACATTCTAAGCGACCGACGTTCACGAATGGGCAACCATTTCAGCTGTTTCCGATAAGCAGATACGTGGTCGTACTTTCGAAGGCCGAATATGAATCTAATACCATTGTTGAGCAATCTATCTAGTTTGTTCAAAGAGGCTTGAGCGACATTGGAGTAACAAACATCAGCATAATCAATAATGGGTATTACCAGAGCTTGAACAAGAAGGGTCTTAGTGCTTACCGGTAGAAAATGCTTAAACCTGAAAAGCGATCTTAATGCGTTCGTCACTCTACGACATACCTCGGACACCTGAGGATCCCAACTAAGGCCACTATCTATAATCAGACCTAGGTTCTTCACTTCAAACGACAGAGGAATTACAACATCCTCGAACTGGATCGGCGCCACACAGGACAGATCCATCAAAGCAAGCATACGTGGGCTCCCTATAACGATGGCTTGACACTTAGACGGGTTAACTGCGATCCCAAAAGAGCGTGACCAAGCAGAAAGATAGTCCAAGTTCCTATTTATAGAAGCAACTGCTTGATCAATGTCCTTAACGCTCGCCTGAGTGTAAAGCTGCAAATCGTCAGCATAAAGATGGTAAGAGCAACTAATTCTAGTGGTAATCATGTTAATAAATATTGAAAAGAGAAGAGGCGATAGAATCCCGCCCTGAGGTACTCCAGAAGGGAGGTCACACCAGTCTGAAAAAGATCTGTCGGCCCTGACTGATTGGCGCCGATCATGAAGATAAGAAGTAAACCACTGACCTGCTGATGATGACATACTTAAGTGTCTAAGGCATGCTAGTAGGAGGTCGTGATTCACAGCATTAAATGCGTTCGAAAAATCGACCAGGACCAGCACCGTTACCTGTGTCAGTTCCATGCCTTGCCTTATATCCTCAATAACTTTGAGCAAAGCAGTGCAAGTACTATGCCCTGATCGGAAACCAGACTGTAAAGGAGAAAGTAGTTTATTTGAATTGATATATAAAGACAGCTGTTTGTGGACAATGGCTTCTAGAACCTTAGACAGGAATGGGAGAATAGAAATAGGCCGGAAATCTTTCAGCAAACTGGGGTTGGAAACTTTAGGGAGCGGTAGAACATAGGCTTTACGCCAAGCAGAAGGAAAAACCCCAGTAGACAGTGACAAGTTAACAACATACGTTATAACAGGGAGAATGCATTCCAAAATGCTTATAATCATTAATCTACTCAGCTCGTCGTGGCCCACGGCATTAGATTTAACAGATTTGATTACCTTAAGTACATCACCATCAGAAGCCTGAGCGAGTGAAAATTCGGTGTTTGATAGACGAGGTAAAGCAGTGATATAAGATATGCTACTTATCAGAGTGCCGGGGTCTAGAGTCAATGATTTGGCAAAATGTGAATTTAAATCGTTAAGAGAAAATGAATTAAAAGATGAGAAAGAGGAACTAGCTTTAGTATTGACGACACCGATCGATTTAAGAAATTTCCAAGTTTCAGCAGGAGATGAAGATGCTATGCTGTCATGGATATGTTTACGTTTAGCTGCTCTCACCATCTGATTGCATTTATTCCTGGCTGTTTTAAAGATGCTCCAGTTATCCTCACAACGATCTCGTTTATACCTTCTAAAAGCTCGATCTCGCCTCACCATGGCCATTCGTACTGCTCTGGTAATCCACGGAGCTGGAGGACGTTTTAATTTGACGGTACGAATTGGGGCATGAGTGTTAAATAAATCCAAGACAGTCGAGTTGAGGATGCTTACTGCTTCGTCTACTGACGGTGCCAAAAACAATGGCGACCAGTCAACGGAGCTCGCATCTCGCTTTAAAGTATCAATATCTAACTTTGCGAAACTACGTATTTTAACAGTTACGCACTGCGGTTTGGGAGGCCGGACTCGGTAGCTTAGGAAAATGAGGTCATGGTGTGAAAAACCTGGGGCCGGAAACTGTCATTAGAAAAAAAGTGTCATGAGTTCATGAAAAGCATTTTGAGAAACACAATACCAAAGAAGGTCCACCCTACGAACAGTACTAAAGTCTAAAGTACCGCTTCTGACGGACACGGCTGACATTAGTCCACATTCGATGCTGGATCCTGAATGGCTCACGCGTCTGCATGACGTTGTTTATGTGATGCCAGTAAGTAATGGTTTATGTTAATCAGATGTAACACTTTTAACACGGGAATAAAAAGATGACGTAAAAACTAAAAACCGGCCAAGTGCGTGTCGGACCACGCATAGGAGGGTTCCGTACCTTCAATGGAATAAGAACCAAACTAATACCAAAAGGTCGTATCTGATGCCTATGGAAGAAGTTTTTTGGAGATAACTCAAAAATGGCTGAACCGATAATGTTCAAAACAATTTTCGTTGAAAGTATATGATAAGGCGCATCTCTTCAAATTTTTTCATATTTTTTGAACTTACGGTTCAAAAGTTACGCGGGGGGGGGGGCTACACAACTTTTCTGACTTTCGAAGCGATTATTTCAGAAAATATTCACTTAATCACAAAATAGTCAAGAAACCTTAATGTTATTTTGAAAGACCTATCGATTGATGTGTCACATGTTGATATTTGGTTTAATTTTTTTTTAAATTTAGTTACCTGTATGGAGCGCCCCCCTAATTTTTTTTTTTTCAAATTTAACTAAGTACATAACTAAGTAGCTGCATACAAAATACACCTTATGTGTAAATTTTATTCAGATACGTCGTATAGTTTCCGAGTAAAATGCCTGTGACATACGGACGGACAGACAGACAGACAGACAGACATGACGAATCCATAAGGGTTCCGTTTTTTGCCATTTGGCTACGGAACCCTAAAAAGGGAAGAAATTACGAGTGTAACGTGAGTATTTTATACAGTTGGAAAAGGATCCAATCCAGCATGTTAAGGTTAAATTTGAAATGCACAGTCAGCAGTAGGAGTAGGTATCTGAGTGGGCGAAGTGTACAAAAATAGCTTGTCACCATTTTATTGTTAAGACAACAATTTACGTGCACATGAATATGAAAAACTACATACTTAACTCGCGCTGTCTGCGCTTGTGTATAAATAAAATGAGTTTTGCTATCTGTTTTTAAAGAAGAAGCTATTGAGGTGAAAAGTTTTAAAATTGACGAAAAATGCTCGGCTTTTCCGATTTCCCTTGTTATCGTCTAGTCTAGTTTGAACAGGTATCTCGCCCGCCTAGCTACTGCCACTGCTGACCGTGGACACCTTCCTAATATCATATTTGCTATATAATATTAGATACTCCTAAAGTACCTATATTTTTTAATTGAGCGAAGAAATTTGACAGCACCTTATATGTCTTTGCAAACCACCTTGTATGCCAAGGTGCTGTTGAATACTTCGCTAAATCAAAAATACCTACCACTTTAAATTAAACGCCATCGACTGACTCACCTTTTATTACTTTTATCTACACTCATATTGTAAGTTCTCTAAAACGTGTTCGAAAACGGTAGGCAATGGCTAGCATTACCACGACCGATTTTACTATGATAAGCTTTTTATCCGTGGCAGTAACGTAATTTTAACTTTTCATGCTCAATTATTGATGTGCTATGAGTTTTGATAACATAATGTACACCTGCACCCTCCCGACGTCGACGCCGACAGCCCGACACGCGCCCGCGCGACCGCCGGCACACGAGAGTTGGCCACGGCTGTGCAATGGCGGCCATTCTATGGTTTCCAAATAAGGCATTTAGAATAAATAATATGAGTGTAGATAAAGCAGTGTATGCAACTGTACGTAATTAGGCCTTAAAACACTCGTGTGATCTTATTATGAAATTCGCCTGCGGCTCATTTCATAAAACCACACTCATGTTTTAAGGACCCTTATTACGTAACAGTTACATAAACTACTATATATTGATTAGGTATGTTTTCCGATGTTGTCAGCTTTTAATTTAAGTAAAAGTGCCTATTCCGTACTCGTAGTACCTAAACAGTTAGGCATGCGACCCTAATTGGTTTAGTAAGTATAACGGCAGCACTTAAATCTTACCTCTTGGTCTAAGTATTCACTACTCTACATATTGATGGTGGTATAAATAACTACTTACACGGATTCAAATTGATCCCATTATTCCCATTATAACGATCTTATATCAAAAACGATCGAGCAATTTACTAACATTTTGATTAACACTTTGAAACTAGGTTAAAAGCGTAAACATAGATATTATCTACAATGATCATTGGGCTGTCCCAATAATGACAGCAGTATCATTATTATGATCGCATCTGAGGCGCCGCCATCATCGTTAAAAAGACAAAGTTATTTTTTATGGTTTTTAAGCGCTGAGTATATTTTTTACGTGGAATATACGTAGTACATAAATACATTATATAAACTGAATGTTTCAAAGTTTGTAAATCACTCTACAGTCACTTACGGATACGGATACTGAAATTTATAATTTTAAACAAAAAAGAACCGACTTCACTTAGCCACCACCTTTCCAAACCAAATGCCCTATACTAGCCCCCAACCAAAGTGACGACCGGGGCCATAAAACCCTTGAGCACGCGTTATCAGTTTCCCATTGTCTTTCACGGAGCGAGCCGAGACCTATAGTGCAGGTAGTATACCCACATTGAGGAATGTAAAATATACTCAAATCCATAAAGCTCTAATAAATGGAGTACGCTTCGCCTCATCTTTCCAAACAAAAAAGTCTGCCAAAATCTGAGGGGGGCGAGGTAGCACGCATGTGATGTTTTCTAGTCAAAGGTACATCATTGTCGGTTGTTAATACAGTTTATTTCTAAATGAATTTTTATGGCAACAACGCTTTATTGACAACCGACAAAGATGTACCTTTGACTGGAAAACACCAAACATATTTGACATATTCTTTTATACTTCATAACACTAAATGGAGCAATAGATAGTCGACTGTACATACGTTAACATATGGTTCATTATTGGATGCAGTCTTTGCAAATGTCAAACAAAAAAGCCAAGGGTCATTTTTGATTGTATTTTCAAACAAAATATAGAAGTCAGCAATCCTTAAGCGCGTTAAATATGGAGAAATGTCAAACGTCAAATAGTTACTGCCCGTCAGAAAGAAAACGATTGTCTTTGAATCGATTCTGTAAACGAAGCTTGATTTTCGATTTAGGTTAAATCTTTTATTACGAAAGTAATGAGAAAAAAAAACTTTACTTACATCTGAAATGGTATTTCATCTTTTTGTAAACTAGACGAAATATAACATTTGTTACATCCAAAAACAGCGCATAAGGGCATTTTCACGGAGCTTGTTATCCATCGACAGCGATGACGAAAGTGCGTGACATCGATTATTGAAATAGTTTTTATAGATGTACTAGATTTTCCTGCCAATACTTTTGACAGAGGGGAAATGATACCTAAGGCCCCTCCTGGTTTAGAACTCTCTGACTCAAATCACTATAGCTGTGCCTATAATAGTTGAAGAGTTCCCTCGATTTCTCCAGGATCCCATCATCAGATCCTGAGACCAACTGTAAAGTATACTCTTTCACACAAAAAAAATCCAAATTGGTCTAGCCGTCGATTTTTTTAGCAAAAACAAAGATCCCGCCGAAATGAGAACCTCCTCCTTCGAAATCTTGTAGTCGGTTGAAAATACACTGAATTTGACACAAGTACACTTGTTTATTTAATTGATAAACTCATCCCTTTCTTATATTATTATTATTTATTTATTTACAAGAACGGTTTACACCAATTACACTTGCATGAAATGTGGAGCAGGTACAAAAAATATTTAGATATATAAAAGTGTCTGTGTCTATCTTAACTTCCTGGTAAAACATACCGACAACATACATAAATAAATACAGATACATATAGTTAGGTTGCTCTTCCGTCTAAAAATTATTTAGTTATAAATATGGACAAAACAGTTACGGGCAAAACTGCAAAAAAAATGCAAACACTTTAAAAGTAGGTAGAACTTACTACTAGACCGATAACAGCGATAACCTACTAGTGCCTAAAGCACAATTTCATATTGAAGTGCTGGCTATGATGGATTATAATTACCTATAAAAGTGTATGGGGAGCGAGACGACTACGGGAGTGCCTATTTTAATTCAGAGCTTCAAAGGGCTGCGATAAAGAATCTTGCGCATCGCATGTCAAAGTGGTTACCTAGGGTTGTCAAATCACCAGTTTATTACTCTTACCTAGATATTAAAAATGCATAAGTAACATGTATAATTAAGGGAATTGATAATTAGACCTATTTAGATTTATTATATGGAAGAGTATGTATCATATTTTCAAACATTAAGATCACTCAGAAAAAAATCCCAATATGAAGATTTGTATCTCAAATTCTTAAATTTTAGTCGTTTTAGTAAACCATATTTGCTAAACTAGCAAAAGCTATATAAGGAAATAAGTAGATAGAGAGAAGGGTTGATCTCTGAAGACGTATTTTGGTCATTTTGATCATAATCGATACCGGCTCTATCAAAAGGTCCGTTAAAAAGATAAACTGACAAAACTGGCAACCCTAGCGCCTGTACTTTAATTATCGTGTCGCGCGCGCACCCGGCGCCTCAGAGATTAATATTACACTTGATCCTATCATTGTACCATCGTCCACACTGTTAACTGACAAAAAGTAACCCTTAATACAAAGACATAGGGCTCAAAACTGTTCAGTTTAGGTGTTGCTGTAAGTACCGAATTAATGCACGACAATACCCGTGTAATAGAGCCATAACCATGTACTGCGATTAGCGGAATATTGAAATATCGCGTTTACTTTTATAGCCTGTCATTATGTAAACTTCGATGAAATTAAGTAAGTTAGCGTAGTCTTCACTGCGCTTTTTAAAACTAGCTACCTATACAATCAAAAACCCACGTTATTGCTGTAACTTACATGTTTTTTTCCAAAACCTCGAAACATAATCCTAGAACATTCCTTGTATGTCACAAACCCAAGTGCAGTTAGCCATTATTTAGACACGTTAGAGCTTAATATATCGCCTGTTTGCAGAACCTCAATGCAAAGTCGGTTCCACACGTTCCCACGCCCGCCTGCAACGCCTAGGGCTACCATAGAGTCATAGAGTAGCGGTAGTGTAGGCGGGCCCTAACACTGACCGCTTGACCTCGAGGTCATGCCGGTCAACGCACCACGCTGCAACGCAGTGTCGCGCATGCGCTTTGGTAAAATGGCAGTATATTTTCATTGTTTTCGCGAGCTAAAGTCAGTCGATTTTTCTAGTAAACCAGTTTAAAATGGCCTCTACTTCTGAAAAAAGTGGAAGCATTCGCAGATCACTCCTTAGCGTTATAGTCGCGTAAGGTGTACAATGGCATCCTGAACGGTTACTGACGGGATGCCATTTTGGAATTTCAAATTTGGAATGCGTCTATGTATAAAGGATTGCGATGTTTGGCATTTAGACGGTCTACCGTATGCAAGCCCAAGCGTCTAGGATTCTTTAAAGTTATGCTGCTTCGCAAAGCATGTAGGGCGACAAGTTATGCGCAATAAATTATAATTAAGGAGATTATGCCTCGTGGTTTTGTAGCGTAGAATTATGTTAACCTGGGCACAATAAAAGAACAGTTTAATGACAGAGTCGCGTTGCATTTCTTGAGGTTATTGCATAAGCATACCGATTTGAGGACTCTGTAAGAATAAGTTGCGTTATCCAACTGCGAATTGTTATGAATCTTGGCGTCGAAATTACACTGGTTAACTGAGCAACAGGAATATGTAGGTGCACTGAGGTGCACTAATATAATGCTAGAGTAATCGATCGTTCGTAATAAATAACTAGTATCGAGTGCGATTCCATCTAAACGACTGCCGGGGAAACTCCGCATGTCAATATTTACAATGGAATGGGTAATGTATGTAGGTATTTTACTGTGTATGTGTGGGTAATTACCCACAGCCGCGACTCCCACGGTATCGTATCGATGCATTTTTAATAAAAGCAATAGGTACTTACTTTACATTGGCGAAACAAAAGAACATCGCCGTAGGGGAGGTCTCAAGTCTCTATTAGTTTATTTTTAACTTTTTTTTTTAAATTTTATAACTGACTCATCAAAGTATGAAAGTACATATAAGTAATACAACTTTTGACATTATTGTGAGTAGGGCATACATTTAATGGTAATAATGGTACCGATTTCATATGAAGGAAGCGAAAAGTCCCAGTTTCGGCGATACAAAATCGGAACCTTAAAATTGTAGTAACTTAGATATAGATAACGATTCATTCAAGTGTTTACGAAAATATTGACAAATTAGTAAAAATCCCTCATTGTCATTAGCTTCTGTGAATCGACCTGTCCACGTGTCCACACATTATACGACCATTCTTTTTTTTACATTTTTATACCACGACGGTGGCAAACAAGCACACGGCGCGCCTGATGGTAAGCAGCTACCGTAACCTATGGACGCCTGCAACTCCAAAGGAGGATTCACTGTGTTGATGGCTAAAGGAACAAGAAGGTCCCTCATCGTCAACACACTGGGTCCTCTTTGAGCTCTTTGGCAACCTTACTCACCAGCAGGAACACAACACTATGAGTAGATATTCTAAGAATAAATCTGCAGTTTTTTAATTACTACCACAATTTTAAACAAGTGCATACATTGATGCGGAGTCACGTAAATTAATTTTCTGAGAAAATCTTATTGATGGGACTTTGTCAGATAAATATATTTATAGACAACAGCGAGTATAAAGGTTCTTATCTATAACCGTAAAAGTCATCGTTGGCCTATTTACTATAGTCGCTTGCACTTTGAAATGCCGGTGCACTCGTAAGGTCAAACATAATGCGACTACAAAATATTTATAGTTTTAACAAACAATGCATGAAAGCTTTACATTAAGAGGAGAACGTAGAAAATGAAGCTTATATTCTAACAATAAAATAAGGTTTATAGCAATCTTCAGAATTTTACCTTTCTCCTAATACATGTTCACAAACCGAGTGTCTTAATTTCTAAAAACTTTAGACCTGACGCAGAAATCAAGGTAATCGATTTTAAAATGTGAAAATTTAATTCATTTCATTTTTCCGGAAATCAGCAATGAGCAAGTACAATTTATATTTTTTTATAAGTAGCACTTTTAATATTGCATAAAAACTAATCAATAAATGTTCTTAATGATTCTCTAAGAAAATTTTCACGTGACAGCAGTCGCATAACTATTTTAATAAACTTAAAGTAGTTAAAGTGAATTTAACATAAGTTCTAATTAAGGGGTCTCCATCGTAATATATGGTTCGCTACATCACAAAAATTACCTTTAGGTTTTTGTACCACGACGCCTATTTTTAGTCATGGAAAAAAAAACGAAGCTGAAGTCGTGGCCGTAACTCATAATTGTAGGAGATTTTTAAACCGGCGTGAGACCAAGGCTACGTCGATCATCCTGTTACTAACCGCTTAATATTAAAAGGTTTATTAAAAACACAATGTTATCCTATGGCGTGGTAAATTGCTTCCATATTTTATTACTTTTAGATACATTTATAATTTTCAAGACATAAACACATTGAAAAAGGCCGTGAATTAGTAGTTTATGTAACTGTTACGTAATAGGGGTCCTTAAAACATGAGTGTGGTTTTATGAAATGAGCCGCAGGCGAATTTCATAATAAGATCACACGAGTGTTTTAAGGCCTAATTACGTACAGTTGCATACACTGCTTTATCTACACTCATATTATTTATTCTAAATTTATTCGGAAACCATAGAATGGCCGCCATCGCACCGCCACCATGGCCAACTCTCGTGTGCCGGCGGTCGCGCGGGCGCGTGTCGGGCTGTCGGCGGATCCCCGGGAGGGTGCAGGTGTACATTATGTTATCAAAACTCATAGCACATCAATAATTGAGCATGAAAAGTTAAAATTACGTTACTGCTACGGATAAAAAGCTTATCATAGTAAAATTGGTCGTGGTAATGCTAGCCATTGCCTACTGTTTTCGAACACGTTTTAGAGGACTTACAATATGAGTGTAGATAAAGTAATTTATTGAAGTTGGTTTTTCTTTTCTGGCACTAAATCGCGCTCTTTGAATGATTATACCGATTAATAGAATAGGTGCGTAATACACAGAATGATCCCTAAATGTAACGACAACTGTTGAGTGTTTTACTACTACTATTTACTACTGCTAGTTTTGTAAACCTATTAGTGGGTACTCAATTTACTTCGAATGTGTTCACAATATCCATCATCATGTGTAACATAAGTTAAGTACAAACAGACAAACTAGTATATTACGACAACAGGCACCGGGAAAACGAGGATTACCGGCCAAGTACATACGGAATACGAGGCCGGGAATCCATTTTCACGCCGAGAAACGTAAGTATACCTATAAGTATGTAGTGATTTTCTCATCCACACTAATATTATAAATGGGAAAGTGTATGTGTGTGTTTGTTTGTTTGTCCGTCTTTCACGGCAAAACGGGGCGACGAATTGACGTGATTTTTTAAGTGGAGATAGTTGAAGGGATGAAGAGTGACATAGGCTATTTTTTGTCTTTTTCTAACCCCCCACTTCCCTAAAATGGGGGGTGGAAGTTTGTATGGTTTGTTGCCCCGAATTTAACGCGAGCGAAGCCGCGGGCAAAAGCTAGTAAGGAATAAAAAATTAAAAGATTGTAAGGTTGTTTTACTTAGAGCTCAAATAGGAGGTTTTATTGCACATGTTAAGTATATCAATGTATTGTATAATAAATCAGGTACAATAGCTACATAGTTACTTACTATGTATTTTTTTGGACTATCCTAATATTTAAAGGTCATGTCTGTGAAACGATATTATGCTCTATGTGAAAAACGAGCATTACCGACAATGACCGAGAAATACCGAATTTCAAACTGATTTTAATCGTACTGTACTAGAATCAGATCAGCGCGATGAAATTACGCAGTGCGCCATCGCCACCCCGAAAGCAACTGAAATAAGCTGGCAC
This sequence comes from Pammene aurita, assembly GCA_947086415.1. NCBI lineage: Eukaryota > Metazoa > Arthropoda > Insecta > Lepidoptera > Tortricidae > Pammene > Pammene aurita. The sequence goes on from OX352294.1 coordinate 7,817,751, forward strand.
GCCCTCATGGCTCATAGTAAATTATTTAGTATGGAAGTCCCTAATGTGACTACTTCAAATTGTCTTCCTCTTTCATACCATATCCACTGATAAAGAAGTCTGCAAAATAAATCGAAATTGCAAGCCTTAACAAAACGAATAGCGTCAAACGCGCTGCGGTGTCGTTACGCAAGATTACAGTCAGACACTTCATTACCGACGGGCATTCCTACCGCACGCCACACGCCGGTCAACGCTCGACAACCGCAGATACAGTCGGCGGTAGCAACAATCACAACAATGGACCGGCAGGAGCATTAAAAAGAAGAAAATGTTCATTGCTCATAAAATTCTATGCCTATACAGCCCGCTTCGCTCTTTGCAGCTCGCTTTTGTGAATTTGTGTTTCGCTTTGAGCTTCGGTTACAAAAAGTTTTCGGTTATAAAGGAGACTTAGGCCTATAACCGCGAACCACTTTTTGTGCAATCGTCTATTTCACTCTCTTTCGAATATGCAAGAGCGATAGAGAGTAGAGACGGAGATAACGAAATTTCAATTTTCGACGTTCGCGGTAAGTCCGCAGTTCCTTTAAAATTGGCACCCATCAGATGCTCGGGTGGTGCAAATGTGTGTTAGCGAAAGACGCGGCATGATAAGATTTAGTCAAGATGACAAAAAGTGGTTGTTGCTGTACGATATATATTTAAGGAAACTGGTACTACTGGTCGGTTTGGGAATCCTTAATAGCGAGTGCAGAACACCTTGGTCTAACACTAACTTTTTAGGTTAAAACGGTAATGATTATGTCGTGCTGGAAAGTGGGATGCGGATATCCCGCTGCGTATGTACGTATTTTACTTGTAGAGTTGGCAAAAAAAAACGCCTGATGTAGTCCAATAATATTTTAGTGTCGCATTTGTGACTCTTACTGTACTTTTACAACAAAGAATAAATAGCCTAACTATGTGAATTTGACGTAATCTCCAAGATGGTCGTTTTTTTACGTCGTTGTGGTTTGCTACGAATGTCGGAATGCCTTGGGTGTCGGCAATTTGCTCGCAGTCAGTTTGTCACGTCGGAAACGTTTTATGAATATCTTGAAATTATAAAATGACAAGTGCCACTTTCGCGTTTTTAGATGTTTTTACCCGACTGTTAAAGGAGGGTTAGGTTTTTCGAGCTATATGTAGGTATGTAGTGTATACTGTTTTTGCACGGATTTCTGGATCCATAGATCTTATGATCGCAAATCGCAAGTCGCGTACATTCATATATACCAACTATAAATAGTTTCTAAAATTCTGTCACATAATTTAGGAGCTTGATCACATTCAACTTCTTCCTAAAATTATTTATTTTCGACTTCGCGCTTTCGCTGAAATGAAACCGAGTTAAAGTATTTTCTCTTTCAGTTCAGCTTCTTAATATATGCACCACATTTTTTTGGGTGTTCAGCGTCGCGTTGGTTGACCGCGCTTGCATGCACGCATGCCCGCATGGTCGTGCGCATGGCATGGCATGCGCATGGGCCGCAAATGCATAGCATAAACAAAATTAAACCATTTTATAGAGCGTGGCGCTATCTGACGGGTCACGGAACGAACATTTTGGTAAGTGTGGACGACGTTAGTTACAGCTATTAGGTTAGGCAGTCATTTGTTTCTACGCACGACTTCGAAATTATAAATTTAAAAAGTTTGACAAACAAATGATAGTCGGCAGTAACATACTCATGCATGAGAGCTGTAACATTTGAAAAAAGGCCTGATGATATTAGTGTGCTGGACTAGACTGGATTATTTCAGGGTGTCTCGTTTTTGTTTATTACTTTCTTTGCTGGATGAGATGGAAAGGTGAGGAAGTGAGGAAGGGAATCGAACTTACACACAATTTCACGCCAGATTATATTAATATCTAATTTCCTTCGGAATTACACCTTATTGTATCTCTTTCAAACGTACCTAAATATCTACTCTCTCACTTGCATCGTGATTTAACACTTCATTTAACGGTTTCATGTTGCGTAATCGCTTCCTCTTTTTTCCACGATAGGTAATACATAGCCGAGAAAAGTTAACCTAACAATTGTATTGTTTAGCTTTTAAACACTCCCTATGAAGTATGCTGCTTAGTGTGTAACACTTTATTCCTTATAACTTAGCAATGTTATCAAAATTATGTGATTTATATATTATAAATCACATCATTTTGATAACATTGCTAAGTTAACATTAATATAATAATGCCAATCGCCATACAGATATTATTTTGATATCCATTTTTATGTTGGAAAATGCCTCCTGTAGCAGCTTGCTTTTTGCATCTGCTTCCGGGGATGTCGTCCTTTGACAAACTTTCTTTTAATAGCTCTATAGAAGTCCGTAGTCCCTTGAGTAATCCTGGGCTGGGAGTACAAACTTTGTAAATATGCTTTAAGTATGTAAATGGTGGTCTTTGCAGAAATAAAGTTTTTTTATTATGACATTAGTGTCACCTATCTATGGTATCAGCAATTAACCATAGACATTCTCCATCGCAATTAATATAGTCGGGTGCACTCGTCTCGCTAATTGACGGCAAGCTGATCAAAAAGCAAAACCACTCTTTGGTATTAGACCAGTATATTTTGAAACCTCTCAGTGATTACACAAACTTGAATCTGAAAAGTCTGTAACTTTTGTACTTAGCAGAGATGTTAAGGAAATTACAATTAGGTATTTTATTTTCATAACAAAAATCGTTAAGTAGGTATACCTCTTCAGAATCAGTGGCGTAACTACGCTAAGTGGGGCCCGTGGCAAATTCATAGTATGGGGCCCTTTAACAAAAAATGTTAGAATCCTCCTTTAGTCTTGTCCCCTCCGGCCGGGGGCCCCCTTAGGCCAAGGGCCCGTAGCATTTTGCCAGCTCTGCCACCCTATAGTTACGCCACTGTTCAGAATACTGCTGAAAATGTATTAGGGGTGACATATTGTTTAAATCGATTTAAGACATCAATGCTGGTGCTGTAGTGCCGGTAAGATAGTCAGCTCAACGTTTGGCAGGTGTCTTTACAACAAATCATGTGAAGGAAATACTCGACGCGAGTGGGTAAGGCACTGGTCCCACCAAGAGCGAGTAAGCGAGTAAAGTTAAGCGAGTAGCAATACATTGCGGTTTGTCGAGGTATAAAGTGATCGATCGACCTTTCAAGGCCCGCGATGTAATGCTACTCGCTTACTCGCCGCCGATGGGACGAGTGTCTAGCTTCGGTAGTTCAATTCATAGGACGGTGAACTAGTGGGCCAGAGCCGTGATTTCTAATGTCTGTTTATCCTTTATTCTAGGGACTAGGGGCTAGGGTTCAAATTAGACTAGGCACAAAGAGACGTTTACATTTTTTCATGAATTTACAATACTGGTTTATCTCGTGGGATGCGATGCATCACGCTCCCGCGCAGCTAAGATGATTTATTCCTCAATTCATTATGCTGAAATTTATCGCTGTAATCGATTATACGGATTTGCTAAATTGACAGACAGTCTGCCAAGAACATAGATGTACAGTCACGTACCCGGATTGTTAAAAGTTATAAAACAGTTTTTTTTATATCAATTTAATCCAAAATAGATGTCATATTCGAGTAGGTATACGATATAAACAGTGATCGATCTCCTGTGCAGACACATTATTTCAGTGCAGTTTCGTAGGTATGTAAGTATTTATATGAAATTGAATACTATTTCAATAAGTAGGTAGGTATATTACTTATAATGTTAGTGTTTTTAGAAACTTAGGTTAATCAATCTAAAAATAACAAATGAAAATACACTCCTAATACACCCCTTTTATTAAGGGAGAACATTTTTAAAATTAACAACTTGAATCAAGTTACAATTAGCATTAGCAAACTTTCGCTACGTTAGAGCAGATACATATTTAGTTCGTTAGCTAAGACGGGTACCAAGAAATTGCATTGGTTTTCCATAATAGAAATTCAAGGAAGTAATCGAATGTAACCAGGTACGTTGGAATCATATCAAGTGAAAATCTGCGTCTTTTTCTACCTTTAAAGGAATCAAGGCCTCTTTTTATTTGGCTCCAAATTACAAGTTTACGAGTATACATGTCTACACAGATAAATTGAAGTACTTAACCCATGAAACATCATCATCGCTTGCCCAAGCCTACCACGAACCTCGAAAATCGAAATTTCGTTATCTGCGTCTCTTTTGCTCGAATTAGCAAGTGCGATAGAGTGGGAAAGGGGAGACGATGAAATTTCGATATTCGTGGTTCTTGGTAAGCCCTCTGACTCGGCGTCGAAAAAAGGATGACTCCCTTAGCAACTAAGGTTCAACTAAAATTCTGATATTTCTGATTCAGATGTTTATGCCGTAGCTGTATTGCGTTGTTAATGCATTGGAGTTGTATTGAAGTTGGATCGTGTCTATACGTGTTTTAGTTAGAATACGGCCCACGCACGTTCGCTAAATTTTATCGTATAGAAATTGTTATAGTACCCTGCCGGGACCCGCGATGAGTCCGTCAAAAGTTAAAAGTGGTTGGTGCAACTGGCCCTTAGTATAAATACATATATATCGGCTTACGCACATATTGCTACCTACTAAACTTTGTCCTCTGTCGCAATGCAATGGTGCAATTTACTATTCCTAGCGCATGCGTGGGCTTATGCGTTAGTCGAGATTTATAACGCTTATCATATGTACATAAGTGGCAATCATTGCAATGATCTTGGTATGTTCTTGCTAAACGATATACTAAAATCTTATTTTTAGGGTCATGTCGCCGCAGTTAGCTTCATTCAACGTTCCAGTGACCTCACCCTATATCGTTAAGGCAATATAATATACGGGTATTTAGTGGGTAAACCAGGATCGGATACACTAAAAATGGCAAGAGCAGAGACTTTGTTTGCTCAGCCGTGGACGGTTACTGGTTATGATTAATAGCCAGTGTTACAGACCGCGAGGTCACTTTAGACCGTTACTTCTAAAAATTCGGCCCTCTTTCAAGCGCTTTCAGTTAAGGCCATTTACACAGTGATTAGTGTTAAGTGCGAGTTCATACATTTGTTACTAAACACAAGTAGCAAATGTATGAACTCGCACTAAACACTAATCAATGTGTCAATGGGGCCTTATCGTCCCATTGAAGTTAAAGCCGTTAAAGGCCAATAAATCAGAGATGGAATCTGCGCGGCTAGGACCATTGAAAACGGCTGACAAATAGGGATTCTTCTGTGGGAGACGTGCGCTATGTTTACAGCAAATAGGTGAATTCCATTAGCAGCAGCAAATTGCAGCAAATTGCATAGCGAAGAGCTTTTCCACATTAGAATATTTTTATAATAACTGTGCTTGATTTTCTAGCTGAGTGATATTTCGTTTAGCCACTGGAAAATCACTGCAACAACTCATAGTAACTTGGACATAGTTATACATACAATTACGGACTTTTTAGTTTATAGCCCAATATGTGGTTGAGATGTTAAATCTATCTTTTTCACGTTTGAACCTTTAAAATTATCAGACTATTTGATTGCTATACCCACTTGTATTCAGCATCAAGGTTTAATTAGCAGCGGCTAGCTGCAGGGCCGTCATTTTAGGGCATATAGGGCAATGCCCTAACATTAAAATACTGATGCCATACCTTAAAATTATGAAAACTACCATCGGCTCGAAAAACGATGAAAATAAAGTAAATACCCTACCTACCTTAAAATTGATTATGCCCTACCTTCAATTAGCACTGCCCTATAGATCTTAACTGCAATATTGGCTACGGTCGTCCCATCTAGGATATCTAACACGATGCAATATAGGTACCTTACAAATAAGTCCCCTCAAATCGGTTATACATCAAAATAGGCCATTTGCTTCAAAACGCCCACTTTAAGCAATAAATATCCTTCCAGCCCTGATAGAACCCGTTGCGTAAGACCAACACGCTAACCGTGTAAAAATAAAATGGAATATATTATACGTGAGTTTCTCACGTCTCTAGGAATGTAGATTACTGCAAGTCCAATTTGGATCTGTCACACCTATCTAGATTGTGATTTTTTCTGGTTGACATTCAGTTGCTGAGCAGGAGATTATTAATCTCTTATTATCTCCTGGAGATATGCCACTAGATATATGCTGTGATTTAAGAGGATGACAAAGTAAATTCCATCCCTATCTTTTTTAGGTCAGCGCGAGTGAAAGATAAACACTGTCACTATTAAGTATTAGTATTGCAATTTTTTCAAAATGATGAATTTAAAAAAATTACGCTATAACTGAGAAATATAAAATAATGAAGTTTTTAGTATTAGTGTGGTGAAATTTTGTCCTTAATTACAGACGTATAAGTCAAGAAACTAAAGACATACAACTATTTAAAGCTAATTTTAAGATGTAAACTTTGGAACTATTTTCTATCGAGCCGATTTCGTCCAATCATGTATCGGAATTAACAAAGTTCTTTCAAATATAATGAATATTAACATATATTTTTTTGACTCCCAAAACAAGTCAATTTGAACGTCAAGGTATTGTCAGTCTCTCAGTCAGCACCAGAAAAAACTAAAGCGGGTGAGTGTTTAAGTAAAATGAGCTTACACGACTTTATTAGAGGGTTTGAACAACTTACCAGCTTATAAAATTGTTCTGACTAAATACGGTACATTACCTACAAACCCTACAATTATACGCAAATTTAAATATGGGCGTAACATTTATCTAAGGAATGATATTTGTTTTTGATTAAATATCTTTCAGTTGATGCACTCCAATTCCAATACGCATGTATATTTGATAGAGTGCAGCCTGCAAATTTCCCACACAATCTTTACTCAATAAACGTTAGTAAGCTAATTCTTTCTCATAAATAACTAACAAAGCCCCGTGATATTCTAAACACGGACGCACGCGCTTAACGGACATTTGACGCAATTTAAATCGTTCCATTTTCGAAACAAACGTTAAACACTATCGCTATTTTTTGAGCCGGTGAGAGCAAAGCTGAATAAAAGTCCATTGAGATTAAAAGGAACACACGTTTAAAAAAAAACCAGTAAGTGACCAAGTGTTTCCCTTCTGCCAATTAGCACTCAATCTTACTCACGCGCAGGTCTTTTAAAAACAGCGGCTGGGTGCTAAAATTGCCACTAGTGTAGACATTCTTTTAACGTTCTACATAGCAGCCTTAGTGCGAAAGAAAAGGAAGATAGCACAAGACAAAGTAGTACGCTAGGCGAAGTTATTTTTGCTTCTTGATTGCTTGTCATGTAATTATCCCTCACTGGTATTTATGAAGATGTATTGCATTTAAGTACGTAACTACGCGGGTACTAAAGTAAGAAGTACACTCAAGTGCAATGAAAAATGGTGATTTCGTAGAAATTTTCCATAGAATATAGCCAGCTTTTAGTGCACTTGAGTGTAGTTGGGGTCATAGATTTATAAAGTATTGTTCACCTGACCCATTCTCCTTAATTAGTGGAAATAAATCTTAATTTATATATGTAGTAGTATTCAAGTAACTGAGTAGACGCAATACAAAAGAACAGTTACTGAAATTAACTTCTGGTGGAGGCCACCATATAAGCTTATTCATGTTAATGCTTAGGTATTACCTATTATACGTTTTTGAGGAGAAAACGGATATAATGATAAAGAAGAACTTATTAACACAATTATTGGTGAGCTGCTTAACACAAGCCGATGATGACCATAAAATTAAATAAAATCTAACGGAGCGGTATATCTTGGACCAGCAGCGGCAGCGGCAGTGGCAACGCCTACCACATGAAAACCCAATCGCTACTGTTTCAAGAATAATAGCTCTGACGACTCTGACTGATTCAGCGATCCGATCAGTGACGTCGGTGAGGCGCGGTCATTGATAATGCAAGACCGATGGACGGGAATAACCACTCGAATAAGTACTGAATATTTATCAAGCAAATTGAGCTGAGGGTTTTATAGGTAAATCTATATACTTTAAAGTACTCCAGTACAATAAAAACGGGCCATTTCGTATGGAAAATTTCTTACAAGGATACTTATGATACTCACCTCTTTTACTGAGCCATTATGGCTTGACAGAGCTCAGCAAAGATGACAATCGTTTGCAGAAAACGAAACGAAACGCTGCACGCTCACGCTCACTGTTCCATATTATTTAGTGCGACAGAAACGCTATCCACCTCGTATAGCGTTTTGATTCGTTTTCTACAAACGATCGTCATCTTGGCTAAGCCCCTGGTATCGATAGTTCCGTCTTCGTTGGTGTGTGATAAGACTGATGCGAATACAATTTTCTTAATAAATTACACAGGACTATATAAGAAATAAGAATACCTTTATACATTCAACAGCAGTAGCTAAGCGGGCGAGTTGTTCAAAATAATCTTGACCTACTCTTGTTTTCTGGACAATAAACCCGTGTCCAGCTTGTAGTTTTCCTGCATTTTTCTTCTTTACGTAGAATATAATTTATAGAAGTGTTCAATGACTTGGGCTTGACGAGTGTGTCCCGAATCTTAAAAAAAGCAGAAGAAAGCTGACTCAACAAAACACATTTGGGATGCGCATTACTCATGCACGACCGATCACGCGATTTGTCCGAAGAGACAGACGAACCGTCAGATGAGGCGAATGCACCAGTTATCATAACTGTAGATGTAGATATTTAACCTTTTAAGACACAAAAAATGACAAGATAATTCAAGCCTCTGTCGCACTACGTCCTAATGATCCGTGGACTGCTGGAATTATCCTCACCCAGTCATTCATGATACTTGTCCCACGGTTGGCGACAGACTTTGTTTCATGCATAGGGCTTTCCAGGCGGGAATTCCTACTCTGGCCCAATGTAGGTTGAAGAAATCCCAAGAATTTCTTCACAAGTGTATGCTCAATATTGTTTGTTGTCGCAATGCGATATAAATCCACGACAGCGATATCCTGTTTTGGAAATCACACGCTTATGTCACTACTCTGTTCATAGCCTCTAGTGACATGTTTACCAACGGTAAAATGTTCAAGCACTTGTACATTTACCTTACACGATCGTGACATTAATAATTTATTAATTGTTTATTGTTTCGTGGAAGTGATGAGCAAAAAGGTGTTCGGTAACACTTTAACGCACACCGCGCAGCATATTTTTGTCAAAAAATAGATGCGAAATGTATCTCTCCACCATGAGCCATCATGTCCCAAGTGTAAAGGGACGCAGCTATATGACGGACCGATATCACAATATCTAAAGACCTCGATACACAATGGCCCATCATGGGCCAGTCTAAGGGACACAGCTATACGACGGAAGGAGATCGCAATATCGTTAGCTCCCTCTAACGCATAGCTGCGTCCCTTAGACTGGCCCATGATGGGCCATTGTGTACTGGCAGCTTAACGCATAGCTGCGTCCCATGACGCCCCTGATGGCCCATGGTGGCCCACTGTCGATAGATAGTCAGTGGCGAGCGGACGACGGCGCGTTTGGCGGCGCGACGAGCATTGCGTCGAACTTCCATTTGAGCAATGTTTACCGAGGCCACTCCGATACATTCGCCATGTACGCGGCGCCAGACTATTGGCCACTATAGCTAGCTTTGCCCAAGCGACGACCGATGAAAACTTAAATGATTTTTTTCTCAAAAATCACTACGTATTCGAGTAACGTTTACATAAGAAAATTCTAGGAAGAAAAACGTCAGTTTTATTTGAACTCCGATTCATGCGTGTTTAGTTTACTAAATGACTATACCACGAATAGAAATAAAAGTTAGTAAATTATTTATACAAGTGCCATTCCATCCGAAAATTTACGGCCATTACCAGAAGAATATTTAGTTAGGTGACCGACTTATAATCAGGATAACGATTATAGCTCACAGTAAAACTTAAAATTAAAATAAAAACTTTTCCTGCAGACGTAGGAAAAACTTAACCACAATGAAAGCTTGTTAAATTGGAAAAAGGAAAATACACAGTGACTCAAGACATATCTCACCCATAGACATACGAACAGCCTATGACACAAATACGTGTGTCTAAAATAGGTAAAATCTAACAGTTAGCCACCAAAGGACCAAAGGTCAACATCCTTAGCGGGAAATGCCAATTCGAAGAGACTCATGTATATTAGAGATCGAATATACTTAGATCGTTACAGAATAACACGATATTTGCCACTTAGTGGACGCCCACAAAAATGTGTTTTGCAAAGGTTATTGCTTATACATACTGAGTATCTCCGGTGTAAGTAAATACCTATTATAGGACTTAATATAATATCTCGCTGTTATAGCTACTGTACAGTTAATATAATAGCTAGGTACTGTGCAGTTAGGATACCTACTTAACCTAACAATTTCTGGTGCGCAAAGAAGCACGCCTAACCTAAGGCTACCAACGCTCCCTTTGCCAGATTATACAGGTCACGGTGATAAACTATAACTGGCTATAACATTAGCAGCTACAGAGCGTAATAGCTCTAAAGGCCCTGTTACACTTTACTTTTTTAGTGTCCTAACTAGCATCCTAATTAGGATCCTAACTAGTTTTCATAGTAAAACTTGCTAAATGCGGTTACACTTGACTAAATTTAGAAACTAAATCATTTAGGAAGCTAACTAGGACAAATGTAACAAGCCTTTAAGTATCGCAATTTTGCATGACTTGCAACTTGCCATGGCATCTCGTGGCATAAAATTTGTTTCCACAGGAAACAGGTAGGTGAGGTCCGGTGCAGTTAGCCTACATACGCGATGAATCAGCAGGTCAAAGCGGGCAGGGGATGACCGCGCGATCGACTCTCGCGCAGCCCGTTACATCAGTGGTGTACCGTCAGTAGTGGCATTAGTACGCAACCTATGACGTTATTAAAACACTTGTTAAATCTAAAATGTTGATGATGATCGTTTGTCCTTGCTATGATTTACGAATAAGAAGACGACTTCTTCTTTTATATTTTTTCTTCGTTCTGTCTAACGGAAGCCTTCCATCCTTCGCCAACACCACATCTCAAACTAACTTAATCTTTTTCTCACATACACACAACAAACATAAATACATACTGATCATTTCTTTGTCCCCGACACCCCTGTGCTTTGTAAAAATTATAAATAGAACTAAGAAAAAATCCTGCAATTACCAGTGTAAACATACTACAGGATAAGGTTGCGCAATGCCCGGGGCATAACCGCATGATCAATCGGCACAGGTTGATTATTAATCATTATAAACTCACTTGTGAGTCACGTATGTATTATCGATCAAGGAATTCATATGCAGCTAATAGCGGGTTATTATTATAGACAGCATACTAAACGAAGAGGTACCTCAAAATAAACTCATATTAAATTAAATAAAGGTATAATTTTACATCATATAATTTTTACTAAAAGAAATTCCAGCACTGAAAAAACCTCACTTTTTCTTGACATCCATTTCAGATTATATTTATTAGGCTTTCTTTGCCCGTTAGGTAAAAAACAATATAAAATAAACTACATAACAATTCGCAATTCTGCTTTTTACAAATACGGTAATTACATTAGTATATTAGGGTGGTCACCCTTCAGAGCTATCTTGATTTCGCACGCGAGCCTTACCTTGCCCAAACAAAGGAGGCATATTTAGAAACGAGAAAACTTATACCAATATGATTTGAAATTCCAGTTAGTGAGATACACTAAGGTTTATCAAGAGCAAGAACAAAAAATCTTTGTAAAAGGACATGCATTTAGTGGTTTTAAGCCTGTTATTCAGTGAAATAGTACAGTTATCTTTGAGGATGTGAAAGGGCTCAATTTGCTAAGCTTGGCTCCCATGCCTTGAAACAATACCAAACAGAGACATTCACAACCCAATTAGAAATGAGCCCCACTAGCCCCAGCATTAGCTACACCAGAGACTAGTACATAATACAGACTGTCAACAAAGCGTTCTTAATCATTATTGTAGACTGCGACACAGTGCGTCACTTAGCGAGATAGCGCAAAAATAATGAACGGTATAAAGCTTCGATAACCTATAGCCTTAGATGGACAGTACAAATAGTACAATAATACCTATAGCAAACTGACTAAAATGTTTTTTAACCTACTTAAAGATTCCGAAGGAGGAGGTTATCGATTCGTCGGGATCTTTGTTTTTGCAATTTTTTTTTATGTATGTTCACCGATTATTCAAAGACGGCGATTTTTTTGTTTGAAAGAGTTTCACAGTTGGTCCTATTGTAACCAGGTCAGGATCTGATGATGGTATCCTGGAGAAATCGAGGGAATCCTTCAAATATTATAGGCACACCTATGGTGATTTGAGTATTTTTTACAGCAGCTCGAGCTTTTTGGAAAGGTGGGGGCTAAGTTAAGTTGTTTTATTTTAAATCTTGAAGCAAATCAAATTATTTTGTTCAATATTTTTGATTACGTACTGCGCATGCCCTTAGAGTATGGTTCAAATTCAGAGATTGCATATACATGAGAAAATTTGTCAAGTTCTGCCGTGACTGGGTGGTCTAGAGTGGTCAGGACGTCAGCCGCGAAAGCTGAAGACGCCAGTTCAAATCTGGCCTCGGACACCGGAGGGTTTGGTTACTTTTTCTGAAGTATGTGACATCTATTTTCAGTTGTTTTATTTTGTTTAAAATTATTTATTATTTATTGTATACCTTTTTACGGGTCTACAAGTCATAGCTAATGTAAGCGGGTGACAGTAAAGTTTTCAGCAGATGTCAAACTCTTTTGTGTCCATATCAACTATCAAGTAATTCAACAATTTTCCATTAGGCAGTCCTTATTTGCCTGACTCTGGTTAGACATATAAACCAGCATTATCTAGCGATCTAGCCTCCAGACAGCACAATAACCGCGCCCGTCATAATTCATACTTATCACACGATCTAGTACAATGGTAGTGCACTGTCGCGAACTTATTAGCTTCCAAGCATGGACCTACAAAATATATGGACGTAACACCGTGAAGACAAAATTGTGGTTCCATCATAAGCCGATATTCTCGCGTGACGCGCGTGCTGACGGCTGACGTTATGTGTGGTACACATAAACGACTCGCGGGCGAGTGGTGATTGGTTCAAATTCAAACCGGATAAATGAGTGCACGACACCGCGGCTCATCCTGGAATCATAGTTTTAACTTCGCGTGATTACGTACGTATGTTTTGTAAAGGTCCTTGGTTCCAAGAGACATTAACTTTACAAGGCATAACATTTTCGGGTGGTTCCTTTCTGCATTAGTTAAGCCAATCCATAAAGCATTTAAGGGGTATGTTCGTGGGTAATTTTTCATACGACGGTCATTCGCAAATTATATATGTCTGCAGTGAAACTCTATACCCTGTCAATTTAGCATTTGCGCTTTTTGCCTTTTACAAAACTGGATATGATTTAGTAATAGCGCAAATTAATTACCGTAAAAAGATATTAGTATGAAAATTCAGGTGCAATCTGTCATCCACCTCGATGCGAAACATCGAAAATCGACATTTCGTATTATATATATATATATATATGACTCTTCATCACTCGAATATCCAAGAGCGATAGAAAGATAACCAATTATTGAAATTCGATGTTTGCGTTAGGCCCTCAGTGCAACTTCGTAGTATTTCTTATTCTTCCTAATTATAAGTATTATTGATTACTAGATACCTATACGCAAGTCAACACGCAAATTTCTTCTCTCATATTACCTGTAACAGAAACAAGAATACATTTTAATAATTACTATCTAATAGAGTCATTCGCACTTCAAATATGCCTGCGCAAAAACGAACACGACGTAGGATGTACAAGAAAGGCGATACGAGAATCATATCGAATATTTATGATTGGTTCGGATCTACATTAAATTCTTGAACAGCACGTGTTTACCAACATACTTGTTCCGGTGGGTAAATGTAGAACTAAACTAATTACTTGCTAACGCAAAAATACTAGAGCCAGTTCGAGCTGTGCTGGAAAGATGGCAGAATTTTCGAAAGACTAAGGTACCTTGTGATCCGGTGACAAAATATAACTACTTTTACGACATACAAAAATACACACTTGTAGAGACAGTAGCGCCGTTTGCGGATGAATAGTTAAGTTTGCGATAGGGCGTTATTAGTAGCAGTTATTTTGACGGTTTAATGTGGCAGCATTAATTAGAGATTACTTGCATACCAATACGAACGTAAAGCGATACAGCAACTCGATACATAAAGCGTCTATTTCATGCGCGTTCGTCTAGAAATACTTTTATATCCTCAGTTCAATAATCATCAAAGTGATATACTTAAATGCAAAGCGTTTAATAATTATAGCGATTAAATGTTTGCTTTTTGCGCTAAGTGCTTTTTAAATAAAACCGATAAAACCGATTACACTAGGGAACGCAGTGCTAAATTTACTCTGAACTGGATTTTCATACAGTATCTGCATTAGCCTAAGACGAAATACATAATTTTATCGTTCACTGGCATTCGCTAATGCAGTAATTAGTGTAGCATCCAACTTGCTTGTTAAATTTGTAAATAAGGTATTTCTTTGTGACTAGTTATGGCAGCAGTCGATAGACTACTAAAAATGTATGGCGAATTGCTAGCGCCACACAATTTTATCATGGAATAATCAGAATAATAATTTTAAACAAAAAAGAACCGACTTCACTTAGACTCCACCTATTCAAAAGGAAATGCCTGAGCTACTGTAAAAATATTGAAACATTATGCCTAGGTGTGCCTATAATATTTGAAGAGTTCCCTCGATTTCTCCAGGATCCCATCCTCAGATCCTGACCTGGTCACACTGTGACCAACTGTGAAGTATACTCATTCAAACAAAAAAAGAATTTTCCAAATCGGCCGTCTTCGAATAATCGGTGAACATACATTAAAAGAAATAGCAAAAACAAAGATCCCAATGAATCGAGAAACTCCTCCTTCGAAATATTGAAGTCGGTTGAAAAGGAAGTGCTCATAAATAAACATCTGCGATCTACATAAAGATGGTTCAATCTTTAACTTAATCGATATCTGATAGGGCTTCCAATCCCGGGATTTTTTGTATGAACAATGCTTATTGTTTTTACCTATTGTGTCGTGTATTATAAGGTGTTTCCCAACTTTTGAAGATTCAATTTTATAATTGAAAGAAAAATGGAAAAATTCTCCGCTTCGAGCAAGATAAAATAAGATAAAATTTCAATGAATTTATTACCATTAATGACTTCAATTATAAAATTGAAATTTTCGCTTGCAGACGTTTGTGCTTAGTACAAAATTAATTTTGACGATTCAGTTTATCTAATTACCACAAATACAGCGCCGAGTAGCAAAAGTTCATATAGTAGTCATTTACCTGTCTATGCCATAGTACAGGTATTTGGATACCTGTAAAACACGTCTTTCTAATAAACTCTTCAAGTAAGTCAAAGAATGTTGACAAGTACACTCGCGAGCAAATAATACGGGTCAGTGACAAAAACCCTTATATTTTGCAAATTAATAGCGGTATGTGCAAGAAACTAACTGTGTATTAAAGAGAATTTAATATCGAATTAAATTGAACCTTCAATGTTCTACAAGAATTCTGGAAAAAGTTTTATTTAAAAAAAGTCGAATTTGGTACCAAATTCAAATTGAGCTTATTTCACTTTTGATTGTTTTCTCACTTTTGTTTTCAATCTGTCAAAGCAAAATGATAAAAGGCAGTTTTTGTTGACTTTGATGGTCATTATTGAATTACTATCATGTCGCTAACACAAGATGAATGTACACGTATCGTCACTTTGTTACAAGAAGGCAGAAGTCAGAGATATACAGCAAGAAGAACAGGCGTGTCACTATCTACGGTGCAGAGGGTCCTCGAACGTTTCCTAAAAACTGGCAGGAACCTTCGAAGACCAGGAACCGGCAGGCCGAGATGTACTATGGCTAGAGAAGATCGATTTATTGTAACAACAATCCTCCGAAATCGGCATCTCACTGCAGTTGAAGTCAAAAACCAACTTCGGAAGACCCGAAGAGATGACATCAGCGAGTGGACTGTAAGGCGGCGGCTTCGTGAAGCTAATTTGACCCCACATAGACCGGCAAATGGCCCAACACTTGACAGAGGGCATCGAACTGCAAGGAAACTTTACGCACGCGAATACAGGCGATGGGGTGCCGAAGAATGGGCATGAATTATGTTTTCTGACGAATCCAGATTTATGCTCTATGCACATGACGGGCGGCGAAGAGTTTACAGACGGCGAGGTGAACGTTTTATTCCAGCCTGTTTTGAAGAAAAAGTTGCTTTCGGCGGTGGGTTTGTTATGGTTTGGGCTGGAATCTCTTCAGAGAGTCGCACGCAATTAGTTTTGATAGAAAATGGAACGTTAACTAGTGCCAGGTATGTGGAAGAGATTCTTAATGAGCATTTAGGCCCATATTTAATTAATATGGGTGAAAACTCAATGTTCATGCATGACAACGCCAGGCCACACACCGCACAGATTGTGGAAGATTATTTTGAGGAGGTTGGCATCAGCACTATGAACTGGCCCTCGAGAAGCCCGGACCTAAATCAGATTGAGCACGTATGGGACGAGCTCGGAAGGCGTGTAAGAAATCGAAACCCCGCCCCAGCTACACTTAGAGACCTGAAACAGGCGTTAGTGGAAGAATGGGCTAATATCCCGCAAGAACGCATAAGAAACTTAATAAACAGTATGACCAATCGTTTAGAAGCTGTAAGAAGAGCCCGAGGAGGCAATACGAAGTATTGATATGTTTTACTTTTTTTTTGTTTTTAGTTTTGTGTGCGAGGTACCACGGTTGCTTTTTACCTATAATTAATTGATATCGTGTTTACTATGTTAATTAAATAAACATGTGAATATCATCTCTAACTCTTGACGTTGTTTTATTAACTATGCATTTATCTATAATATACAATTTAATTTATAGTTTTTCGTACTGACCCGAATTATTTGCACGCGAGTGTAGATTTCAACGTATTACGTACTCATATAAATTCCAATTAAAATTGATCAACGACCGTCAAATATGAAATATGACAGACAACTTTCTCACTCCTGTGTACCGTATAAGGTAGAAGTGGAATTTATTTCTTAGCTTTACTTTCGCCACATATTCGTAATTGAGTTGCTCGCCAATTGACAAGGTGTAAAATACTAGAAATAAGCTAGAGGCTAATTGAAACATAAAATCTAACTTGAAACGAGTCGCAGTGCATTTTGCTGGCAGATTGCACATGGCTTGCACCAGTTGCACCAACAAGATGCAAGATTGTTCCTACAGTAACAGTCTTAGGCGATTATCACACTGGCGCCGCAACCGCAAGCGGCGACGGTGTGCAAGCGTGAAAGCGCTATACACACGCAGAGCGCTATCTCGCTCGCGTACCGGCGCTGCATCCGGAAACCGCAGCAGTGTGAAAGACGTCTTAGTAGATGCTAAAACTTAATCAGAACTCACACAGAATTATTCATACCTTAGTTTTGTTATTGCTTGGGTACCTACATTAAATTGTTTCATTGCGTGGAATAAATTACACATATTGTGGTTAGCCTGAATACTGACCAGACTAACAGATATCAATCAATACTATTATAAAATTCCTCAAAAATCGATCAATAATCGAAATACCAAACTTTCTTCGGATAAAAACACACGAACAAGCATTTATTGAATACCCCGAGGGGCACTCAATCAATCATGCGCAAACACACAACCATCAAGTAAATCGGATCCGATTTATATCACAATTTGTGGAAGTGAAAATCGCCGGTCACGCTTGGCTACAAAAAATGCACAAAGCCGTGTAAAACCGTCGGGAGTAAACGTGATAAGACGGACGTGACTTCTGTCCGTTTATCATTGCAATACTTGTAACTTGTAATGCGCTCAGCGGCCACTAATTCAATTTCATTTTTATGAGGATAGACACGCATAGCAATGTTCTGATGGCGCTCCAAACGTTACAAATATAATTGGATAATAATATGTCAAATCCAACACAATATGTATACAACGTAGCGAAAAATATGTGTTAACACATGTTTACAGTAAGGGTCGAAACAAGAGGCAGTTAAATTTTTATTAGTCAAACATTTTAGTAGTCAAAGATTACTTATCCGTTAAGCGAGAACTAATTAAATTCCACTTTAATTCAAATTTAATGAGATAAGTTTAAATGTGATACATTCACGCATTTGGTAACGCTTTAACGCTTCTAGTTGCAATCTGATTTTAATATGTATAAAATAATAAAGTACCTGCTAAAAGGAAATATATTGACCATTAAATTAATTAAGTAGGTACTTTTCTGGTATTTGGTAATAGAGGTAAAGATTTGTGAAATTTACAATAATAGGAATGCATCTCTTTATCATAGTCCAGGGGTCGGCAAACCGCGGCTCGCGAACCGCATGCGGCTCTTTGAAGGGTCAGTTGTGGCTTTTCAAGTTCCGCTAAATTAAAAAAAAAACAAATACAGTGAAAAACAAAAAACTGCGGCTCTATGAGCTTCCAAAAATTCCATATTTTCCGCCATCAGGCTCTTTGTCAAAAAAGTTTGTTCCCCTGTCTTAAGTCTATCCACTCAAATTTAATAACTCTAGTATAGTACCTATATAGATAACTGCATTTTAAAATTTGCTTAGAATTAATTTGTAATCTTACTTCCTAGTTGCTTAGGTAAATCAGGACTATTCAGGAGTCATGGAACTAAGGATCAAAGGATTTTATTTAGCACAAAAAAGTGAAGGTGTTCTAGGGTAAGTAGGTATACAATTTTAGATAATTCCGAAAACACAAAGAACACTCATTTTGTGTATCGTATCTTTACAAAATTATCAACCAATTTTCCCATTCGAAATTACCTACCCAAATCCTGACATGACTGATATTTGAATACCTATGCATTTATAAAATCTTTGTTACAAAAAATAGTTCTATCAAAAGCGTAGCAAACTGATTTTACCTACTCAGTTTTGCGATTTTTTCCAATACAAATAACGTTTTGAATCGATAAAGAATGTATTTCCGATACACCAAAGTGAAACATATACAAGTTTGTATCGACTTGGCACTCTTGGCAGTGACAATGTTATGTATGGAAGCGCCAAGCTTGACGTAGCGTGAAAACTTGTACGTGTACGTACTGATACAGATCTCCACGCCGCTCCGTTGTGTGAGCAAGGCAGTGCTCAAGTCTAAGTTAGTTAACTCTGCACCGCTTTTGAAACGTCAAAATATGATACAGTTCCACATTCTGTTGGTGCAAAGTTAACGTGATCGGAAGCTGTTTGCGGATCAGTATTCGATCCGGAGACCGCCTTAGCGTGTTCGAACTCTAGTTCTGACAGATCTGTACATATATCTATATGACAGGTCTTTGGAGTGTGTGATGAGATTTACACCTCTGGTCTACATTCCAACGGTCTACGGTCTAAGTCTTTGCATGCAATGTCATGTCCAGTGACAATTTATACCAAAACTTGCTTTACAATAACAACAGCTGACACAGGCGGGTATCGGTACAGACCTCCAGCTTCGTTATTGGTCAGTGTAACCTATCTAACCACTGGAAAATTTATTGAGATAATCTAGGTATACTTTAGTGACTACAAGAATGAACGTTCTTTATACGATTTAGTCCAGCGCAGCAAAGTGGACTGATTAATGTGATTAATAAAGATTATAAAATTCTATGATTACTTAAGGTCTCTATATTTTAAAGATTTATTTATGTTATGAAGAATGTCAGTTATTTATAACAAATAAAATAATTAAATTAAAATCGTCAAATCGTCTACACTTTTTTATGTCACAAGATCGATCAGGACATGATGCCCTTTCAAAAAAAAACCCGAAAACGTATGATATTTCTACTGATATCATCGCCTACACAAATACCACCAAGAATAAGAATAGATCAAGTATTATCGTACAAACCGCACTAGTGTTTATCTAACTTTTTCCAGTTAAAGAACTCTCCAAACAATCCTAAACTTCTCGAACTAACAAGTGTTGGCTTTGTCAGTCTTGTAAGTAGAAAAACAAAGTTCAATGGCCATACGAGCCCCGGTGCCTTTAGCAAATGCGTCAACTATATTGAAAGTTAGACGAAGTTACTTCTTTTTGTCTTAGGAAGCTGCTGGTGCTGACTTAGTGGTTTCTGAAGTGGAAAATTCAGTATGGGACCGCAACCAGCGAATATTGTTTTAATTAGTTGTCAGCGGTAAGGCCGGTAAGGCATCTATAAACTAGTACATACTTGCTTGTCTATTTTTGAAAACATTTGTTTGACTGCTTTGATCCATAGGGAAATGTAACCCAAGAAGATAAACATACTTAATCAATTTAGAAAAACAACATAACATAACATAAATACTCTTTATTGCACACCTCAAAATAAAGAAACACATAAAATACAAGTTACATACAGAATAATCAGAGGTAAAACAATTGGCGGACTTATCGCTAAAAAGCGATCTCTTCCAGACAACCTTTGGGAAGCGGAAACCATTGAAAATAATCAGAAATACGTAGGTGCATAGAGTAGGTGCAGAAAACATACTTGAATAGAGTAGAACTAAATTGGGGGAAAATGTTGACGCCCCGCAACTATCACTCATTTGAATTTTATGTTTTAAATGATGTGTACATTTCAAATTTAAATTTAATATTGGATAGGTATGTAATGACTTAATTTCTCCAAAATTCCATAAGTATCTAGATTAAAGTCATAATTTATAACTATTATAGCCACTTGGGCTAAACTAATAATGATAGGTTCACGCCGACGTTGCGCAACGTTTCGTTTCGGATGCATGCGCACGCGACGCCACACGCATAAACTCCGTTATTCTAATATGTACCATATAGTCTAATAAATAAAGATTATATCAGTAAAATTTGATAGGGCATCTTACTTGACACGTTCGTAAATCCCAACACATCCAAGGGTCAATTTAAGCGATATTATACCTTTTTGTTACGGTATTAAGATCTTTGAAGAATCTAACACAAATTGGTGTTATAGAAATGAGATTATACCGAAGAACAGCCATGAAATAAGCAATTCGTTGGAATCTGTAGCGCCACTGGGACAAATTAAATCGTTTTATATGTAATAAGTACCGGAGGGGAGACGTAAATCTGCTATTATAAATGTAGCAGGCTTTAAAGTCTCGTTAAAAGCTAAAATCGTGGCTTTAACAAGCTGTAAGTTTGACACTTACCTGCTTACGACAATTATAATGAACATCATAAGTTATAGCTAAGTATAACTTAAGATATACATAGGCTGCTATTTATATATCCGGAAACCGGGATTACAATCTTCTTAAATAGCATATTTGACCTCCATGGTAAAATTTGAACTTTTTTAAGTACTGGCCGGTATATTTTTTCTTTCTTATTAATGCTCGTGTTTTGTTTTTGACGGGTTTTAAATGTCATCTCGCAGCAAGAATGGAACTCACTCGTGAAAATATTCGTGCTATGATTTATTATGATTTTCGGCGTGGTTTAACGCAACAACAGTGCATAGATCAACTAACTTCAACTTTTGGTGATGAAGCCCCATCTAAAACTACTGTGTATCACTGGTTTAGTGAGTTCAATCGTGGACGTAGTATGCTTACGGACGAAGTTAAGGCAGGTCGCCCGAAATCGGTCGTTGTACAACAAAATATCGAGGCTGTGCGAAAACTTATAATGGACGACCGACATGTTACGTACTGCGAGATAGAGGCGACTCTGGGTATTTCTATGACCAGCATTAATAGCATATTACATAATTATTTGGCTGTAAAAAAAATTTGTTCGCGTTGGATACCCCACAACTTAACAAAAGAGCAAAAAGATGCTCGCGTCGAATGGTGCAATAAAATGTTAAGAAAATATAACCGTGGTGACTCAAAAGCCGTTTATAACATCTATACAGGTGACGAATCCTGGATCTATGCATACGATCCCGAAACGAAGCAACAATCAACGGTATGGGTGTTTCAAAATGAGCCGAACCCTACGAAAGTTACTCGTGCAAAAAGTACATTGAAACAAATGGTGGCCTGCATCTTCGGTATTAATGGCCATGTAGCTACAGTGCCACTAGAAAACCGTAGAACGGTTAATTCAGAGTGGTACACGACCATTTGCTTACCGGAAGTATTTGAACAAATTCGTAAAACTAACCAGCGACGAAGAATCATTCTTCATCATGACAATGCCAGCTGTCATACGTCACGCGAAACAACTCTATTTTTGGAGGGTCAAAATGTGGAATTAACGGGTCATCCGCCGTACAGCCCTGACTTGGCACCCAACGATTTTTATTTATTTCCAAATATAAAGAATAAATTACGCGGTCAACGATTTTCGACCGCTGAAGATGCTGTCGACGCATTCAAACAACACGTTATGGAGGTACCTCAGGCGGAGTGGCAGAAGTGCTTTAAAAATTGGTTCACGCGAATGCAAAAGTGCATAGATCATCAAGGGGAATACTTTGAAAAACAATAAAACCATTTTCAGCCGTGTACGTTTGTTTGTTTTTTTGTTTCCGGATATATAAGTAGCAACTCGTACTTCATTAAAGATATATGTAGCAGTTTTCTGCTTTCAGGAAATTACATTCATTGAGTTTCTATTGAAACAAATATCAATAAAAAAGCGCTTAGGCAAAAGTTTTATATTATAAGCAATGTTAAAACCTTCTCCATATCATGAATATCATGATATACTTTGATTAAAGTTATATTTATCAAAGATGATATATAAATCTTTCTGATTTTTCTATTATTATTTATTATTCTGACGGATACACCGGACTGGATTGTAAATAAGTATTTGGATTGTAGTAGGTGTTTACAAAAACCCCAGAAAGCCTTTTCGGTGATTTGACACCAAGATAACGTATTTCTCCGCCGGAGGCATTGAGAATTGATGGTGCAAGAAAATTGCTAAATTTCTATTATCTCTCTATCTCTTTTCTATATGTCTAGATTTGAGACGCTATGAGTTAGGTATATAAACAGCTGGGATTATAGATTTAATTTAATAAATGGATACATATTTAAGGTATCCGATTTATCTAAATATCGTTATTATGACTTATCGTATTTATATTATTAGCTAAATAAAATAAAATTAATAAAGCTAATTAAATTAAAAAGGCAGCTCACGATTATAATTAATAGGTAATTTACATGCAGCCGCATGGTGTCCCTAATTTAATATTAATGTATAAACCATTTACGAGTAGATATCAAGTTTTAGTAGCAAGAAAAATGGCGTATATATGTTTTTATTGAATTTAATAATTTCTTCTTCTCAGCTATGGCAGTTTGACAATCATCATATTAGCAATTTTAACCTTCGACACAGACGTTTCAAATAGTGAACGCGTGGTGTTTCGGAATTATTGACGCAGATTTATTTTCTTCCTCCGGGACCTCCCGCCTCCGCCTTGAATCTTTCCTTGTAGGCTTCAAGAAATCTTATTCTTTATTGTGTTTGCGACTTTCAAATATTTAGCCACCCGCTGCAAAACCGTTGCACTCTATCACGCCATGTGGTATGCATGCAGCATTCTTCATTCTTGGGTACATCTATGTACATTGTGTTACACATAACTTCACTGGAGCTTAGAGTAGGCACTGCGTACTTCTATGCGTATCGTCTATTCTACATGACTGCACTCCACCCCATGGGACATCATGGCCAAGTGTAAGGAACGCATCTGTATGACGGAACGAGTACGCAATATCGTTTGCTCCCTCTAACACATAGCTGCGTCCTGATCTTTACTGCCGTACTCGCCAACATAGTCCCAGATGCTTTTGTACTTACCTCTCAACCTTTTCTAGCTTTTGGCCGTTACAATGTAATACTACAATATTTAATCCTCTAGAGCTGCACTAAAGACAAAATCTTGTCTAGCCAATGTCGGACGGTTGATCCGGTCATTAACTCGTGCTCCACATATCAACCAGTTCGATTAATCGACAATTTGAATACTGTCCGCGTCTTATTAGTGACTACGAAGCCAACGCTCAGGAAACCAGTTTAACTGTGTCTTAACAAATATAA
This sequence comes from Pammene aurita, assembly GCA_947086415.1. Classification (NCBI taxonomy): domain Eukaryota; kingdom Metazoa; phylum Arthropoda; class Insecta; order Lepidoptera; family Tortricidae; genus Pammene; species Pammene aurita. The sequence goes on from OX352294.1 coordinate 7,841,843, forward strand.
CTCTGGATTCGAACTACTGCAGCTGATTTTACAGATTTTTGTGGTTCCGGTGGAACCTGCCGAATTCAGCAGAGCAGGTTACTCAACAGCTACCAGAAGTCGCCAAAACGGCTTAGGTTTTTTTACCTATGTAACATGTAAACTACTTTTAGGGTTATTTATGGGTCATTTTTGGGCCCTTGGATGCCTGGAGTTTAATTTAATTACAAAATATTATTTATATAAACGCAACCTTTTGCCATACTCTTATGTTGGCTTGTGCTTTACAAGTGTCTTATATAAGGTACAAAACTAGCGTGTTAGAGCTTTTTAAAATGGAGACAGAGCTTCGCGCTGAACCGTAAGCGTCTTATCGGCATGAAGAACAATCTCGTACGGAAAACAAAGAGCAAGTGTGATTAAATGTATATTTCAAATCCTCGTATATCATGTAGGTCGTGTCCACCTTAAGACGATTGTCGCCGGAGTGTCCTTGAGCGTTTGGGCGCTCTCTACCCGCGCCACCCGCGTACCCTTCTCATTGCGATCGTGCGTAAATCCGCCGCGATGCACCGCAATAATGTTCAAAGAATATGACTTTACTCAAAGGCGCGCGGGCAGATTTATAATAATCATACCTAATCCTTTTGTGGATGTTTTGTGATTTGAATACTGTGATTAAGTACTACGGTGACATTTTTTAGGAATGCTACTAAATAAGGTAAGTAATAACGATCTCGATTAGTAGATTTTTATGTAAAAAAATGAAAACCTAGATTTTGAATTTGAAGTAGGTACAGTGAGCGGCAAAATATTTATGAATTTACGAAATATGGTTAAAAGTATTCCGCATATCAGAAAAAAATACTGACTAGTACAGCAAAAAAAATAATGCACATCAAAGCGGTGTTTTCATGTGAATTTGGATTTTTTTGCTGTGCAAGTGAGCTTAATAGATGGTTATTTTTTTGTTGCGATTTTAAATATTAACCGTAAAAATTCACTTAATTACGATAAATTAACAAAACTAAGCCTGTTGCGAGTTGCGAATAGTAAAAACGCACATGTAAGGAGCGGTATTTGTGCACGAAATCGTCATACAAATGAAAGCCGTAACCCCATTAAATTTAGATCTTTAAAATATAACACAGCGCAAACACTTCTTAGGGTTCCATAGCCAAAATGGTAAAAACGGAACTTAAAAGTTTTTTGAAACATGTCCGTCTGTCCGTCCGTATGTCACAGCCATTTTTATTATAAAACATATATTACTGAAATTTTATCTAGAGGTGTGTTTCATGTGCCGCTACTTAGTTTTCTGGCTAAATTGCTAAAAAAATCTTTTAGGTGAGGCACTCCATACATACATATGCCAAACTAAATGTCAATTTTTTTTTTTGTAAATATGATTATGTTGTCCGATACGGCTTTAAAAATATCTTATATATATATATATATAGAGTATTTTTAAAACTTTTTTATTAAGTCAATATTTTCAGAAATAATTGCTTCGAAAGTCTAAATATAATAGCCCCCATCTAACTTTTAATCCGTAAGTCTAAAAAATATGAAAAAATACCAAGAAGGCTTAGTACTTAATTTTCAACGAAAATTATTTCACATATTATCGGTTCATCCGTTTTTGAGTTATCTCCAAGAAACTACTTTCTACGGAACCCTACATTATACATGGTCCGATACAAACTTGGCCGGTCTTTTAAAGATATTTGATAGGTAGTATTAACCCTTAGTAGTAATTTATTTATTCACTTGTGTTGATAATTAATATAAAATTTGTATTTATTTGCATTTCACCGACATAGTAAAGTTTTTTTTAGGATAGTCAACGCGCATGTGAATCTTCTGGGGTTGCAGGCGTCCATAGGCTTTATAACTTCTTTCAATCAGGCGGGTCGTATGCTTGTTTGCTAGCGTCGTGGTATAAAAAAAAGGTTTTTTCCTTTATTCTTACATACATCGAACTCTTAAATATCAGCAATTTTTTGTTAGATTCTCAATCAGGCTTTGCTCAGCGATAGTTAGTAGACTGAAATTTGGTATGAGTAATTATGTGTTTTAATTACGCCTATATACTGGTAAAACAATAGTATCTGAAACCCATTGTGGGACAGGTCTTTCAAGAAGAATATGCCTAAAACAACTTTTGGATAAAACGAATACTTTCGTAAATAATAGCTTCGAAAATTAAAATGCTCTTTGATTTTTGGACCGTGGGTCCAAAAAAATTGGGAAAATTCCTGGAAGTGAGGCCATTGAAATACTTATCACGTATTTTCAATAAAAACTATATGGAATAAAATCGGTTGAGCCGTTTTTGAGTTATGCCTATAGTAAAATAACGTAAGTGCCACAAAATATTTCTTCATAGACTACCTTTTGAATGGATGTATTGTAACTGGCCGGCAACTACGGATCCCTACACTGAGCATAGCCCGATATTCTCTTGGCCGGTTTATCTGCAATCCTTTGCAGTTTACTTCGCAATTTCTAGATTTAAGAAATTACTATAAAGTATAACATTAAAGATTGTGTTTAATCTTAAAATAAAACGCATATTACATTCGTTTAGAACACGGTATTCTTAAACAAATATGTTTAAATAAATTCGGTTATTTGGAGTTTTTTATTAAATTAATTATTAGTCGCAACTCTACGACTAATGCCTATTTTGCGTGATGCATGCGTCTACTAAAACATAATAATTTTAGTTTACTTACATGACCAAATTTGTTTTCAGAGCAATGTGAGATTCATGATTTTTGTTTTTTCTCCATTTTTATTTAATTTGTGTTTTACTTGTATTACATATAATATAAATAAAATACACTTTTTATACGAACGTACATAAACATGCATACGAGTACATTATCTTAAAAGATAAAACGTCTATACATTATTGATTCCGGGAAGACACGTTATATTCGCACCGCATGAACCCTCTGCAGTTATTTAGTCTTTAGGCACAGTAAGTCCGATATTATTGCTCACGGGCCAAGCACAAGTATATGTAGTACAAGGGAAACACGGAGCGACGAGCGACACAGCCTCCTCGTCTCAAAGCTAGCTCACGACTGCCAGCAACGCCGTTTTCGAGCTAATAACGCACGAAATGTGGAATTATGATCAAGTTGTTTAAGAAAATTTAATTAATTTAAATATCCTACGTAGGGTTTGCGATCCGGATACCCGGATACCCGAAATATCCGGATACCCGCTCACTTTCGGATCCGGATCCTACGTCTCAGGATCCGGATATTACGGATACTACGGATCCATTCAATAATTGTCACTAAAATGATTCATTCATAACTAGTTATGCTCATATTTTGTTTTCGATTACTATATATTACTCTACAGTCTACATTGTGTGAATATACCTTATATACCCCATATAAAATAAATTGAACACGTAATTTCTGAAAAATAACTATTACTATTGCTACATATTAGAGTTTGAGAGTTCATTTGCTTGGAAGAGTTAGCGTGGTTTCTCTTTATCAATGTATTTATCAATGTTAATGTTCCTTTTAAAGACTGATTTACAAAGTTGATTTTAAATAGGTATACTTTAACTCGACTCGACTGATTTATGATTAAGATTATCCTAGAAATCCTATCTAGGTAGCCTTTACTAGCTAGTAAACAATTAATATTTACATTATTATATCTACTAATACTATACACAAAGTGTCTTTGTTTGAATTTTTTTATTGAATGTTGATTAATATGCATATACATTTACAATTACATATACATGTACCACACACATTTCTTTTACTACAGTCACTACAGAGTTTAATTTAATCGTTAGAAACTAGCATATACAATTGTTCTTTTTAATATTGTAAGATGTTGATTATATGTAACTAGCCCTTTCCCGCGGCTTCGCCCGCGTACTATAACTAAGTACCCAAAAAGGATACGATACCCATGTTGATTTTCAGACTGTGTGACCACATTTGCCCCTTTTAGGGCTTGAATTTTCAAAAAACCTGAAACACGTGTTTACTCATTTATCGTTAGGAATACTCCTGTGAAGTTTCGAATAAAATAGTATAACAAATCTTGATTCACCGTACAAACTTTGGACCCCCATTTTACTCCCTTAGGGGGTGAATTTTGAAAAATCCGTTCTTAGTGCATCCCTAGACCTTATAAGGAACCTACGTGCCAAATTTAGAATCTCTAGAACCAGCGGTTTGGACTGTGCGTTGATATGTCAGTCAGTCAGTCAGTCAGTCAGTTCCTTCTTTTATATATTTAGATGTAAATGATTTTATTTTTTATAGCTTACATGTACCAGCTTAGCTACAATACTAAATTGTTAATTATTAAGATTCTTTTGTTAAATTGAAAATAGATGTCATATACTTCAGAAAAAGTGACCAAACCCTCCGGTGTCCGAGGCCAGATTTGAACTGGTGTCTTCAGCTTTCGCGGCTGACGTCCTGACCACTAGACCACCCGGTCACGGCGGAACTTGACAAATTTTCTCATGTATATGCAATCTCTGAATTTGAAACGGCTAGGCGCCGTTGACCATACTCTAAGGGCATGCGCAGTACGTGCTTGCACCTCCTATCCGAATCTCTTACGTGATTCTGGAATAGCGAGAGAGATGGTGCTGCCATCTATGAATCTTGAAGCAAATCAAATTATTTTGTTTTAATATTTTTTGATTTGCAATTTTTAAGTAGTTACACTACTATATATAAATTGAAAATAGATGTCATATACTTCAGAAAAAGTGACCAAACCCTCCGGTGTCCGAGGCCAGATTTGAACTGGCGTCTTCAGCTTTCGCGGCTGACGTCCTGACCACTAGACCACCCGGTCACGGCGGAACTTGACAAATTTTCTCATGTATATGCAATCTCTGAATTTGAAACGGCTAGGCGCCGTTGACCATACTCTAAGGGCATGCTCAGTACGTGCTTGCACCTCCTATCCGAATCTCTTACGTGATTCTGGAATAGCGAGAGAGATGGTGCTGCCATCTATGAATCTTGAAGCAAATCAAATTATTTTGTTTTAATATTTTTTGATTTGCAATTTTTAAGTAGTTACACTACTATATATAAATTGAAAATAGATGTCATATACTTCAGAAAAAAGGTAAGAGATTCGGATAGGAGGTGCAAGCACGTACTGCGCATGCCCTTAGAGTATGGTCAACGGCGCCTAGCCGTTTCAAATTCAGAGATTGCATATACATGAGAAAATTTGTCAAGTTCCGCCGTGACCGGGTGGTCTAGTGGTCAGGACGTCAGCCGCGAAAGCTGAAGACGCCAGTTCAAATCTGGCCTCGGACACCGGAGGGTTTGGTCACTTTTTCTGAAGTATATGACATCTATTTTCAATTTATATATAGTAGTGTAACTACTTAAAAATTGCAAATCAAAAAATATTAAAACAAAATAATTTGATTTGCTTCAAGATTCATAGATGGCAGCACCATCTCTCTCGCTATTCCAGAATCACGTAAGAGATTCGGATAGGAGGTGCAAGCACGTACTGCGCATGCCCTTAGAGTATGGTCAACGGCGCCTAGCCGTTTCAAATTCAGAGATTGCATATACATGAGAAAATTTGTCAAGTTCCGCCGTGACCGGGTGGTCTAGTGGTCAGGACGTCAGCCGCGAAAGCTGAAGACGCCAGTTCAAATCTGGCCTCGGACACCGGAGGGTTTGGTCACTTTTTCTGAAGTATATGACATCTATTTTCAATTTATATATAGTAGTGTAACTACTTAAAAATTGCAAATCAAAAAATATTAAAACAAAATAATTTGATTTGCTTCAAGATTCATTCTTTTGTTAAGTTAGACTGATTGTTATTATTTAATAAAGACCAGAGTTTACCGAGTGTTTATATCATATAATTGTATTATTTGTGATGACATTGATAATTTTTTCTATATTGATTTTAGAAAAAGTAATAGATCCCATTGAACCAATGATTTTCATCGTTTAATTAACGGAATCGTTTACCGTAACGTCAGAATTTAAGATTTTATTTTTCGGATCCGTAATATCCGTATTATCCGGATACCCGGATCCGTAATTTTTTTGGATCCGTAATATCCGGATCCGAAAAACTGACGGATCTTGCAAACCCTAATCCTACGTTGAGTTTGTAGTGTTCTGTAGTACATATTTTTTAGTTCAACAATATTTTAAATCGAATGAGCCGTTCAGTAGATATAAGCAAAATTAACCGTAAAACGACATTTCGTTACATTTACATAACGGAGAAACTATACGTTACACGAGTTATTCAAACGTTGACAATGTTGTACATGAAATGGTAAATAACATATATTTTTTTCAAAATTTTTGAATGACCCGCTATTGAGATATATCCCTTAGAAAGAAACAGTTTTCGGCCACAATCAGCGCCTAGCGCCTTAAGTTGCTATATGTTGTAGTGCTTTCCCTGGCCAATTTTTACCTTCCTAGGGTCCCTGGAGTCCGACTCATGTAATCGATTGTATTGAACGAGGACTGCATCGCATTCAAGCGTGTTAATCAAGGGCCTGGTGGAATCACATGGTGATGGAGGGCCTGGTGGAATTCCAACACATCCAACGGCCAGAAAGGCCGAAAGCCCGGACTGTCAGCATGAGATTAGAGACTTACTCTAGCGCGGACTAGATGTTTCACGTCCTTACTCGACAGCTGCTGCTTTCCTGATGATAGAGCTAAGCTACCGTTTTTTTCACGAGGCAATTTTCAACTCGCCTGCGCTCCATCAGCGTTATGAATAACGTCCATGATCGTATTTGCCTGCATAATACACTCGCGATCAAAAAAATCGACTCAAGCAACATTTTTTACTTTTGGTCGTATTTCCGGAAAGCGGGAAATATTTTAATAAAACTTTGAATGCAATTTTATTACGAATTTATTCAGCTACAAAAAACAGTAAAAGACATCGATCTCAGTTGCGTAGTTTTTAGGTTATCGCAGTTTTTGTACAAAATGGCATTTTACATGGTTATGATATGCACGAGTTGTGCCCTCTTGAGACCAATAAAAACCGGTGTAACCGGTTATTTCTTATCATTCGCTTATCAGAAGTTGACCAGTGCACATCTCCTCGCAATCTTACACCGGAATCACCTTCGAAAAATGGATACCACCGAAGCTGAAGCCACCGAAGTCGTCACCTTGGTGAATCGAGGATTCTCGCAGCGTTCTGTTGCTGAGCAGCTGAATTTAAGCCAGTCTGCTGTCTCCAGAGTTTATCGTCGGTTTTGTCGGTTTGGAACCTTGAAACGGAAACAAGGATCTGGCCGTCAGCGGTGCACATCGGAGACGGATGACCGCTTCATCGCCACCTCCAGTCTTCGTAATCGCCACCGTACCGCTGTTGCCATCCAGCAAGACCTGATGCGGAACCGGGTTGTGCCTGTTAGCACCTCAACAGTTCGGCGGAGACTCAAGGAAGCCAACCTTACCCCAAGAAGACCTGCTACTGGGCCCAAACTGACTCAGAGGCATCGGGACGCTCGGAAGGAATTCGTGGCGACCTACGAAAATTGGACCTACGACCAATGGAGCCGCGTACTCTTCAGCGACGAGTGCAGAGTGTGTCTCCATGGCAGCGACAGAAGAGGACGGGTGTACCGAAGACCTGGAGAGAGGTTCGCCCAGTGTTGCTTCGCTGAAACAGTCGCCTACGGTGGAGGTTCCGTCATGATGTGGGCGGGGATTTCCATGGAGGGGCGGACCGAGCTGGTTTTTGTTGATGGCGGGGGTCGAGGCGGTGGTTTGAATGCAGACAGGTACATCACCGACATCCTGCAAGACCATGTCGTCCCCTACGCCGGGTTCTTTGACGAGGGGTTCCATTTCATGCAAGACAACGCCCCTTGTCATACCGCCCGCGTCACAAAGGAGTACCTTGACGCAGTTGGCATCCCGACTCTGAAGTGGCCACCTCTGAGTCCTGATTTAAATCCTATCGAGCACTTATGGGATTACCTGAAACGCAAGGTTCGAGCTCGCAATCCTGCTCCGGAGACAATTTTGGCCCTGAAAGAAGCTTTGGTCGAAGAGTGGGAAGCATGCCCCCAGGATACCATCAGGAAGCTGATAAGGTCAATGAAGAGACGCATGGCATGTGTGAAAAAGGTTTTTGGTGGTAACACCAGGTATTAAAGATAAAAATAAATTGTTATTCGTTCATGAAAATGTTTTTTCTTTCGTTGTTAAGGTCATTTTTGCACCCAAATTTTACACCTCCTTGGTATGCTAGCTTGTTTTTCATGAACTGAAATTTTTCGCCTGAAAAACATGCTCGTATTGAAAGCTGACACTGTTAGCTCTAAAATGGTACCGTTGCTTTTTTGATCTCATGATTGGTTCCTGAGATATTAAACGATGAAATTAAAAATTAGTTTGAGTCGATTTTTTTGATCGCGAGTGTATCTGTCTGTTGTGAATGATGTTTTGATTTAATTATGTTCTTGTTAAGGAAGTTAATACAAAAGTTATTGACACCGGGGCACACATTATATCGTTTATCGAACTTAGATACATACTTATACGATTATTTTGGTCAAGAAATTCTTTGTAAGTTGATCCGCAAGTGTTATGTTAAGAGCTCGGATTTTTCACGGCAAAACAAAACACTAGCGTAATTTAGCCAGTGCTTGAAATATTATTTTATCGACACCTATCGAGTCTTACTAGAGTATATGACAGGTATTGCCTCAGTACATTTTTTCTTTTTTTATTCGATGGTAAACCTATCAGTGTGAATGTCAAAATTAAAAAACTAACAAACGTGCGAAAATTTCGAAAAACAGGAGACTTACTAGAGCTCAAAATCAATATTTTTGACCAGTCTAAGGTGACCTACTGGGGGTTAGAAGGTTGTGCATTAATTACCGGACATCCTGTATAAGTAATAAAATAACTTTTCATTTTAGCTTTGCCATAGTCGAGCAACAAAGAGGTAGGTCTGCATGTACAACTTAGAACGAAGTAACTATACCACCTCATTTAAAATGATAGAAACGACTGCAAATTTCATCTCACATGACATATGACATTCACACTTTAACTGTCATTTCATTACGTATAAAACGTAAATTGCATCTAGGTATTATTTATTTCGCAACGCATTGAATCCGACGTGTTGGATATACGTATAATAACCTAATATTGCAAGGTATCAATTAATACAAAAATGAGTAATGTACAAGATCGGATCAAAACGTGGATTGAAAATCACCCTGAGTTAGTCTATGATGAAGTGACCTCCACTATATACTGCTCTATGTGCGATATGCATCTAAAACTGAAGAAATGCAATATTGAGAATCATGTGAAAAGCAACCGCCACAATTACCGTTCGGGGCAACCAAATAGGAAACATCAATTTTATTTCGATTTAATTATTTTTCTTATTTCATGCAACATACCATGGGCAACAGTCAACAACAATAATTTTCGTCATTTTTTTAACAAGTATTTATGTTGCGACTGCTCTATGACTTCTTTACCGGACGAATCGACCCTGCGAAAAATTTATTTAAATCTCGTGTACAAAAAAACTATACAGGGTATAAGAGAGGTAAACAAAACCAATTATTTGTGGATATCTATAGACGAAACACCAGATTTCATGGGAAAATGTGTGACAAACGTGGTGATTCGGTCTTTGCAAAAAAATTGTTCTAAGCAATTTTATCTTTTGGGGTCGAAGGTTTTAGAGAAGGTAAATGGGGAAACAATAGCAAACCTAATAATAAACCAATTAAAATTTTTGTTTCAAAATTCTTTCAATGATAACGTAAACAATTTGCTTTTACTTTGCACAGATAGTGCCGCATATATGCTTAAAGCCGGTCGTATTTTAAAAGCAACGTTTCCTCGTATGAAACACATTACGTGTTTAGCTCATGGTCTGCACCGGGTTGCCGAAGAAGTGCGAGATAATTTCAAAGGTGTGGATGGGTTGATATCGAATGTCAAAAAGATATTCCTAAAATCTCCAGAGCGTGTACGCCTTTTTAAGGCAAAATATCCGTCCATTCCCCTACCTCCCGAGCCAACTATCACCAGATGGGGAACTTGGATATCTGCTGCGGTATATTAATAATAATAATAATAAATACTCTTTATTGCACACCTCATACAGTTACAAGCACAAATTTTACAATTAGATAAATTTAGGTAGAGGTAACAACAGGCGGTCTTATCGCTAATGAGCGATTTCTTCCAGACAACCTTTGGGCAGTGGAGACTAGAGAAAAACAATAAGCAGTAGGTGGTGCATAGAAACAAAAGAGACGAAATAGATAACACAGCACATTCATATGAATATACATACTTAAATAAATACAAAATAAACATACATATACGTACATATATACATATATAATACACACAATAAGAAACAACAGTGTCAACTTAAAAACCTAAGGAAGAGATAAATAGTATTCCTTAAGTTGCGATTTAAAGCTACCAATAGATTGCGCGCGTTTAATGTTGAGAGGGAGAGAATTCCACAAACGAACGGCCTGGAACGTAAATGAGCAATTATAAAATTTGGAAGATGAAGATTTGATTTGGTATATTACGCTCAATACTATGAGCAAATACGTGATGTCGTCTCCATACTTGCTAATGACTCGGCAGCTATAAGAGCTGCAAAAAAATGTTTTCAAACACGCAAACTACGACCGGAGTTAAATTTCATTCGCGACAACTACGAAGTAATAGCCTCTTCAATAGAACAATTGCAATGTTCGACTTTATCCATTGCGGAATCCTTCCTCATTCTGGATACTGTTCGTTGCTACGTAAACTGGAGTAAACTTTTACCAGTGATACGTAAATTTGAAGCCGTGCTCGAACGAAATCCTGATTACGAAATTTTAAGAGACATATCTGAAAATATTACCCGAACTGATAATGAATTCTATAAATTTGCTCCCTTGACGTCAACTGAAGTTGAACGTACATTTAGTGTACATAAATGGATTTATAGTGATAAACGCAACTGTTTACTCCCAGAGAATGTTGAAAAGATAATGATCATCTACTCCTATCACTATTACCCAAATAAAATGTCTTGTGCTGCTGTGTGTACTGACGTAGATTTTGAAGAAGAAATTGCGTCTGTTTCTAATATATAGTAACTTTATACAAATGTTTTTTTTAGTTTTATTACATATTAATTTTATTTGGTGACTTTTATTTCTTCTAGTTCTGAATTATCGATATCGATAAAATAATATTTCAAGCACTGGCTAAATTACGCTAGTGTTTTGTTTTGCCGTGAAAAATCCGAGCTCTGTAATTTTAAAAATTATTTTATTGTATATTGCAAGCTGTTTAGTTTATGGTTTAATTAACATTCAAACATTAAATAAATTTTGTAACAATCTTGTTTTTTTTTCGAATAATACGAATATGATCATAGATACCGTTTCTCATATATAAGCGTTGAAGTATTTTACAGTAGGTACGTAAAAAAAAACAGTGTCTGTTTACAAACAATTTTAATAGACAATCGACTTCGCACTAAGAAAAGGGAAAGGTATTTCCATTATTTTAATTTATAAAATTCATATTTCACGGCCCTTTTATGATTTTCCAGTAGAAGTACAAGATTGGAACGAATCGTCCCATTTTCCAATCCCGGAACTGATTGCTATTGGTACCCGAAATTGCGTCAACGAATGTCTTTGCGGGTAGTGCAGAGTTTATAAAGTGTTGAAAATTGAAACTAGCTACTGTGAAATTTATTTTTTTATAAGAAATCGGCAGAATAAATGACAAAATAAATCCTCGAGTTTTATCTTTTAACAAAACGGCCTTGATTTAATTTATCTAATTGTACCTTTTAATAAAATGGCTATGACTTATTTTACATCTACTTGCAAAATATTATCACAGAAGGTAGGTCCGAGCATATCAAAACTACGTCATTCCACTCTTGATGTTTAGTTTTTTTTGACAGAACGGATTTACGGATTACGGAACTAATGTTTAATCAATGCATCTACCTCATAACTGAAAACCGAAGTATAATCTTGATATGCGTGGATAAATCACAATATTGCGTCAAAAATGCTAAGCTTCACTGGATATACTATACAAGATGAATTGCTGTTTACCGGTCTCAAATTGCATCAAATTCATAATATTTGTGCGTGAACATTTCCAATCGATTTATCGATTAAATTATACCCTCTTAATGTCAATACCTTAGCATTTGCGCGCTCAATCCGCTATCTTATCAAACTCTGCGGACAGGAACATGAAAATGAAAGCAGCTAGAAAGCTCCATAAATCTCCGATATGAACTCCACAAAAGGACAATCCAGTTTTTGTGTATGCCGTTCCGATTGCGGGTAACCATCGGGTAACGGACCAGGACCGGTCAGGGCGGTGTGCAGTTAGTGTTAGACTCAAGGCCGGTCAAAAATCCGGTCGGGGGAAGGAAATAATTAGGCTTGGGACAGTCGTTCATCTCCCATATAATCTTGACTGTACTGTCTATCAAGTGCCGTCATTTGTCAGTTATCCTAGATAATGGTAGAAAAACATGCCAGGAATCAATTTTAAATAGTATAAGTTGAAATTAAAAGATACACGGATATTTATTTGATAGAAAAAAAACATTTCAAAATAGGTTGCCAAGCGGACCCCAGGCTCAATTGAGCCTTGGCAAAAGCCGAGACAAACGCTAGAAGAATGATGGATGATAAGACAAAAATGCTCGTTGTCGAGCATGCAGGTAGATTCAGATTCAGCGAACTCTGCAACCCACGTGAGATCGGCAGTTGATAGGCAAGGGCTTGCGAATGCCTCGTCATTGATAATCACAATTTCCGCCTGTTCGGTAGAAGTCCCTAACTGCTACACAACAATAATAAATATCATCGAAGAGAGCCCCTATGAAAAATGACCAAAGAAAATATGCGGCAGAAACGCTCTCGATATAGACCCCATGTTAGGAAAGGCCTGCCTTTTCCTGCACCACAGATACCAAATCAGAACTATTCGATCCCATCTCATTGCAGAGAAAATCTGCACATGTTTTGATGAAGTCTAATTGGCAGGTACCATGACAAATGATTCACAATGAACGATTTGCCATCCCTATTGTATTGCCAAGTCGAGCCCAGACCACGACTTTCTACAAGTCGACCCCTTTCCATATTCATAAACCGATGTCGCTGAACAAGTGAATACGAGAAACTAAAGGTAGGTTACGAGATGGTGGACATTAAGTTAATACCTAGCTGTAAGTACACAACACAACCATGTTATGTTCGTGCTTAATTTCATAATAATGTTGTAAATATTAAGTTAACCTAACAGTTAAGTGCAAATCTGATGACCGTGCATGCAGATACACATAAAAGTACTCCAATATAAAATATACTTACGCCATCTATGAGCATCTTAACTGCATTAGATAGTTAGGTCGTAATCGTAATTGCAATTTGTGGTTTTTATATTGTTTTATTTTAATATAACCTGCCTATACACAATATACAAACAGCTAATGTAATTAAAATATACTGAAATTTAATGGTCAGCCCACCTAGCCTAGTAGCCACAACACAAGCCTTATTGAGCTGTGAGATTAGGTTGATTTGTGTAATATTCTTCCATATCATTAGGAGCCTGTAATGTCCCACTGCTGGGCTCCCCCTCCCCCCGGTTTTTCCAATCAACCCGGTTCTGTGCAGCATCCGGCCATTCCTTTAAAAAGGAGTCTAACTCATCTCGCCATCGCCGACGAGGTCTGCCGGATCTCCGTTTTGAGCTGGGCTGCCACTCGGTGGCGATCTTGGCCCACAGCTCGCTCGGCATGCGGCAGACATGACCAGCCCAGTCCCATTTCAGCTTGGCCGCTTTCCGAGTTACGTCGACTATTTGTGTATTCTTCCATAATATTTTTTAAAATCCATATTTACCTACATTACTAGGCGGCTGAATATCCTATTCCGTTACCTTTTATATGACGAAATCTGTAGTTATTTTGCATTCAGTCATTTATAGTCATGAATTGCTTTTGACAATCTGCTATACAAGCCCTTGACGTGTTTAAAGACTCAGTATTTATAGTTTAACTGTCGCTTAATCACCGATCACCGTAACCATAGGACGTTTGGTCTTTCTGATATTTTAGTATTTTATATTAGTTGAAATTATGTAAAGTGGGTTTAGAATAGCATTACAGTTTAATGCTCCTTACATTTATTTTTCATTTATTTTACCGGTTAATGTTCCGTTTAGTATTTTGTCGTGGGTATATGTACGCATGTAAAAATACAAATATTAAACTTAATCGTTGGTACTATAATTATGTAGCGAAATAAAACGATATTAAAGTCTTAGCTGTTTCAATATATGTCATCAGTAGCGTACGGACACGTGGTGACATTATTGAGTAAAGAGGGCACTGAGGTCGCCTAGGTTATATAGAATGTGTTTTTTTGTCTAATACATTTATTTCTCATTCAAGTAGTGCCTTTATTTTTGGATCGAATTATTCGCCCCTCGTTTTCTCCGTTAGACCTTTGGCTAATGTTTCAATTTTTTTTGGTCTGCCTAATTAGTAATAATATGCTCAAACTCAAACATTTATTCAGTAAGTAGGCCACAAGGGCACTTTTACACGTCAAAGTAAAAGAGAGAAAAAAAAAACTACACCGGTTCTAACCCTACACCTCTGACCCGAGAAGAATTATGTCCGGCAAGAAACTCGGCGGGACTTATTTTTTCGAAACAACAGTACATCAAAAGTATCAAAACTAAACAATACATATAAGTGCGTTGTTCTATAAGAAAACATATCAAACCAAGGTTAGATTAACCAACAATAGGTTATAGTTTAAGATATATGAAAAAAAAAATTCGATCCGAACATATTGGCCCTACTTGAATGATAAATGTATGTTTTAGTCAAAACAATAATTTAATCGTTAGTCATTAAATCATTAAAGTCGCCTAGGTTACAGGCGACTCCAGCAGTGCCCTCTCTGCTCAATATTGCCACCATCTGTCGGTACGCTAGTCATCAGTGTTACAATAAATCATTTGATAAGAGTCATCATTTAAACTAGTTCTATCTGTCTAACACATTTTCTTTTATATTGAGGCCCCGTCAAATATTTCGCTTTCCAAAAGGGTTTCCGTCATTGGATATGTTATCGCGTCTTAAATTGTGCTAGAATGTTGTATCAACTATGTGACTGTACCTTTATGGCAGTGGTTCTTAAAGTTTCGTGGTTCTGTTCTTAACCACTCAGCTAAATGTTCTTGTTGTGGGCCACCAACTATAGTGATGTAAAAAATAAAGCTACCAAATAGTTATCAACCGACTTCAAGATTTCGAAGGAGGAGGTTATCAATTCGTCGGGATCTTTGTTTTTGCTAATTTTTTTTAATGTATGTTCACCGATTATTCGAAGACAGCTGGACCGATTTGAAAAATTCAGTTTTTGTTTGAAAGAGTATACTTCACAGTTGGTCCCATTGTAACCAGGTCAGGATCTGATGATGGGATCCTGGAGAAATCGAGGGAACTTTTAAACTATTATAGGCGCACCTATAGTGATTTGAGTTTTCGTTACAGCTCGAGCATTTGCTTTTGGAAAGGTGGATGCTAAGTGAAGTCGATTCTTTTTTGTTTATAATTATTTTGTTTAAAAGTTACGTACGGCTAAAGGTGCTCAATGATCATCAGCTAGTTCATGGACCTGCGCTTGAGAACCCCAGCTTTATGGGAAACACGGTAAGCTCGTCAGCAGACCATCCGTTATTTTACCTGAATCCATAAAGTTACATGTCGTTTCCAGACCATTATGACGTCAACAACGGATGTCTCGTGGGTGGCAGGACCTTATGCGGAGTTTACCGTTAACACCGTTGTTAGTGTTAATTCCTACGCTAACTGCGTGGTAAGATAAAAATACACCTACCTACTTTCTTTAAAGACATCAACGAGCCTGCATGTTTAAATATATAAAATATGATATGATACTCGTTAAAAAAATTGTTTAAGTAATAAAAAGATAAATGTATATAAGAGTTGGGATTGTCGGAATAACTGCTACCTCTGAGCAAAAGGCGATATTCACAAACATCTGACAAATCTAAAAAGCCGCCGCCGCCGTTGGTGATCGTTTATCCGCCATTACGATATTTGTGTTTGTAAAAAAGTACCTAATTGTATTTGTGAATTTGTCGCATACACATATTAACTGTAATTTTTCTTAAGATAAAGCTTTAATAACCACCTGATTAACTCGCGTCACAACATAAAAAAATCAATTAAGTGCTTTAAAGTGCCAATATTTTGACAACCGAAACCCAGTTCGGCACACTCTCAGCGACATCGTCATATCATAAATATATTTGACACCTCTCAACTAATTACTAAGTTTTTAATTCCAATTCACAGGTTCATAAAAACCGTTTCAATATCACCCTGACCAGAACGTGTACTAATTAAATTAGTTTAATATTCAATTAATAACGGATTTCTGCGATACGGCCCAGGTTGGCGCTAGAAGGAGAGTAACGGGTTTGAAATGGCATAAATATCCACCCACTCATAATGCAGTAAAGATACGGTTGCGTCAAATATTAATTTATAATAGCCTGATTTTTTTATTATTATTTCATTCTTATGGAATATTTATAGATAATATATGCAAAAATCCTACCAACTTTTCACCCGGAAGTAGTTAATTAGGTAAAAAAATATACGTATATAAAAAAATTGTATATTTTTATTGACAATAATGTCAATTATTTCTATTTGTAAATATGACGATATTTAAGTCTTCTTTCTGTTTAAAGCGAAAAACAAGAAACCGTGTCCATGTAAAACCACATAAATTACAAAATGTACGGCGCGGGCGATATATATCCTAATTCGTTAGGAACAAATAGTAATCATTGGTAGTTTGTTCTTACACATTTTAAATGACTTAGAAACGATATATTCATTAAAATCCTACAAGAAAAACGCTTGTAATATGTGTATACATATTTGTGGCGGTTAGCGAATAACGATATTTTGTAAAATGACTGTAGTATCAGTAGCCGCCCGTAAAATCATCAGTAGTGAATCAATCAGTAGTGTTCTGATTTGGAAATATGTACTTACATGCATACTAAAGACTAGAGTGAGACATAAACGTTTACCGAAAGGCTTACCTACGGTTTGTAATAAATAGTAATAATAAATACTTGCATTAAAATCATTTAATAAAGACCTTTATTGATCCATAAATTTTGTTCGTATTAACGCACACTATTTTAGGCTAATAAAAAACTACTATTTATAAATAAAAAAAAATTATATTGAATTATGACGGTCGGACCGGTGTTCCGAAAGGTCGTAAGTTCGAATATTGCTCGACGCGGTGAATTTTTCCATTTTTCTTTCAATTATATTTAATTGTAATTCAGATGAAGACCACCCACATTGATACATGAATTAGGTTTACTTTCAAAAATAATATCGATAAATTACCAATCTTATTTAAAGTTCAATTTCCGCCCCGATTCTTTTATCCAAATAATAACATGCATATAGACCCCAACGGTCGTTTTTGACGAACGAGCGCAAAAGAAGTAGGTAGGTAAGTACCTATAAATGCGCAAAAATTATTAACATTGGTACGATACAATTACAGATAACTATAAGGATATAGGTACTTAGGGTTCTTATTAAATCTCAAAATAGATCTTGCAATTATTTTTAATAGATTTCTATAAAGAGAGGTCGTAATGTAACTAGTCCTTCGTAAATGTTCTTTTAACGTTCTATTTATTTTATAGCATCAGGTTCTTAATTATAAAATAGTATAATTTTGCCATACATAACACGTTTAATATCTTTTGAGGGTTCCGTACCCAAAGGGTAAAACGGGACCCTATAACTAAGACTCCGCTGTCCGTCGTAGGTATTACTGAACCGCGATTAGAATAGGATTAGAGTTGAAAGATTTCCCATACATCTATTAGCTTACCGAACGAAGACCACTTACTGCCGAATGCTTGTATATTCGAATAATGCTTGTATAGTCGAATTTTGATGCACTTGTATGTAGGTAAAGGTGTTTTCAACAACATACTAAAAGTACTGGTGGGTGGTGGTGAAGCGGACGGAGGGGGGATGTTAAGGTTTTTTAGGTTTTCGTAGATAACACGTAAACGATGGGCAATAATTAAAAATGTTCTACTACTGAATTCATCCACATAACATTTTGTACAGTCAAGTGCAAAAATACGTATCGAAAAAATCGTCTCATAAATATGGTACTACGCACTTATTACAACGGAATAAAATACTATGGGACATATTTTTGAGTAAGATGACTACACCCATATTTTTACACTTGACTGTATAAAAAAGATTCCTTACACAGACACTTTTTTCTGGAATAGTTTCGGAGCTATGAGTTACGAAAGTATTAGTTTTATCGAAAAAATATTTTAGAAGACCCCTATTTTTAAAAAAAAAAACCTTTTCAACAATCCCCAAAACGTTAGGGTTGAATTGACCCCCCCCCCCCCTCCCCCCTACTTCATGTGTACGGGAGGTACCCTGAAAATAATATTTTTTCAGATTTTATTTTCCCACTTTGTCGGCGTGGTTAAAACACATACTCATACGAAATTTCAGATTTATAATAGTAAGTAGTAACCATCATATGTTACAGATAAGTAAATATTAGTATTAAGTACTTACATCATTTTCCGCACATAAAATCATTTTTTGTAAGTGGAATCTACGTTTTATTTTTTTGTTCGTGTTACAGGCCACACCCGGTATGTAGTTTGTATACCCTTTGTATATTAACTTTTTATTAATTTGCGGCTACGTGGTCCTTGTAAGCGAAACTTGTTTTTCACTTATCCAGCAAATAAGTTGAATCTTAACGGCTCCTGGTGCCCGGCAACGATCGTAAATCAACTTTTTATGTCATAAGTTGTAACTGGACATTCGGACACTTTGCATTTATTTTATAAAATATAAGAGTGTTAACCCTGCCAGTTATTTCCGAAAACAGTTACTTTGTGTTTCCCAGACATGTATTATATAAAATTCATAAGATTTTTCATAAAATGCACTGCGAGGCACTATAAAATTGATAAAGCTGTTTTACGGGCGAATAACTTCATAAATGGTTAATTATGTGTTATCGGGTTTAACCCTTTAATTAAGTTATTCATAAACGTTTATTTAATCTAAAATGATCCGATAAGCGTTTGAAAAATACTTAATCGTTAAGGTTTATGAACAAGGATTTTAGTATTTATTGTCCGGGCATTTGGCGCAGAAACGTATTTTTTACATCTCAAAGACTCATTAAACAGATAACAATTCAGTATGGGATAAAGGATGTTGCCTATATTGGCTAGTAGGGACAGTAGGGTTCCGTTGCTGGTCAAGTCTTACAAGCCTTTGTACATACATCAGCATGTTAAATATTCCCTTGATTACTTGCTGCCGGGAGTTGTAGTTAAGTAGCTGCCGTCACCCTTATTACATAAGCTCTAGAGTTCATTTAAAACAAGCAGGTAGGGCTACCCAGCTTAGGTCAGATAACCAGCTTTTCATATATATCAGCATGTTGAATATTCGCACGCATCCGGCATTCTGCTCGACTCGCGCTGAATGTCAACGCGGTGCAATGGCCACGTTTTATATTTATACTTCGATTTTTCAAAGATATTCGAATGCAGATAAAAAAACACAGATAACAAATGGTTCCTAGTGTCTTTTTTGGAACCCTACTTAAGTTTAGACACTTTTACCATATAGACGGAGAGCTAGCCACTTCAGATATGACACAATAATGAGAGCGACGAAACCCGGCTCGTTACTTTGCTATACTATGCTTATTTCTAGATCCGGACATCTGGCAGCTGTAAAGTGGTGGAGGTCAAAGTATGCAAACCACTTTAAGAATACAAATCCTAGAGTTCTGGTTTTGATGCAGTATTATGAAAAATTATATAAATGATTAGATCATATCATTGCCAAAAGTTTCTGATGGGGGAAAGTAGTCCAAAACGACGTTTAATGTAATTCAGTTTTCACCTCAGCAGCTCGAACAAGGGTTCTTTGGTGCACAGTAATAACAGTGAGCAAAATTCAATTTTGCTGCGAGCGTGAGACAAAATGACCTTGAGATGTCCTCAGTAAAAAGACGGAGAAAGTAATATTTTCAAACTTCATATTCCCGCTTTTCTTTTTTATTTAAATATTCGACCCCCCGATGCACACCAAAATAGCTTGGAAACCTAATCACAAGATTTTGCGCAGGCACTAGTTTTTAGTAAATGTGCTATTTGTAATAAGTGGCGAAATTGGATCGGAAGTCAGTAAAAGAGGCGAGAATTGAGTGGGCGTCAGTGAAAGTAGAGCGGAAGACAAGCGGAACTGGGTGGAAGTGGAGCGGAACTGGCGGAATTGGAGCGGAACTGGAGCAGGATTCAGTAAATGTTACGGAAATTGACTGGAAGTAGAGTGGAAGTGAAGTGGAACTGGTCGGAAGTGGAGGAAAACTGGCGGAAATGGAGCGGAGCTGGCGGATTTAGAGCGGAATTGGCGGAATTGGAGTGGAAGTCACTAAAGGTGGCGGAAATAGACTGGAAGTCAGTGGAAGTGTAGCGAAACTGGGTGGAAGTTGAGCGGAATGGCGGAATACAAGCGGAACTTGAGCGGAACTCATTAAAAGTGGCGGGAATTGAGTGGAAGTCATTGGAAGTAAAGCGGTGAACTAGGTGGAGGTGAAGCTGAACTGGCGGAACTGAAGCGGAACTTGAGCGGAACTCATTAAAAGTGGCGGGGATTGTGTGGAAGTTAGTGTAAGTGGAGCGGAGCTGGGTGGAGGTGAAACGGAACTGGCGGAACTGAAGCGGAACTAATAAAAGTGGCAGGGATTGCGTGGAAATTAGTGGAAGTGGAGCTGGGTGGAGGTGGAGCGGAACTCATTAAAAGTGGCGGGGATTGTGTGGAAGTTAGCGGAAGTGGAGCGGAGCTGGGTGGAGGTGAAGCGGAACTGGCGGGACTGAAGCGGAACTTGAGCGGTACTCATTTAAAGTGGCGAGAATTGAGTGGAAGTCATTGGAAGTAAAGCGGTACTAGGTGGAGGTGGAGCGGAACTGGCGGAATTGGAGCGGAAGTGATTGGAAGTGTGGTAGAAGTGGCGGAAATTGAGCGGAAGTGAAGTGGGATTGATTGGGATGGAGTCAGTGGGAGTGAAAAATTATTAAAATTTTCTGCTATGTTCTCACTGCTGATGTGAAAAGTAGAGCAACATGAGACCAAAGTTATTTGCACCTCGTGCCTTTGAGTCACTCACTACGCTCAAGATTCTAACCTAGAATCTTTCGCTTGCTCGGGACTCAAAATTAACACTCGAAGCAAAAACTAACTTTGCTCTCTTGTTGCACAAATATCTATTGTCGCCATCGACATATAAAACTAAAATGTCTTATGTCTTGTTAACCAATCAAGTACTCATTCTTTAAGCATATTTTTTGTGTTAACCTTAATTCTGCAAAGGTTTCATGCCATTTCACCAATAAGAAAAGTTGCCGTGTTGTGAGTGGTCAAAATCAATTTGACAATGAAGTTTAATTGGACAGGAGACACTCAAATCAAATGACTGAAAATGTCAAGTTAACGTATAATAAATACGCCTTAGTTTGACGTGGATGTGTTCACGTAATAAATAATACTTAATGCAATCAATTAACAATTTATTTTTAGTGCATTTTTCATTACTTATAAATTTCATTACGTACATTTAATCGTTCTTGGAATAAGGAATATGAAAGCCTTCTATTCATCTTTCATTTATTTAATTAAAGTGCTTAATTACAATATAGGGACTTACATACTACAAAATAAGCATAAATTGACATAATTTTTTTACAATTTTATAAATACGTTACATAGGGAGACCCTCTTGGTCTCAAGCAACATAATGTTAAGCAATTAAGGTTGATTATGGCAAAAGAAAAACGATTATTTTTTAACTTTATTTATGACCAGACTAGAAAATAATAGCACACCTTCAATATAAATAATTAAAATTCTCTTTGCTTCCTCGTTTTTTAGAACTAAATAAATAACGTATGAGTTCGTTTTTGTGTACTATTTATTTTAGCAGGCTTAGGGAAATACAAAGATAAATTTACATTTTGTATCCATTTTTAGGGTTCCGTAGTCAACTAGGAACCCTTATAGTTTCGCCATGTCTGCCCGTCCGTCCGTCCGTCCGTCCGCGGATAATCTCAGTGACCGTTAACACTAGAAAGCTGAAATTTAGTACTAATATGTATATCAATCACGCCGACAAAGTGGTAAAATAAAAAGTGGAAAAAAATGTTTTATTGGGGTACCTCCCCTATACGTAAAGTGGGGAGTGATTTTTTTTTTCATTTCAACCCTAACATGTGATATATTGTTGGATAGGTATTTAAAAATGAATAGGGGTTTACTAAAATCATTTTTTGATAATGTAAATATTTTCGGAAATAATCGCTCCAGAAGTAAAAAAAAATGTGTCCCCCCCCCTCTAACTTTTGAACCATAAGTTTTAAAAATATGAAAAAAAATTCAAAAGTAGAACTTTATAAAAACTTTCTAGGAAAATTATTTTGAACTTGATAGGTTTAATAGTTTTTGAAAAAATTTACAAAATAATTTCTGAACTAAGTTTGTAATTTAACCGTATAAGCAGGTGTTTACTGTACTTGTAATTTCTACAAAATCACAATGAAATGACGTGCTTTCAAATAAAGTAAAAACGGTGAAAATCGGTTCACGCAATAAAGAATGATCCCATAAAAATCATCTTCCATACTTTAAGCTCGCGCGCAATAGTTTACTTAATTTGCCGATAGATGTCGCTGTAGGTGGAACGCTCATATCATATCCTACATGGCGGTGTTATTTTAACTCTTAAGTGGGGACACTTTCTGTGACGGACGGAAAACTACGGAACCCTACACTGAGCGTGGCCCGACACGTTCTTGGCCGGTTTTTTATACTACAACGGTAGCAAACAGGCATACGGCTCACCTGATGGTAAGCAGCTACCGTAGCCTATGGACGCCTGTAACTCCAGAGGTGTCTCATGTGCTTTGCCGACGCTTTCATATAAAAGAGGATTCACTGTGTTGACAGCTAAAGGGACAAGAGGATCCCCCGTCGTTAACGCACTGCATCCTCTGAGGTCTCTGGCAACCTTACTCACCGGCAGGAACACAACACTATGAGTAGAGTTTCGTGCTAATTGGCTGTGGTTTTCTGTAAGGTAGAGGTAGTTCCCCAGTCGGGCTCTGCTCTAGATTTGATAATTAAAGACTATGCTATGAAGTTATAGCATTCATTATTAATGAAAAATAAGAGTCATACCTATTAGCCAGTTGTACTAGAAATGGCACGGCCAGAATGGTATGATTTTACCAGAGTAAGTATCATCATCATCATCATCATATCAGCCGAAAGACGTCCACTGCTGAACATAGGCCTCCCCCACAATGCCACAATGACCGGTCCTGCGCCACCCGCATCCAGCGGACTCCCGCGACCTTCACCAGGTCATCAGTCCACCTTGCGGGGGGTCTAGCCACGCTGCGCCTTCCGGTTCGTGGTCGCCGCTCGAGAACCTTTCCGCCCCAACGGCCATCGGTTCTACGAGCAATGTGCCCCGCCCACTGCCACTTTAGTTTAGCGATTCGGAGGGCTATATCGGTTACTTTGGTTCTGCTGCGGATGGCCTCATTTCTGATGCGATCACGCAGAGATACTCCAACCATAGCCCTCTCCATTGCCCTTTGGGTGACTTTGAGCCTTCTTATGAGGCCCATTGTAAGCGACCACGTTTCAGTTCCATATGTCATCACTGGCAACACACACTGGTCAAAGACTTTCGTCTTGAGACACTGCGGAAATATTGGACAAAAAGATGTGCCGTAGCTTCCCGAACGGTGCCCAACCGAGTCGGATTCGTCGATTGACCTCTTTCTCGAAGTTGGATCTACCTAACTGGACAGTCTGTCCTAAGTATATATAATCGTCCACAACTTCGAGTGTAAAGTCTCCGATTGTAACGGGAGTTGGTGCTACATGGGTATTTGACATGATCTTCGTCTTATCCATGTTCATCTTTAGACCAACTCGCTCGGAGGCTTTACTGAGGTCATCGAGCATCGTACTCAAATCCTCCATGGTCTCAGCCAAGACTACTATATCGTCAGCAAACCGAAGGTGAGTGATGTACTCGCCGTTTATGTTGATGCCTAGCCTTCTCCAGTCCAGAGTCTCGGAAACATCCTCCAGTGCAGCGGTAAACAGTTTAGGAGAAATAACATCTCCTTGCCTGACTCCCCGCTGCAACGGAATAGGCTTCGAGTTCTGGTCCTGGAGTCGGACTGACATAGTGGCGTTCTCGTACAAACACTTCAGCACTTCGATATAGCGATAGTCCACTTGGCACCTCTGGAGAGATTGTAGTACAGCCCAGGTTTCGATCGAGTCGAAGGCTTTCTCGTAGTCCACGAACGCTAAGCAGAGGGGCAGGTTATACTCCTCAGACTTCTGTATAACCCGACGGAGCGTATGGATGTGGTCTACGGTACTAAAGCCTCTTCGGAAACCGGCTTGTTCGGGAGGCTGGAAGTCATCTAGCCTGCGTGCGAGACGGTTCGTAATGACTCTTGAAAACAGCTTATAGACATGGCTCAGAAGTGAAATAGGTCGGTAGCTCTTCAGTAACGCGTTATCGCCCTTTTTGAAGAACAATACCACCACACCTCTGTTCCATGCCTTAGGCGTTCTCCCTTCTAGTAAAACGGAGTCGAACAACTTCTGAAGGGCCATAAGGACCGGTTTACCACCCGCCTTCAGAAGTTCGGCTGTAATTCCGTCTTCACCAGGTGCCTCATTGTTTTTGAGCTGTTTAAGAGCCATTCTAATCTCGTACAGGCTGATGTCCGGGATGTCTTCGGTATAATGTCGGGTCAGTCTAGCTCTAGGGTCTTCCGCCAGATCAACTTCAGGTCTGCTAGTTGATGTGTACAGCTGTCCATAAAAGTCCTCTATCTCCCCCAGAAGCTCGGGTCTGGATGAAACGATTCTACCATCCTCAGTTTTTAATTTGGCGAGCTGGCTCTGCCCAATAGACAGATCCCTTGCGAAAACTTTAGAGCCCTTATTCTGCTCAATGGCCTCTTCAATACGATTTGTATTGAATTGGCGCAAACCACGGGTAAGGGACTTAGAGATCCGTTTTTTGAGCTGCCGGTATAATGACGCATCTCCTGAGGATTGCAGAACCATTTCTCTCCTTTCCTCGATGAGTTTCTGAGTGGAGTCAGTATATCAGAGTAAGTATAGTAGGTACTAATTCGAAGGGTTTTGTTTTGTCGATTTATTACTACTAGGTAATACTTATAAATGAACATTCATTATACTTTTCCTCAAATGAGTTATGTTTACTTTTCCAAAACTTATATTGCATAACATCGACCAAGTCCGTAATGTATGAGAATATCTATGCGTGATTTACTTACCGATGAAAAGAAATATCACCATCTTTGGCGCCTGTGTGGCTCCTGCACCAATTCACGGCACAAGCCGGCATTTTAATACCGATATATTATCGAAATTTCATGGACCGAAAAAACTAATATTTTGACGACATGACAATTTCAAAATGTTTGACATGACATTAGGGCACCGCTGTCACAAGCTCCGCCCACTTTGGCACCAGGAAAGTGGAGCACATTTTGAGCGTTGATTACGCTTCCTTACTTATTATTCTTCCAAGATTGTCGCCTACTGTTTCTGTTTCCGAAATATTACGCAAAGTTTTTTGTTCAAATGTTAAAATATCGGCCCCGTCCTCTATAAATAAGATAACTTCGGCCGTTTTTACCTATTTCGGTATTACTTTTTTCTAATTCAAAAATTTTGCTAGTCTGTCACTCTGACTTCCACCCATTAAATGCTGCCAGATGCCCGGATCTAGCAACAAGTATAGTATTGCAACCTAACTAGATGGGTTTCATTGCTCTCATTATTGTGTCATATCCGACGTGGCCAACTCTTAGACTAATATGTAGAGTGTAAGTATATTCGGATTTGACACATTCGATGCCGCAATCTACACGTTACTTTGCATGTTTATCCTCATTGTGGGAACTTTCGGACATCTTTAAATAAACTTAGTGTAGTTGCATTTGCCTCACCTGACCTTACTAGGATTCTGGGGAGAAGTTCGGGTATGGAAAAAAATAGAGAAAAAAAATCATGAGACAAAAATTTTACGTATCCCCTTGTCGTCCAGCTAGTACTAGCCAGTGTAAAAAATATGAGTTTATAACTAAATAATAAAAACCGGCCAAGAGCGTGTCGGGCCACGCTCAGTGTAGGATTCCGTAGTTTTCCGTCCGTCACAGTAAGTGTCCCCACTTAAGAGTTAAAATAACACCGCCATGTAGGATATGATATGAGCGTTCCACGTACAGCGACATCTATCGGCAAATTAAGTAAACTATTTCGTGCGAGCTTAAAGTATGGAAGATGATTTTTATGGGATAATTCTTTAATGCGTGAACCGATTTTCACTTTACTTTATTTGAAAGCACGTCATTTCATTGTGATTTTATAGAAATTACAGGTACAATGAACACCTGCTTATACGGTTAAATTACAAACTTAGTTCAGAATTTTTTGTTCAAAAACTATTCAACCTATCAAGTTCAAAATAATTTTCCTAGAAAGTTTTCATAAAGTTCTACTTTTGAGATTTTTTTTCATTTTTTTTAAACTTATGGTTCAAAAGTTAGAGGGGGGACGGCCACATTTTTTTAAACTTCTGGAGCGATTATTTCCGAAAATATTGACATTATCAAAAAATGATTTTAGTAAACCCCTATTCATTTTTAAATACCTATCCAACAATATATCACACGTTAGGGTTGAAATGAAAAAAAAAATCACTCCCCACTTTACGTATAGGGGAGGTACCCTAATAAAACATTTTTTTCCACTTTTTATTTTACCACTTTGTCGGCGTGATTGATATACATATTAGTACCAAATTTCAGCTTTCTAGTGCTAACGGTCACTGAGATTATCCGCGGACGGACGGACGGACGGGCAGACATGGCGAAACTATAAGGGTTCCTAGTTGACTACGGAACCCTAAAAACGACACAACGACGAACAATCGACACAACCAACACTCACACAAATCGGCCTAGTCCCACAGTACCTAAGCTTAATGGGGCTTACGAGTATATTATGTATTATTGAAGTTTAATAGAAGAGCTGTTTTTTTCGCGGATCTCCCACAGAGGCTTTGCGGTTTCCTTAGGGCTCCTCGGAGCATACTCTGAGAATGGCTGCTTTAAACCGTATATTAAAACAGTGAAACATATAATAGTCTCTTTTCGATCTACCTCGAGTGGTAGAGTCACCTGCATTAATATCTTCAACAACGAAGGTTGCAAAAATATCTGATACAATCTTATTTTGCTTGTCACATATTTTTGCGGCGTTCGTTGTGCGATTGCAGGTGACTGTACAGTAGGTACTCCACACCCACGGACTAACTCCTTCATAATTTAGTTCCTATCGATCGGAAACTCAATACCGATGGCTACGACATCGAATTAAATATTACGAAGACTAGCATTCTTCCTCCCGCCGAAAAGTTACGGAAAAACGTCTTCATTTAATCGTGTCATGTCACCTTCCGTTGTCGAATTCAACTCATGCTGAGTGGGTATCGTTTTAGCGGTTGATCATTGAATAATTAAATTTTTTGAGTACCTAGTCACCAACATTGGCAAATTGTCATGGATTCTTCTACGACTTGGTTTAAGTGATATGTTACGATTTTACCCCGAAAATTTGAAACACTGATTGTTGGTTACTTAGTAATCGAACGAGCGATACGTAAGCGAAGCATGTTCTTACAAACAACGTCTGGCTACTGGGACGTCTCGGCATTTCGATGGCTTTTTGATTTTGAAACTTTGTTCCGCGATCACTTTAGTTAACGCTGATCTTCATGAAATTTGTTGGGGTTGTAGCAGAGATACATATAATCTGAGAGTTCGTACATGAGCAAGATCGACTAAGGGGTCATGTAGCTAGAAGGCAAGAAATAATCATCATTAGGGTCTTGCAAGAAAATCGCGAGTTGTCAGTCCGAGGCGGACTCTAATTATTAAAGTCTAGGAAATGTAACTTTTCTAAAATCTGTCTTCCCCTTTATATCGACTTGCAAGCACAAGAGGAAAAGAGAGACATACAGATCTCTATAATTATTTGAATTATGTATGTAGTCAAATATGAAATGATTAATTTAATAGCTCATTGACTTAAAATACGTTGGAGTTTCGTCAACTCTAGAAAAGGATTGGGCCTTATTGTTATAACCTACAAAGCGGCCATTTACGTTATTATTAGTACGAAAGTTACATACGTAGAGCAAAAGGCGAATTCCCAGCCCTGGGCACCGCAGGCCTAGGTAACTTTTTCCTTGGTATATGACATCTATATAAGTTTATAAGCTATTTAAGTTTTCTATAATTCCACCGCTGTTAGTTTCTAACTTGTAAGTGAATTGAATCCCCCTTAACATAGTTAAATATGAAATTCCAGACACAGCTCAGTATGTGTTTACAATTTCAGCGGTGCATTAAGCCATCACTTGGTAAATATAAGGCTGGCTGTTAATATATGATGGCTGTCGTCGGCTTCGGATAACGGAAACGTGAAATTTACTTCAACTTCGTCTGGGAGTTTCTGGGCAAGAAGTGCCTGCTTTAATAGAAACTAGTATATAATAAAGACTGGTTAACCAGGAATCTTTGTTTATGTAGTTCATGGCGAACTTTTGAAGCAAAAGGAGCATATGTAACGTCATCTAGAAAGTTACAATAATTTTAAATGTCTTGACAGGGCATAGGCAGGGAGGTCGACACTTCGATAATGATGCTTAGGCTAATCGAATAAGATCCATAATAATTTTTAACAAAAAAAACCGACTTCACTTAGCCACCACCTTTCCAAAAGCAAATGCCTGAGCTACTGTAAAAAATACTCAAATGACTATAATATTTGAAGAGTTGCCTCGATTTCTCCAGGATCCCATCGTCAGATCCTGACTTGATGACTATGTTATTAATTCTTCGAAAAAGTCTAATTTGATTGGCCTAACTAACAAGTAAGTAAGTAGGGAAACTTCGAAGTCCTTGGAGGTGGCCTTCACCCGATGAGGGGTTCTGGTCCGTCACGAAGAAAGATAAATAATTGACAATTGTAAATAAAATGTAAGCTATATTTTCGACATACTGAGCTATAATAATTTTGACATAGAAACAATACAAAAATGATATATTACGAAATATATAATAGGTAAGATTGTAAAAATTTGATGTAAAGCCTGACCAGAAATATATGATTATTGTCAAGAGGGCGTTATTATTCTCATTTATATAGCAACAGTCATAGAGCGTATAATTGTCTATGGTATAGTGACATCTTGATTTGGTATTGATTTGTTTACCTGTCAGCTCTGATGTTAATTTGAAAATGTTTCACAGCGAAATAGTTTCATTTCCCGAGTGTATTATTTACAGGAGTTTACACACACTATTTACAACGTTTCGCTCTTGAATATGGATAATTTTGGGATTTTTTTGTCGTTTATTATTTCATATTCAACAATTTATTATTATTCAAGTAAACCGTCTCAATGACACTTGACAACAGTGACAGCCTATCACATGCACTCACACATGCATATATCATTCTGTCATTAAAATTATTGCCAGTGTAAGAAATTAGTTCCAATGAAATTCCGCAACATGGCGCATGATCATATATTTCTGGTCAGGCTTTACCTACTTATTTACATTTTCTTTTTTCTGTAAGGACTGGAAATAAAGGCTTTTTTATTATTATTTTAATTTTAATTTATTTTAACTAACATGACTATGAAATGAAACTCAATATTTAAGAGGGCTAACAGTATTTTTTATTTACTTCAGACAAGCAGAGGCGGGGCTAATGTAACACTGGCGATTACGATAAATAGGAACTCGATGTTTAAGAGGGCTAACAATCTTTGTTACACTTTTCTCGGTTTCTAGGAAGAAGTCTGAGCGAGCCTTGAGGATATCAAAATTCAGAATATTTGAGAAAATATTTTTATGTAATAATATGAATATTTATAAATTAACGTCCACTTATATTAAAAGCCTTCGTATATGTATATGCGGTAGGCAATGTAGGTAATTCAGCCGCTCTTAGATTTTCACTTCGGCACTAGTCCCATACTTAGGTCACTTTGTTTGTATAAGTACGAGTAGAAGTATGTGACAAAAATGTGGCTAAATATTAATTTATTTATTTGCAATGTCATCACAAGTTGCCAAATATAAATGGGGGATTGCATCCCACTTTCGTTTCGGGTTGCAGTGAATGAAGACAGACATAAGACATTGGCGACCGATTGGAATCGCATCTTGTGCACGTGATGAGGATAAGATGTACGATTAAATTCAGGTCGCTTTCTTGACCACCCGCGTCTTGGCAAACGTCCAACCAACCATTCTACCTTTAATGAGTGCACTAAGCAAAGCTGAATGATACAGAAAGCGGCATAAAGCTGGGCATATTATATTGTCTGTGGTTGGGCTAATAAGTTACGGTCTTATAGGATGCAGCCTGTGCAGGTCGACCGAATCGTTTATTATTTAAACGTCCCCATGCATTTCGATCGGCGGAAAAGTGAGACAGAGCGGAGTAAAAAAAATGTCTACTTATATAAACATTATTATTCGGAAATATGTTTCAAAGGAAGCGGGTAACATTGATTTTAATATCATTTTCTATCAGTGGCGGTGCGTCAAAAATATTCTTAAGTAAACCGGAGTTAATTTAGCTCTTCTTTCCACCATTAGATAGCTGTAGTAAAAGCACTCAACTAGCTGAAAACTAGGCAAGCCGGTGGGAATCGAGTTAGACACCACTTATTTTCATACAAAAACCTCATTTCATTGTTCTCCACTTGTATTTATGTAAAAAAAAAATGTTATGCAATTTAGACACAGAAAAGTTATCTTCACGATGTTTCCGCAAATATTAAGCCCGTTTAAATATCACAAGCATCATTCCTAATCCTAAGGTATGTTATGTGCGTATTGTCGTTCCATCTTACCGTAGCTATCATTAATCCGCGGTGCATCTAAATTGCATCTCGGCCGCTTTGATCGGCGCGATTAATTACTGTGAGTGCTTCCGTAAAACGGCAGGCTGACAGATATTGACAGCGCTGCTGGCATGGTCAAGGTCATACGAGTAGATAATGGTGGTTATATAGACCAAGACATTATTAATAATAATAGTACCTATGCCAAATTTTATATAGATGGGTAAAAATGGCAGGTTCAATGTAATACATTGTCACCTCATTATTTAGTATTCATGCAAGTAAGTAGATATTTAAAACACTATATTTTTGTAACAGATAAGTCGCTCAGTATATGCTCCGCAGAAAACCTGCGCCGTTGACAACGCTAAGTCGTGACAACTGCATTGCTGAGTGGAGACCTTTTTAGCCTCACATCTTTTTTTTGTTATGTAAACTTCTTTAATATTGTCTGATGAAATATGTGGTGATGTGTTGTCTGAATAAATTCTATTTTATTCTAAGTATGACAAGGATTTCCGGTTCCCTCCCGATTTCACTTAAATTTTTGTACTCAATAAGACTTTTGTACTAGAGAGACTACATGATAACTCAGTTTCGTCATCTGTTTGGATACGAGCAAGTGTCGTCAATTAAAAATTTATGTAAATGATTTTTAAAGTGTTTACATAATCCTCCATTTTGATGCCATTCTCAACACCTACATACAAAGAACTTGTTAAGCAAACGTAGAAGCTGGATTGGAACTATGTAAGTACTTAGTATAAAATAAATAAGGTTACACTATTCGTAGGCTACCTACTTTATATTATAATGCTGCACTATTACCTAGCAAACACCAATTTCCTCCAATTAAATCAAAATTTACCATCTAGGGCAGTAACCCATGATCACCGGTATGTTATGTCGTACTTATTGGGACTTCGCACATAGCGAATGTTCTTTTGTACACGCTAGTTCTAGCAACCTCGTTCATACGTTTCTAAGCAGTCGTTAATCCATATATCCCGAATCAGCAAAATCTGCAGAAAAACGCGGTTTTATAGATCAAACGGAAGTCCCCCATTTAGGTCGTAGTTACATGAACATGAAAGGCGAGCCGGTCGGACGGCTACTGGTCACACATGAGTGGATAAATCACTCTATTATTAATTGACGATTAATGCCTTCGTACCTACAATGTGCACATTATGGTGTACTATTCAACAGTTCATGGTTACGTGCAAGCACAGTTCTACTAATTGGTGGGTTATACGTGTCATTGACTCTTTACAAAAATCACTTAATTGGGTATGATCTCAGTTCAGATCTAAAATGGTGGCAAAGTGGATAGAAGAGTACAGGAGATTTAAATAGACAGAGATACATAAAGCCACAAAATAGGTCACCATACGAAAGGCGTAGGATCGGATGATATGGGGCAGTGGACTATTGAGTCACCCAGAGAATTCCCTCAGACAGGTGTAAGACATTAACATAAGGACGCGACCAAGAAAAAGAAGAGAAAAGTGTAGATAAACTGCAATTCTTGGACAGCAGATTTAGAGATTCAGTTTACAATAACCTATAATATAATGTTCCTTAATTCATATCTACCATACGGACTTGACTCAAAGCTCCGTGACAGTAGCTGAACCGGGAAAATGCCTGTAACTCTAATAACGAAATACTTAACCACTTTTATTTCAAAATGGCTGCTTTAATATGACTGCTTCCTAACTCGCTACTATTAAGTTATTCTCCAGCTAAGTATAAACAGAAACTAGACCCTGTCAACAGCCTACTAATAATAACCAGTACTTACCATCCTCTGAACTGAAAAGTCGTAAGTGCTTTGATAACTGTATCGACATAGGATTTTGTTTCGTGGCTTAGTTTATAGTAGGCACCCCCGGTGAGCCAATTACAGCGTATACAAGGGCATGGCCATGTTTGCTGCCATAAATATGTCATTGATAAAGCTTGCAGGAAGGACGAGATTGCCATTGATAAGTTTGTATCCCTTCAGCAAACTACCCACTTTAGCCGTAATAGAAGCTGTAACTTAATTAATGAGGTCTTAATAAACATTTTTTGAATGGAGCTTCATCGCTGACGACGACATTTATTAGCATTACTCTAGCTAAAAGAAGGTGTACCACCAGTACCACCACACATAAAATTGTACCTAGACACGAATTTGACAGGACATGTGTTTTACCGATTTTAACATGAGTATTGTATGTGTATTGTAATAGTATTGTTATTGTTAGAAGATATAATCAATATTAGTTAAATACGAACTGGATAACCAAACAATTGGATGGCTGAATCATGCGCCTGGATAAAAGTTGTCTTATATTGGCTCAGTATGTCTTATGTGTTGGAGGTGTATTGAAGATTATTATAAGTATATAGCCTTGTTTATATCTTGCAAAAACAGAATCGACCCCTATTGTACGTATATAAATGCAATGCGAACAGTGAACACAGTAATCGACAGACATACTTCTCATAAAGTTCCCCTATATAGTATGCAATTGTTTCAAAACAATTTAAAAAGTCCGCTTTCGCATAGCATAGCGGCATATTTTTTCCGACTAGTCGCCACTAGCCTAACTTTAATAATCATAATTGTATGTACCATGTACAGCAATATTTGACAATATACATAACTACCGCTATAGTGTAAGTATTCTATTTACATTTTTTAAAGAATGTAATTAAACAAATCCACATTATTTGGCCATTGGGCCAATGTAACCTTTCGTATTATATGATAATACTAAACGCCTTATGTTTTGCTAAACATCTGACGTTGTTTGCTTGTTATTTTTTAATACAAATGGAATTCACCAATATATATGTATGTTATAAGTCTTTTTTACGTATAACAGACTTATATTGGTGTATTCCAAATCCTTATTTAAATAATGCTACCTGTAGATACATCAATAGATTAATAGTAATTACTCTACCTCTAGGTAAGTAATTACTAGAAAAGAGTAGTATTTTTCTCCTTATTCTACTGACAAATTGGGTGTACCAGACTAAAAGTAGGTACGGTACACATTATTGACGCTTTCCTTACTCCTTGCAGACTCAGACATACCTATACTAATAACTTCTGAACAACAATCGCCAAAGCATAAGTTTATGCAAGCAGCCCTTTAAATGCAAAACTACACAAGTTCAGGATACTATCTCCATCTCCGATGCACAGCCATTACTCACTGCAAATGAAATGTCGGTACTTTAGTACTTTATCAGATACCCACCATTTTATGGACACCCTGCGATAGGCATTTTCAATTTTATGTACGAGACGTGTTTATGTATAAATAAGTTTTATGGTTATCTCTCTAGTTGTTTCTGAATAACCACACCTAGTTCGAGACAATTAAAGTATCTTTATTATTGTTTATATTTCCGACTCAGAATTTACAGTCCAAGGTCATAAATATATGAAGACCCACATACCTCTCACATAACTCTGTAGTTAATTGTTATACAAAGCGACCCGTTGCTACTACATGTAACTAAACTGTACGATATCCATAGGGATAGGACAGGGATAGCCTTGTCCTTACTAATATCGATTATACCAACTTAAATACGAAAGTACCTAACTCTGTCCGAATCGTATATGTATGTAACCTCTTCCATTGAACTAATTTAGATGAATATAGTCATGGCAGTTTGAGTCCCGGTGAAAGACAGGATAAATTTTATCGGGGAACTCAACTCTAACACAAGTGAAAAGGATGAAGGAATTTATTACGCAGATAAAGTCGCGGGCAGAAACTGACTTTAATGTGACTGACATGTCAATGACACAAACATATTTTCTAACCAATCAATCAAATTAAAATGCTTTTGGTAAATTACTAACTATTATTATGATGATTAATTCACGAAATTCGTGCCACATGTCAGTATTTTAGCAGTCGTTGACATGTGCAGTTGTCGGCCATGTTTAGAATAGAATAGAATAGAAAACATTTATTCATGTTTGAATCACATTATATTCATGTTTGAGACACATCTTACAAATAATAAAATAACTAAATCTAGATGTGAAGCCGAAATGGTCTCCACTCAGCAATGCAGTTGGCACGGCTAGCGTGGTCAACGGCGCTGGTTTTCTGTGGAGCCATTAAGAAGGGTGTGCAGGACAGCATAATCTTTTCTCTCATTAGCTCGTTTTACAGTCACCGGCAATAGTATCTTCCTACTCGAACGCCGCAAAAATACACGCTCTTTTGGCCCTACAAATAAGAGCGTGTCTACAGCGTGTCACATATTTTTGCGGCCTTCATGTAGGGAGATACAAAAGAAGATTGAATAAATAGTTTTGTTGAACTTTAAGTTATTTTTTCAATCAGTTGACTTCAATTATGTTATACTAGCCTTTTCCCGCGTCTTCGCCCGCGTACTATAAGTACTCAAAATGATACGATACCCATGTTGACTTTCAGACTTTGTGACCACATTTGCCCCTTTAAGGGGTTGAATTTTCAAAAAACCTGAAAGACGTGTTTACTCATTTATCGTTAGGTTAGGAATACTCCTGTGAAGTTTTGAATAAAATAGTCTAACAAATCTTGATTCGCCGTACAAACTTTGGACCCCCATTTTACCCCCTTAGGGGGTGAATTTTGAAAAAATCCTTTCTTAGTGCATCTCTAGGCCTTATAAGGAACCTACGTGCCAAATTTGGAATCTCTAGAACCAGCGGTTTGGGCTGTGCGTTGATATGTCAGTCAGTCAGTCAGTCAGTCAGTCAATCAGTCAGTCAGTCAGTCAGTCAGTTTCTTCTTTTATATATTTAGAAGATGTGAACGTTCAGTTTAGAATACCTATATTCTTCAGACTTTTTTCGTACCCCATTCATAAAAAGAGGAAACGACCACTTCATCAGTAAAACAAGAAATTCTCATAAAAATATCTAGTTAACAATGGGGCTTAGTCCTTTTTCTGGACCAGCATCAGGTGCACTGTCGCTGTTTAGAATATTACCAGGCACCCTGAATAAGATTAGGGCTAGTCGTCTCGTAATATGACAAGAAGTGACGGTATTTCGCAGAAATCCGGCGGCATATGTGTCCACCGCGGTACGATAACACCTAATTGAAAAAATATTGAGCGCAACGGAAGTTCGCGGACAGTTACATATCCACGGAAACATTAAATATATCATATATTATCGTTACTATGTATGTATTTTCCTGCTTATTTGTGTTGGAAGGTGCTGGCTGTTCTCATGAAGATTCATTGGCTATGGAAGTGTTTAAATTTGTTTAAAGTGACAATTATTTTCCAAGTTTTTTAATCATTTTTAGTCATTCATCATCACGTTAACAATATTTCTGCATAGCAAATGAATTAACTAGTGTCAATCCGATTATTATTTATTCTTTAGTTCTACTACAGTTTTCCACCATCAATTTATGTCATTATTTTAGCAAACGTACCATTTGGTGATCGGCGCTTACGCTTTTCTCGCTCAAATACAACTTGAATCCGTATAGGTACAACGTATGACATAAAGCGCCAACCGCTAATTGGTACCTTTGACAAAATAATTACACATTTTACTTTATTTTCGGGAGATTTTCATCGTGATCTCACTCATCAACAAGCCCGTTATGTCGTGGGACTAACTACTATTAAAAAAAAAAACAACACATCCAAACACCCCCTTTTTGAAATCGGTTATAAATAGTAATTTAAAAAACATGCCCAACTGTTAGCATCTGACACATAGGCACCTACCGCCTACCGTATTTTAACAAAGATTATTTATTTTACTTTATATTTGTATATAATCAACACATATTTTAACTAAAATGTAAATAAAGTTTTATTTATTTATTGATAAAAATGTTTACATGACATTACAGTTAAACCAATGCGTCACGAAACTTAAACTAAAAAGTGTACCTAGGTCATGAAGTTAAATACAATCTGGAGGTCATACTTCGACCACAAAGTGAGGCCGAAAGAGAGGGTAATGTAGGGGGCTGCATCTCATTCTAAGTAGAGTGACCATATGTACTATGATGTATGTGGGATTGGGATAGTATGAAGATAAATATAAAATTAAATATGCTTGTCGTCTAGTAAATATTGTCCAGAAAGAGAAGTCTCATAGTTCATATGGGAACTTATACATTCTACTGACTTAAGGAGCTGGCCACTTCAGATACGTTGACGCAATAATGAGAGCAGAGAACCCCTCTAATTAGTTCACTACTTTAAACTTATTGCTAGATCCATGCATCTGGCAGCTATTTATCGGAGGACGTCAGAGTGACAGACCAGCAAAATATTTCAGTTAATAGGTAAAAACTGTCGAAGCCTTTCGCTAATATAATAACAAAAAAGTAAAAACATTGCGTATCGCTACGGAAAACAGTAGGTAGGCGACAAACAATACATTAACGTAACGTCATTTTGCACTATTTTCCCCCAACAGAAACTCCTGAAAATGATATAATCTTATTAATTACATGATACTGCACTGCATCAAACCTAGAACTGTAAGATATTTATTTCTTACAACTCGTTTGCATAACACCGATGAACAATTGCCAGATGTCCGCGTCTTAAAATAGGGGATAGTTAGTGTAGCAAACTAAAACTAAGTAAGTACGGGGGGTTCGTGGCTCTCACTATTGCGTCATATCTGATGTGGACAGTTGTCCGACTTTAATATACTTAAAGGTAAATAAAGAAAACATCAATAACATCAAACTGCTCAATGTTTGACTGGAAGAGATCTCTTCCATGTACATGTCATATTCTTCCTGTTGTATTTTTCTTTATTGTACAAATGTTCTACAATAAAGTATATTTTAACGGCCTTCTAGCCTAGTCGGTAGTGACCCTGCCTATGAAGCAGGAGGTCCCGGGTTCGAATCCTGGTCAGGGCATTTATTTGTGTGTTTATCACGGATATTTGTTCCTGAGTTATGGATGTTTTCTATGTATTTTAGTATTTATATGTATATATCTATTACATATATCGTCGTCTAGTACCCACAACACAAGCCTTATTGAGCTTACTGTGGGACTAAGGTTGATTTGTGTAAGATTGTCCCATAATATTTATTTAATATTCATTTATTATACTGCCACTACTACAATTTTTTGTATGGCCTTGTGTCATTTTAGGACCCTTTCGAAAGGGCCTAAAAAGACCCGAGGGCCACTCCTGTCCTGTGTAAGTAATACTTAGGAACAGACCATGTACTTATGGTATGTACATTTCTGTAAAAACAACAAAACCGACCCGCAGCTTGCCGACATCATAGTCACCCTATTGTTTGACAATCTTAACTTGTTGTTAAATCGTAAAATTGAATGATTGTGGATTACCGGTGAAAGGAAAGTCTACTTTATTGTAAAGTCTCACCCCTGCACCCTTTTACGCA
Organism: Pammene aurita; assembly: GCA_947086415.1. Classification (NCBI taxonomy): domain Eukaryota; kingdom Metazoa; phylum Arthropoda; class Insecta; order Lepidoptera; family Tortricidae; genus Pammene; species Pammene aurita. The sequence continues at coordinate 7,880,498 of OX352294.1, forward strand.
ACATATCTTGACCATTTTTACTTAAAAATGTTGTTACGAAATGTTGTTGAGCTGAGCGGCGTCATTTGAAATAATATCAGTGACATATTATGTCAGTGATGGGACTGATGGGATGGGGATACCAGACCGTATTTTAAATATCACAAAACTTACTACTGTCTGGAATATTAATTGCAATTCTTTAATTTAATGAATGAATAATATTTACGTCGTAAAAAAATTCAAAGCAGCTAAAAGGGAACAAAGTATTAATTCAAATCTTGCAATAAATTATTATAAGTAGGAAGTAACTTCTAGTATGTTACTAAAATAAATGTAGATAAATAAAACCACATTGGTAAGTTTCATAAGTTGGCAGCATTGTGCGAGTGAGACACCGCCCCCTACATTATGCTCTCTATCGGACCGTTTTTATTGCTTTTTATAGTGACCTATGAACGACTGTTTTGCTCGGTAATAAGGTTCAACTGTAGTTAGGGAAATATAGTAAAAGTACTATCCGGATTGTCTTCTGATCCGTGGTGTAGGTATATAAATTATTCTAATAAATATCTGTTATTCCATAGAGTAAGTAATGAGTAAAATAGTTTTCTTGTCATTGGTAACCTATTTTTCATTTCAAGCTATATTTACGTATCAATGAACCATAAAAGGGTCAGCCAGATTCGCACGACATTCTGGTAAATACACAAATCATGACAAAAATGACGCAGATCGCGTCAATTTGTCGGAGCCCTGTTATTTGCCCCACTTCGGTTGTATGACAGTTGGCTATTGTAGAAACGGCATTGAATACATTAACTTTGACTCTATTGGCAACCGACCATGCTATCTAGAGTCCGCCCGGAAAGAAAAGTGTCGTAGAATGTATGAGCTCCCATATAAATTACGACACTTTTCTTTCCGGACAAACTCTATTGGTTTTTGCATATGCGGTATTCAGTGCGACTAAGAATACGATTTTCTATTTGATTTCGATTGAATTAGTCTATGGTTTTACCAGCAGATTTAAAAGAGACCCTTTATTTGTCTTTTTTGTTTTCAACCGACTTCAAGATTTCGAAGGAGGAGGTTATCAATTCGTCGGGATCTTTGTTTTTTTATTTGCTATTTTTTTATGTATGTTCACCGATTATTCGAAGACGGCTGGACCGATTTAGAAAATTATTTTTGACGTGATAACGTCTTTAAAATCGTTTTAGTCGGGTGACATGTTCAGAAACTTGTGTCACACCAAAACCTCACGAGCGCGATCGCAGGTATAACGAGAGAGAGACGGACCGATCTCCCGTCTCATCTCGAGCGCTGCCAGTCATTCCGTGAAACTTGTCACGCGGAATCCTCACGAGCGGTTAGACGTTATCACGTAAACATCTCGATCGTAAACCTACTTTACAAACAACCAATTTTTTTTGTTTGAAAGAGTATACTTCACAGTTGGTCCCATTTAACCAGGTCAGGATCTGATGATGGGATCCTGGAGAAATCGAGGGAACTCTTCAACCATTATAGGCCCACCTATAATGATTTCAGTATTTTTTACAGCAGCTCGAGCTTTTGCTGTTGGAAAGGTGGGTGCTAAGTGAAGTCGGTTCTTTTTTGTTTAAAATTATTTATACATTCAATTGTCTTGTAATTTTAACAGTATTGTGTTTTTTATTGAATGTGTATTTTAGTGCAAACGACAGGTTTAGATAGTAATTACCATTAGTTAGTCCTTGTTTCGTGCTAATAAATATCTTTTCTTTCGCTAATAAATAAAAAAATTATTTTCTTCTTTCTTTCTTTTTAATTTAAATAATATTTTATTTTTTTATCGGTTAACTATTTCGATTAACTATTAATTTATAATGTGATCTGTGCTTCTCCTGAGTAAATTATGGTCATCAGCATTTTCCTAAATATGCTCAATGTTGTGGAAACATTATGGCTGCGATACTCGTATATGCTTAAGCATTCATGCAATTTGCAAGGAGCTCTAAATGTAGCATTTCTTCTAACAATAAGTATGAACCTTCGTTAAGGTAAAACCCTTTTAATTAAAATGTTTTCTAACCCTCCGCTAATTTTACTAATTAAAACTAAGTACTTAGTAGGCTCGAATTATATCAACTTAAATTTAAAATAGCCTAAACGTTTGCGACACAACACAAATGAGTAAATACACAATGTTCGCTCAAAATAAAATCGAATCGAAATTAACAAAATAATACATCAACCGATCTTGTATCTCTTGATACAAGTATCAAAAATACTTAAAAAGAGATACTAGCACAGCTACTGTAAAACCTTTAAGTTACACAATATTTTATTTTATTTAACCGATAAAAATCGCCTCGTTTCAACATTTATATAATATAAAATTTAAAAGCGTTTTTTGATAAAAAATAATATAAGTGATAAATTAGTCTTAGTAAAATATGTAAGTAAATATACTTTTTTATCAAAAATATTAGAAGGATTATTAGACGGCTATATTAAAAGGATTATAAACTGAATTCAGGAACTCTTTAGCTTGATGGCGTAATAAGGCAATCCTGCCTATGTATATACCCTGTTTTTTATTAAAGCCCAAAAACCTAACCTTTTACTACTTACTCTTTAAAAATAAATCAAACAGATATAGTGTATTTATAAGTATTTTAGATCCTCTGAGATAAAAAAATGTTATTTACCTTTATTCTTTTTTTATCGAGGTTATATTTTTGGACTGGAATTATAATCAGAGTGTAATGAAATAATGAAATAATCAAAATGAACGTTAAAAACTACTATAACATTCTTATCTTTTTGCGATACAATTCTACAAATGTTTAAACTACAATGATCTATCAAAAAAATATAAAAACAAACGCAGTTTTCTACTTTTTAGTCGAAGTTATGATTAAGCGCCATAAATTGTCGATTAGACTTTTTATTTCTTATGACTGATTGACTGCAGACATAAATATTCATAGCTTGAAGGATTTCGTGCGAGATTGCTAGCGTCTTCAATTTTGCTCGTAAATCAATAATTGTTGCTGCAAGTAGTGTTTTCAGTAACAACTCTAACAGTTTCAACCATTATGGTCTACTTTAAGAACTAGGTAATAGCACTAATAGCCCAGTATGCTTACATTTTTTCACACGCAAATTTATCTTTGTGAGAAATCACAACTTACCTAGAATGTTGCAGATTTAATCCATATGATTATATATTATTAGACAACATGCACGCCAAAACGTAGGTAACAAATATTTTCTATATTTCAAGTTAAGTAAGTATTATATTTTCACAAAAGCCTCCTGGCCCTCCAGGATTTTATTAGCTTCAAGGCATAAATACGTATAAATATAAAAAATCCCCTATACTGTTTCCTATAAATACTTTTTATCGCCAGCCCGTTCCCTAGCAATAACCCTAAGGGAACGAAGACGATTAAATTGATTAATAACATAGCAAAACTTACCTTACGAGGTTCCGCATGGCTGACCGGTTGGCGAACTGGCTGCTAACTTGTTTAAAAAAATATCAAAAACCACTTAAATTCAGAATTCAAATCGGTTCGAAATTTAAAAACACTCGTTTGAAACTCCGGCGTCCGTTGGGATCGTTTTTCGCGTGCGCTCGAGGCGAGGGCTGCGGCTATTCTGCCTGTCTTCGAGTCGCGTGGCCACTCTTGAACTTGACAGCAGGTTGCAGTGATTGCACACCACTGCAGCCGGTTGCATTTTCGACTGTGAGGTTATATGTAAATCTGCTAGCCTTTGAACTCTAGCTGCTGCCTTATGAAGAGTATTGAGGGCGGATTATAACTGTTTCGTGCATCCTGTCCCATATGTGAAAATTTTTCTCACCAATCAACGCCAATGAAAATTTTCATTTGAGATACATTTTTTAGGTACTTAGTAAAAAATCAATATTGATATTTTGCAATTTATATTATAATTATGACAGATTGAAGTTTTCAAAAAATTACCGTTCATTCGATCACAAGTACGCCCTAACCTAAATATCGTACTATATCCTAAGCTTCACTTATATTCTGAGAAATGCAATGTATTATCTACTGATATTTTTATTTTGAATATATCTTAAATCTTATATTAACCTACCATCCTAAAACAATTTATAAGCGCTTACAATAATAATATTACCATTTGTACATTATTACTTGTTGTACAATAAAGTTTAAATAAATAAATAAATACTATATAATTATTACAAATTACATTTAAGATATTATATAATCAGGTGTAATTGTAAGAGCGCTGGTAGCCTGACGGTAAGACGTCCGACTTTCAATCCGGGGGTCTCAGTTTCAAACCCCGGCTCGTACCACTGAGTTTTTCGGAACATATGTACTGAATGAATATCATTTGATATTTACCAGTCGCTTTTCGGTGAAGGACACCGGACCTAATCCCGACAAGGCCTAGTTTCCCCTCTGGGTTGGAAGGTCAGATACGAAACCGACGTTTCGTAATATTAATATCTAGTGCCATCCATACCATCTATTTATGGAATTAGGTTGTCAAGCTGACCCCAAGCCGGGACAAACGCTAGGAGGAAGATAATAGGTATAATTGTAGGTAACTGTTTTAAATATTTTTTTGGAGAACTAAATAATACTTAACTGTGTTTAAAAGTTAATTTTTATAACATATACAATTTTAAATAACAGTCAGGAAATAGTAGATTGTACAACAAGTGCATAAAACGCACCATTTTACGCGAAGTGTTTATCCATACGAGCGAGCTTGCGAGCGAGGATTGATATAAATTCGAGTGTAAATGGGTTGTATGGACGAGTTTTACACTCTACTTTTCACTTCAATTGCGAAGAAACTATTTATCGTTAATCGTGAAACAATTTTAAGTTATAATCAAAAATATTACAATGAAAATAAATATGGTTCCCGCCAATTAATTGTTTAATGTTTTTTATTTTATTTTCCACATGTGATTTTAGACTTAGATACTTGTTTTCTGCCCAGTCATAAAAACATTTCAGGGCATTTTCAATCAATAATAATCACCCCCTATTTTAACTGAATTTCATTAATTTAAATATAGAAAACAAATAATTATTCTAAGAATAAAATGAAACAACAAGTTTTAGTATTCTACGAAATTTTACTGCTCAATTAAATGGTGCAATATATTTTGACTGCGTTTGGCTGTTGAGCCTCATTTTCTTAGTTTTAGAAGAAAATTTTACTTTATGCACTAAAGCTTAAAAGCGATTGTATTTCGTCCACGCACGACTTAAAGTCGAACTTTACGAGCATGAAAAGTGAAAAATACGTTATTAAACCAAGCAACATGTCAGAAACCAAAACTAAAAAAACTAATTACTAACAAAATCACTCACTAAAACTTGTCTAAATTAAAATAATTACAATTGAAATTTTCATTATAGCATGCCTAACAACAAACCTTAAAAACTGGCAAACCTAAAGCTCGCCCACGTCACGTCTGGTCCAAAAGCCCCCATCACGCTTGCAGCGTTTCCACGCTGTATTTCGATGGATGGATACGTGTAGAACTGTGTTTTAGTTTAGTTTAATCGGCAATTATTTATGCATCATCATTACCACCGTTATCGTTTAAGTCAGCTTACTTTTTCAAAGCGAGAGGTAATGTTGTTCTGAACATGTATTTTGTTTCGTTTACTTCACTTTCATAATTCACAATATAAACACACATCACATAGAGAGAGGATTAAGGAAAATTAGATCTGTTTCGTGATACACAAATTATCTTTTTGTTTTTCTTAAGTATTTGTCTCCTAACTGAATTGAACAAATACAATGTTTTTATTCTTAATTGTTTCATTTATATATTTGAGTAGATAATTATTTGGCTTTTATTTTTCAATAGTATCAACTTGTATAACCGATTTCCTACAAAAAAATATATAAACAAAAAAAATTATTATAATAAGTAGGTGATTATAATAGGTAGAATGTATTTATTGAATTGATATTACCTAGAGGTGGGAAACAAAAACAAAATTTATGAAAAACTATTAATAAAATTCTATAGCTAAAAATCAAATCGAATGCGATTTAAATTTTGAGTTAAATAACTAAACCTATAACCTATAAACCTTTAACCTATAGAATTTTATTAATAGTTTTACATCAAATTTTTTTTGACGTGATAACGTCTTTAAAATCGTTTTAGTCGGGTGACATGTTCAGAAACTTGTGTCACACCAAAACCTCACGAGCGCGATCGCAGGTATAACGAGAGAGAGACGGACCGATCTCCCGTCTCATCTCGAGCGCTGCCAGTCATTCCGTGAAACTTGTCACGCGGAATCCTCACGAGCGGTTAGACGTTATCACGTAAACATCTCGATCGTAAACCTACTTTACAAACAACCAATTTTTTTTTTTTTTGGTTTCCCATCTCTAGGTAATATAAATTCAATAAATACATTAGCCTCATAAATCTGAGGCTGATTTTAATTTCAGGTAAATATTTACCCTATTTATTTGCATATCTATTGATATGGAACATTATTAATGGATATGAAAATGACACTCATTTAATTCAATAATTGATTGACACTTCTGGTGCCGTCGTATTCCTTTTCAATTGAGATCTGAATTTTCCCGATGAGTATCCTTATGCACTATATCTGTAGGTTGTTAATTTGAATTTAAATAAATAATAGATTATTCAAGATTTTTTTTTAATTTTGTCAGAAGTCACATCCCTAATATCACCGGATATTCGACTCACAAACACTTTTCTAGACGGCGTCATACAGATGTTATCTTGATCGAATTCTTACATTTTAATGCCTGCTAGGTATGCAACACAGTACTTTCACAAACTTTGTTTATCATTTTGCTCATAATATACTCTGTTCTTTTTATTTCTTTAATTGACAATACTAATTAGTAAGATAGTTATTTTTAATATTGTATTATTTATTCAACTACACACTACACAGTTACACACATATTAAAAAAGTAAATACAAACTCGTTGATTTGTAATTTGTAACAGTAAATGTTATTATTATTATTTTTTTTAATTATTTATTATTATTTATATTATTATGGGACAATCTTACACAAATCGAACCATGTAGTCCCACAGTTAGCTCATGTAAGGCTTGTGTTGTGAATACTAGACGACGATATGTACATATAATAGATAGATATGGATAAATACTTAAATACATCGAAAACATCAATAACTCAGGAACAAATATCTGTGATAAACACACAAAGAAATGCCCTGACCAGGATTCGAACCCGGGACCTCCTGCTTCATAGGAAGGGTAGCCTAGGCTAGGAGGCCGTTAAAAGTGACATCAATAAGATATTTTGTCATTTGCCATCTATTTTAGGTATGTAATAAACAGCGGCTATGTATACAGAAGAAAAATTTACTTAAATTGTTCAAGCCATTATTTTCATTGCGCAGAATGTAGTTTTTTCTACCAAAAATCTGCTGATTATTTATTTATATCAAATAACACAAATACCGATTAAATCAGGATTTATACAATATTTAATAACGATTAAATAATTACATATTTCTCTTTTTCACATTCATTCAAAACCGTAAACATGTCAATTGAAAATGCCGTTGATTCAACAACCACATATTTTCATCGATCAATCCGTCAAGAGCGACAGTTTTGACGGCTTGCGGTGTCGGCTGAATGAACGAGCGGCCTTAGTCAGCTTCATAAAAAAAAACTCTCAAGCGTGCGTATCACCAAAGATGGACTATGGATATTATTTATAAACGGAACTTAATAATGGGAAAATGGCTTCTGAGACATTACAAATGTATGTTACATTTTTTTAAACACACGGATTACGGATTGTGGAAGATGCTGATACAATTCCTTCCCGGTCGGCCTACGACCAATCGACCATGCATTTAACTTCACGTTCGAAACGTCATTAAAAATAATAATTTTAAACAAAAAATAACCGACTTCACTTAGCCTCTTTTCCAAAAACACATGCCCGAGCTGCTGTAAAAAATACTCAAATCACTATAGCTATGCCTATAATAGTTGAAGAATTCCTTTGATTTCTCCAGGATCCCATCATCAGATCCTGACCTGGTTACAATGGGACCAACTGTGAAGTATACTCTTTCAAACAAAAAAGAATTTTCCAAATCGGTCCAGACGTCTTCGAATAATCGGTGAACATACATAAGAAAAGTAAAAACAAAGATCCCGACGAATTGTTAACCTCCTCCTTCGAAATCTTGAAGTCGGTTAATAAAAGTAAATGGACATGATCAAGTCCCAATTTTATTTTTATTAAGTATTACAGCTATTTTCGACACATTATTTAGGTATATTATTTAAATATCGCACGTTTAATTGATGTACGTATTCAATTAGCTAATGGAGTTATTAAAACCGTCGTGTTTACTTTCAGTTAATGCCTGGACACACTCGCAAATCGCCACAAGCTAGTGTGAAAGGGCCCTAAATGCAACGCAGATCACTTGCCGAACTAGATGAAGCATTTATTAAGGACTACATACTGTCAAACATATTGTCGCTTGCCTACCTTAATAAAAGTAAGTGTGAGCAATTAAAAGTCCCGTTTTTATTAGGGTTCCGTACCTCAAAAGGAAAAAAACGGAACCCTTATAGGATCACTTTGTTGTCTGTCAAGAGGTATCAAGTCGAAATTAATAACAAACACTTATGTCTGCGGTCCGTAGAAGCTGTTTAAAAAATCAAGCTTCTGTAGACGGAGAGATAGGCACGCCATATATCACACAATAATGAGAGCAACGAAACCCCTCTAGTCAGTTTGCTATACGATGCTTATTTCTAGCTTTCTTTTAAGTGGAAAAAAGCAAACCACTTCATGAAAACCAATCCTAGAGTTCTGGGTTTGATGCAATATTATGAGAAATAATATAAATAATTAGATAATATCGTTGCCAAAAGTTTCTGTACAACGTTTAATGTAATTCATAGTTTGTCGCCTACTGTTTTTGTTTCCGTAATAATACGCAATGTTTATTGTTCTAATGTTGGAACTGTCCTTTATAACCGAGACAACTGCGGCAGTTTTTACCTATTTTGGTATTACTATTTTCCAATTCCAAAATTTTGCCAGCTTTTAATGGGTAGATGTCACTCTGACATCTACCCATTAAAAGCTACCAGATCCAGCAATGAGGATAATAGTATAGCAATCTAACCAGATGGGTTTTTGTTGCTCTCATTATTGTGTCATATCGTACCCCAGCTCTTAGTCCACTAAGTCAACGCAATCCGAAGATACGGCCATTTGAGCCTTACTTTAGTTATTTTCTAATACTTTTCCATAGACCTAGAACCATGGGCAATAAGGAAGGTCTTACAGCATAAGCAAAGGAAAAAGTCCGAAAATTGTTAATTTGTGGTTTCATCACAAGAAATTATTTTTTGCGATCACAAACTTACAAAACTTTTTTTTTCTTTTTATTACAGCAATGTTTAGTGAGTGTTAAAATTGTGTGATGTTCGGAACCCTCAGGGTGCGAGTCTGATTCGCACTGGGCTGTTTTTTAAAATAAAACAGCTATTTTCGATACTGTATATTAATCAGATATCGCAAATTTATTTGATGTGTCCAAATATTACCTTTTAGAGTAAAACACATATATTCTCGGGGGAGCCTCACCCTTAGAGAACGCGTCCCCAGGTGGCGGATCGGGGAATACTCGGCAGATATGCCGGGTAGGAGGGAAATAAAATACCTCCTGCGGACCAACAGGCCGGAGAAGGAAACTCCGTTACAAAACCCTGTCTTCTGGGCTTCTCCGACGTATTTGGAGTAGAGGCTGGAGGACATGCTGTATGTTTAGGCTGGAGCATACAGTAGAGATGGCGGCAGAAGAGTCCACAGGATCAACGGCGGCACTCAGGCCTTTAGAAGGTCACAGTCTTAGCGTCAGGTGGCAACCGGCTGTAAAACGTACGCCAAAACATTATCTCCAAGTACGATGAAAGCACAATATATGAAGAAAAGTATAAATGCTAGGGCGTCCCCCTCAAGCGACGGTCAGAGGATACAAAGTAAGAAGCGAAGCAATGCTAAGGCGTCCCCTATAAGCGACGATAGACGCGGTGGATATAACAATATACACCTAGCAACATGGAACATTGGCTCCCTGACTGGACGCAGCCAAGAACTGGCAGAAACTCTACATAGACACAATATAAACATATGCAGTATACAGGAACTGAAGTGGAAGGGCTCCAAGTCGAGGGACATAGGCCGAAACTACCAATTACTGTATCATGGAACAACCACTAACAGAAATGGCATTGGTGTAGTATTAGACGAAACATTTAAACAAAGAATTATTAAAGTGATTAGGGTCTCTGACCGCATTATGAGCGTAAAGTTAGCCCTGGACAACCATCCAGCCCTTAACGTAGTATCAGTATATGCTCCACAAGTTGGTTGTTCGGCAGTGGAAAAACAAGAATTTTGGGATGATCTTTGTGACCTTGTGCAGTCCACACCATCAGAAGAAAACCTATTGATCCTGGGGGACCTAAATGGGCACGTGGGAACTAAGACACCTGATAATTCCAACATACACGGAAATTATGGCTATGGTATCCTCAATGGCCAAGGAAAGGACATCCTTAGTTTTGCTACCCAATTTGATTTACCAATTATAAATACCTACTTTCAAAAGAAAAATGAACACATTATAACATATAAAAGTGGCAATACACAATCACAAATAGACTACATCCTCTGTAATAGACCAATGCAAAAACTTTTCAAAGATTGTAAAGTTATACCTGGCGAACCATTGACAACCCAACTTAGACTCCTGGTAGCTTGTCTAAAGATGCCAAAATGGTATATGCAGCAGAAACCTCCACCCGCCAAACCAAAAATAAAGTGGTATAATCTGAATACCTCCAAAGGTGAAGACTTTAATGAAAACATGAAGAAATATCTCTCCAATAACGTACGCAACGACACAAATGGAGAAACTCCCACTAATAACACCTGGAATGAGTTTCATACATTCTGCTGTGAATCTGGCAAAATAACATTGGGAATGTCAAAAGGGGGGCTAAAGATAGAGAAGGATCCTCGCTGGTGGAATGAGGAAGTCAAAGCAATACTCAAAGAAAAGAAGGAACTCTTCAAAAAATCTAAACTTGATGCCGATAGAGTAGAATATAATATCGCAAAAAAAGAGCTAAAGTGAGAGTAGCGACGGCTAAAGCGGTTACTCAAAAATCATTCTACAAAAGTCTAGAAAATGCAAAATCAGAACAGGAAATTTTCAAAATCGCTAAATTTAAAAACAACCAAACCAAAGACATCAAGCGTAACAAGTAAATTACAGACTCTACCGGTAAAGTAAACATCTAATACGGATATCAATAATAGATGGAGGGAATATTATAAGCAGCTTCTCAACGAGGAATTTCCACAAGAACCACTACCCACTCTGGCGAGTGTTCATGGACCTATTGAAGCCATCTCCCCAGATGAAGTAAAGAAGTCTATCTCAAAAATTAAAAACAAAAAAGGCGTTGGGCCAGATGAAATACCTGTAGAAGTCTGGAAAACCGCTGGTGACAATGGTATAATATGGCTCACTAATCTGTTTAACGATATTTTCATAGAACGAAAGATACCGAACATGTGGAGAAACAGTAACTTGATACCATTTTATAAAAACAAGGGGGATGTATCAAAATGTGAGAACTACAGAGGAATTAAACTTACATCTCACACTCTTAAGATCTGGGAGTGTATCCTCGCGAAACGTCTTACGAATATTACCACCATCACTCCAAACCAATGTGGATTTACCAGTGGAGTAGGCACCATTGATGCAATACACACGCTGAAAATACTCTTAGAAAAATATCAGTCACTAAAGAAAGACCTTCACCTCGTGTTTATCGATCTCGAAAAAGCCTTTGATCGTGTTCCTAGACACTTAATTTGGCAAGCTTTAAGAGATCAATTGGTTCCAGAAATCTACATTGACCTACTGAAAGATCTATATTACGACGCAACCACACGTGTTGTAAATCCAGCGGGAATCAGTGGTGACTTTGAGGTTGGAGTTGGAGTCCATCAAGGATCTACATTAAGCCCACTGCTCTTCAACCTAGTAATTAACTATGTTACGAAAGATATACAAAATCAGCCACCATGGACGCTACTTTATGCTGATGACATAGTTCTGGTTGGAGAATCCCTTCAACAAGTGCAGTTGGATCTGGACGCGTGGCAAGGGATCTTGGAGGAGTCAGCAGAAGTAAGACCGAATATATGTATTGCAACTTCTCTGGTAATATATCTAGTAATGCACCATTTATAAGCGGGGTCCCCCTAATCAAGGTCGATAAATTCAAATATCTCTGATCGGTAGTAGCCCCTAAAGATAGCACTGCAGAAGACATTCAGAGTAGGATCACTACAGCTTGGATGAAATGGCGCTCCATGACAGGAGACCCCCGAATGCCAATAAAAACCAAAGGTAAAGTGTATAAACAAGCAATAAGACCCGCTCTTCTGTATGGTTCCGAGTGCTGGGCATCGAAAAAGACAGATGAACTGAAACTCCACACTACAGAGATGAAAATGCTACGTTGGGCTGGCGGAGTTTCTAGGATGGATAAAATTAGAAATGAGTATATAAGAGGGACCTTCAAAGTCACTAAAATCGAGGATAAACTTCGCGAAAATCGTCTAAGATGGTATGGCCATGTCATGAGGCGAAATGAAGACCACACGACGAGAAGTGTGATGGCTATTCAAGAGGGGAAAAGAGGTCAAGGCCGACCTCCCACGACATGGAGTCAGACCATTAAAAAGGACCTGAGATTGGTGGAGGTAGATACGGAGACAACACAAAATCGTGCATTGTGGCGTAAACGTACAAGGAGGGCTGACCCCAAATGATATGGGATACATACAGCCAGGAAGAAGAAGAAGAAGAAGTAAAACACAGATAGTGGAGTAAAACCACACCCGCACGAGTTGCGCTGACTTTAACTTTCGTCTAATGCTCGGCTCGGAAACACCCACAAACCGCTACAGGCCAGTGTGAAAGGGCCCTAAACGTAACGCAGATCACTTCTCTAAGTAGTTGAAGCTTATATTCAGGACTGTCACTGTCAGACGCATTTTTAATTTTAATTCTAGAGAGCACTACATAGGACACCGTCGTAATTGTATTTAAACTTTATTCCACAACAAAAAATAGTACAAAAGGCCAACTTAATGACAATTTTGATGCATTTGCATTCTCTATCAGTTACCAGGAAATGATTACAAAATTCATAATTTGGACACTCGAGTCGAGAGTGTCTACCTAACTACTCTAGAGACTAGAGTCTCTGGAAAGTAATCTATGGCTCTAAGCGTCCCATTTAATTGATGACAATTAATGCTAGTAAAGTTAAATAATTACAACCGCTTTCGTTAGTACGAACGGACCAGTCCAGCCGCTCTCTAGCTCTAAATCCCACAGGACATAACTAATTAGTATAATTCCATCGACATTTTGCATGCTAACTTAATCATAGTAAATCTAGAAATTATTCTGAGACATTTATAGTCAAGTAATCCGAGGTATGTTGTCTCTGACTCAAGTCTGATGGTTGTTGAAGTAGTAGCTCGATGGTTTTCTAGGATGAGGTACTACAGTACAATTATTCTTAAGGTATTTGTAGATAGTTACTTTTTATTTTTTATTATTCAAATAAGTTACATAGCATTACAGTAATAAAACCAAGGCACTGTGAACTACAAAAATACTTCAAACTAGTTTATTTAGGCGACGTAACTGCGTGGCTCCGTTGCGTCGTCTGATCTGGCCATGTAGCCAAGATGGCAATCGTTTGGAGAAAACGAAACGAAACGCTACACGCTCTCGCTCACTCTTCATTACTGCGATAGAGATACAGATAGCGTTTCGATTCGTTTTCTGCAAACGATTGTCATCTTGGCTAAGCCCCCTGGTGTAGGATTTGGAAGAGTGCCCCGGAACCACCGAAACACGACACCCTTCGGCCAGAAGTCTGCATGATTGAGTCCTGCAGCGGCCGAAGCACTTTAACTTTATAACTGTTTATTCTTACTCTAATTTGCATTTATGTTAAATTCCCTTGTCTAGTAACGCATTTTATTACCTGGTGATCATTTGGCACTATTAAGCCCCATTTGAAAGATGGTAGTGCAAAGAGTAAGAGAAAAATGGGTTAATCGCAAATCCATAAAAGTAGGAACAGGTACAAACATGGTACAATAGTAGATTGTGTAACAAGGGAACAAAATGAAATATTTACGGCGAGGGCGTGTAATGAATCCCAAACGAAATGATGGAGTCCATAATAGAATTCTAAAGTATACTCCTGAGCGTAGTAAGGGATTCAACTGTTAAGGCCCAAGGTGAAAATGGATTTGCTCCTATGTGACACATACTGCTTTTCACACTACCTTAGATGAAAATATTTTTTTATAGTTGAATAATATTTATTTTAACTTTATATGTGCTTAGTGTGCTTTCTAATTATAATTAATCAATTAATTCGAAAAAAAAGCTAATCATCGTGTGCGTCAAATCCGGTACAACTGATTTTTTGCAGACTTGTTTGTGATATTGGCCCAATAAATAATCCAAATTTGTGACCTCTAGCGCCAAACGCAACTTTGTCAGAAAACGAATAATCCGTTATTTTTTTCAGATTTTGGCGATTATAACCCTCAAATACTAGGTTTTTCCAGTACCTTTCAAGACAATTTTAAAGCAGACTAAATTTTCTATAATATAAGACTAGAATTGTCTCTATAGACCCAATAGTTTCCAAGATAAAGCTTTTCAAATTAGAACCGTTTTTTCCTAGAAGAGAAGGGGAAGGGTAAAGGGTAAACTGTTCTGGCAAAAACGATTCTATTTTGAAAAGGTTTATCTCGGAAACTATTGGGTCTACACAGACAATTCTAGTCATATTGTAGCAAATTTTAGTCGTCTTTAAAAATGTCTTGAGAAAGTACTATCAAAAACCAGTCCTTTAGGGTCATAATCGCCAAAGTAAAAAAAAAAACGATTTTTCGATTTTTGACAAAGTTGCGTTCCGCGCTCGAGGTCACAAATTTGGATTATTCATTGTGCCAACATCATAAACAAGTCTGCAAAAATCAGATCTACCGGATTTGACGCATACAGCCCCGTACTTTTAGGCGACAAGATTTCTGGATTACATGGATACAACACACTGAACCATTAATGAACCATTGCCAAAGTATTATCACATCACATACAAATTCATTATGCTTATTAAATGAACTGGCAGCACCGGATCCATTAAACATTTAATTTGGAAGCCTAATTAACGCCCCCGCCCGCGTATTGACCCTGCGTTACTTCGACAGCGCACCATAACAGATTTTTACTGTCTTAGTATTATTTACGGCTTCCTTCCTCAGACTTTCGCATTGAGATTGTATGATGAGAGCAATACAAAAACAGCTCAGATTTCGGAATAAAATGCAGAATTAAAGAGAGCTCAGATGACTAAGACAACAAAGACAGAAAAATTCTGATAACTCATAGAAAGATGATAGAAAGTGTCAAACCAAACTCAAACAAACTCAAATAATTTATTTGTAAAAGCATATTTGTAAGGTAAATACATTTGTAAGGTCTTACAATATTTTAGTAGGTATCACCATGTTCCACCCAAATGACAGTTAGAAGGACTTAGAACCAATTGTCGTCGGTGGGTAATCATTATAAATGCACACATAAATTTTTGACCACTTATTTTTTGCAAGCGCAAGTGATGGAAATAGATAAACTAACATCAAAATCCAGAGATTACAGTTTGATGGTTTTTCGCTAATTAATATGGGGTAATTATTTTATTTATTTGGTAACATCATAATTATTTATTGGCAACATCTACATAAAGTGAGCTGGTTGGATCATGACATCAAAATTCGCAAAAGGAATAACCTCGTTGGTGCCAAGATTTAATGCTCCCAATCAATGCAGCAATCATAAAACGCCATAAACATTTTGGCGAAATGGCCAACATTTATCGTTGTTCTTTTTAACTTATTTCACAAGTTATTTTGACAACGCATGCAACTTATAAAGGGTCTGGGCTGAAAGGTGTAGGCAGTGTTGGCCGAACGTTAGTGTAATTGAAAATTAAAAATTGAAGATTGAAACACGTTAGTTAAAATTGTACACTAATAGTTTAATGCAAATTGATTTCAATTAGAATTGAAATTAATTGTAACTAACGTGCTAATCCTTTGCGAATAACTAATAATTGAAGATATTTAATTTTTAGTCTTTCTCAAAAATTTTAACATTAATATAATTTTTAGTGTAGATTGAATTGGTAATTGACATTAATAATTTACCTAACTAAACGCGAATTTAGGTTAAGCTACGAGGTTTTGATTTTTGTTTCGATTTTGACTCTGGACTCGGGGGCTTGTATTAATAAGCAATGGGACCGGTATCCTAAGATGGAGGTCATGCTGGACCCTGGGGATCCCTACTGGATCTCGGGTTTGGCGCATCATAGACTCATGCTGTTTGGGCTTGCGCGCTTGGACGGAGACGCGGTGCGTGTCGCAGGGTATGTCACACCGAGCTCCGCAGTACCGTACGGATTTTAGTGCAAGAAACGACGTAGGCGCAATGGATATCGACGTATATAAGTTTATTTTTGAAATTGAAAGTCGTTCGTTTAATCATAATCTAAGAATTCTTATAAAAGTATAATTGAAGTAGTAGATTACTTACTTGAATGTAAGCCAAGGCTTTACTTCCGCTGTAATAGAACGTCGAAAATTTGTGTCCGCGCCGGTAATAATCACTCCAATTTTGTCATACGGTTGTTGTTGACATACGGGTGCAATTTTAAAAAAATTCTTCGTGTTGCCTTAAATCTTGGTAATCTCTAGCAAAAGACCCATTTATAGGTCTGGTTTGTAAATAGGGATGTACCCAGTGTCTTCTGCGTTTTATGACTCGATTGTACAAAAACCAAACTGAAAGTATCACCGCAGCGTTCTGAATAAGTTCCGTGTCCATTTTATCGACAAATAGGAACTATTTTCACCTTAAGGTTCGAATGTGAAATGAACGCGAGACGGAAGTAACGCGGGACGTCGCGCATCGCAGCTCCCGACGGAGATGCGGAGAAAACTCGGACGTTGGTGCGTTGTCTCCGCATGCGAGTCCGTTGCTCCGCGTCTCGCAACGAGACGCGGCGCCAGTGTGACAACCGCCTTACTTTTCTATCGATTCTGGTATAATTTCATAACACTGTTTTATAAATAAATAAATAAATATTATGGGACAATCTTACACAAATCAACCTAGTCCCACAGTAAGCTCAATAAGGCTTGTGTTGTGGGTACTAGGTGGCGATATATGTAATAGATAAATACAAATAAAATAAATACTTTAATACATAGAAAACATCCATAACTCAGGAACAAATATCCGTGATAAACACGCAAATGCTCTGACCAGGATTCGAATCCGGGATGCTTCATAGGCAGGGTCACTACCGACTAGGCAAGGAGGCCGTTAAAAAAACGTTTTATAAAACTTAACTTGTTTTTTAAATTGTCATTTTTAAACAACTCTTGGGCTTTTCTGATAGCAATAGCTTCTTTACTGTTCAATTGCATTACAATATTTTTAATCACGTCAAAATGTGTATCGGAATAAAAATAAAAATGAAAATGAAAACGAAAACGAAAACGAAAGCGCAAGCGAAAGCGAAAGCGAAAGCGAAACCGAAAGCGAATGCGAAAGCGAAAACGAAAACGAAAACTAAAACTAAAATGATAAAAATAAAATAATAATAATAAAATAATAATAAATAAATAAAAAATATAAAAAAAAGAAAACGAAAATGAATACGAAAACGAAAACGAAAAAGAAAAAGAAAAAGAAAAAGAAAAAGAAAAAGAAAAAGAAAAAGAAAACGAAAACGAAAACTAAAAATAGGGACCCCCAGCGTCCAGCAAGAGCTTCAGATTTTGATACCGGTACCACCTGCTCATCAGTACAAGTCGAATGAGCCCAAATAGCATGAGTCTATTATGCGCCAAACCCGAGATCCAGTAGGAATCCCCAGGGTCCAGCATGAGCTCCAGGTTTTGATACCGGTACCATCTGCTCATCAGAACAAGTCGAATGAGCCCAAACAGCATGAGTCTATGATGCGCCAAACCTGAGATCCAGTAGGGATCCCCAGGGTCCAGCATGAGCTCCAGATTTTGATACCGGTACCATCTGCTCATCAGTACAAGTCGAATGAGCCCAAACAGCATGAGTCTATGATGCGCCAAACCCGAGATCCAGTAGGGATCCCCAGGGTCTAGCATGAGCTCCAGATTTTGATACCGGTACCATCTGCTCATCAGTACAAGTCGAATGAGCCCAAACAGCATGAGTCTATGATGCGCCAAACCCGAGATCCAGTAGGGATACCCAGGGTCCAGTATGAGCTCCAGATTTTGATACCGGTACCATCTGCTCATCAGTACAAGTCGAATGAGCCCAAACAGCATGAGTCTATGATGCGCCAAACCCGAGATCCAGTAGGGATCCCCAGGGTCCAGCATGAGCTCCAGATTTTGATACCGGTACCATCTGCTCATCAGTACAAGTCGAATGAGCCCAAACAGCATGATTCTATGATGCGCCAAACCCGAGATCCAGTAGGGATCCCCAGGGTCCAGCATGAGCTCCAGATTTTGATACCGGTACCATCTGCTCATCAGTACAAGTCGAATGAGCCCAAACAGAATGAGTCTATGATGCGCCAAACCCGAGATCCAGTAGGTAGCCCTAGAGTCCAGCAAGAGCTCCATGTTGTGATATTAGTCCCAACTTCCGAACCCGAGATGCAGTTTTAAAATTAATTATTAGTGTAAGACAGGATTAATTTAGTTACACTAACGTTAATCTAATTAACTGTTAATCTTATTAAATTTTCGAGACGTTAGTGTAACTAATAGGTTAATGAAAAACAAAACCATGGCAACGGAACAACAACTGTGATTTATTGGTTCCGCGTATAATTTTCTCAAAAAAATTAAATAAATAACACCGTTTGACGATTTACATAAATCCGGCCGCAATAGACAAGCGGTACTAAAACTCTTCTCTGCGGAGACCGCAGCGCAGACCTGCGGGGCCCGCCTGGGACACGCTTAGCCGCCTTGACAACTGACATTGTCATCCAAGTGAAAAAATCAACAATATACATCTTATTCGCATATTTCTACCTAAATTGTTTCAAAAATTGTGAAAGCACGTGCGTATGCCTGTTGTAAATGTGCGTGCAGTAACGGTGTTCTTGTTATTGAAGATACTATACTGACGTTTAATACCAAGGTCTCTCGCAACCTCAGAAGACCGCACCCTGCACCCGACAATCGTTCTGCTTTATTTGTTTGTTGTAAAAGTGCGTGCAGTAACACTGTTTTTATTGAAGAAACTATACCCACGCTTATACCATACCAAGGTATCTCGGAACCCCGTAGGACCGCACCCCACACTACAATCGTGCGGCTTTATTTGTTTATTATAATTTTTAATTTTTAACAGTTTGTACATACCATTTTAAGTTCTATTAGTTTTATGTTTATTTTGATTTAAGTTTTAATATGAGTTCCTCTTCCCATACTTTGACTTGCTCCCATTGCCCTGGTTCGTCTCGCAGATTCACGTCACACGGACTTAAAATACACATTGGACACCTTCACAAAGATGTAGCTCGCCAGCGTCACCAGCCTTCGGCCCCTCGGGTGGCTCCCAGCACCAGCCAGACTGACCGTAACAACACCTGTCCACAGGGCCCGCAAGTCACTCAACTACCTGGCAACGCCCTTAACCGACTCGGAGCCCTTAAATCATCGGTACGGGTGCTTCGTCACATCCCTAAGGGAGCGAGAAACCTGGCTGCGGAAAAATTAAGTAGTGTTATTAGTAAATGTATTGATACCAATGAGACTGCGGACTGGTGTGCGCTACTTACATTTGCGTACTCTGCGCTAAAAGCACCAGACGTCGAGGGCCCGGGTAATCTCACCACAAAAGTGAAACATAATATCAATAATTATTTGCCTAGTTCTTGTGAAAGTGTTAGCAACGTGCAGCCTTCCGCTCGCTTGTCCTCTGCACAGAGGATAATCGAGTCCAAAGTATTCGAGGGTGATGTGAGAGGGGCCGCTCGAGTGTTGATGTCAGACGACTGTATAGCACCCCCGGGCCCTGAGACTCTTGCTTCCTTACAGTCGAAGCACCCGTCCCCGTCCCGCCCTTTAGTTTTTCCTCGGGAGCCGGATAATTCCATTCAAGCCTTAACTGTCAACTTGGAGGAAGTAGTTCAAGCGCTAGGGATGTTCCACAATGGGTCAGCTTCTGGTTTGGATGGAATTAGACCGGCTCATTTAAAAGAGTTGACTGCGAGCTCCGCTGGCGATAACGGACAACGTTTGTTAGAATGTCTCGTTAAACTCTGTAACTTTTTACTCAGTGGGCAACTAAACCCAGAAGTCTGTCCGTATATCTATGGAGCGTCTTTGTGCGCGTTGACTAAAAAAGAGGGGGGTATACGGCCAATTGCTGTAGGTAGCACCTTTCGCCGTTTGGTAGCCAAGCTGGGATGCCGTGCCGTTAGGGAACGGATGGCTGGGTACCTTCAACCTCATCAGTTAGGTTTTGGCACACAAAGAGGGTGTGAAGCCGCTATTCATGCCACGCGCACGTTCGCAGCAGATCCAGGGAACTCGAACTGTGTTATCATCAAATTGGATGTTAAAAATGCCTTCAATACCATAGAGAGAGATGTTCTTTTAGGCGAAGCCAAAGAACACATACCGTCATTGTATCCTTTTCTGTATCAAGTTTATCACTCACCTTCCAACCTTTATTACAATAACTCCCTGATTCTTTCACAGGTGGGTGCGCAGCAGGGGGATCCACTCGGACCACTCACCTTCAGTCTCGCCATTCAGAAAATAATACCGTCTTTGAAGTCACCTCTGAATTTATGGTATTTGGATGACGGGACCTTGGGTGGAAATCCAGATATCATAAAACAAGACTTGACTGTTCTACTTCCGCGTCTCAAGGAGACTAGAGGTGAATGCGACGAAATGTGAATTTTTCTGCTGCGGACCCACTTCTTCGTCTAATACGTTGTCATCATTCAGGACTTTGCTTCCAGGCCTAAAAGAACTATCGCGCAGCACATTTTATCTTCTCGGTTCTCCAATATTCCCAGACGCTATCCCAGATGCTTTAGAGACGAGAAGGCGACTTCTTCTGCTCGCTCGACAGCGTCTCTCTAACATCGGTGCCCATGTCGCCCTGACTCTGCTTCGAATGTGTTTCGCAGTTCCAAAAATTACTTATCTTTTAAGAACAACACCAACATGGTTGTATCCTGATGAGGTATCTACTTTCGATGAAACTTTAAGAGATACAACAGAAATTATCCTAAATGTGTCCCTTTCAGACGGTCAGTGGAGCCAAGCCTCGTTACCCATTCGGCACGGAGGGTTGGGTTTAAGACGCGCGGCTGACGTAGGCCTACCAGCATTTCTTGCGTCGGGATATGGGGTTAGTAGCTTGGTATCTAAAATTTTAAAATCCAATGGAGACCAGGTTACCATTCCTTATCTCAGTAATGCCCTTGCAAAGTGGAAAACCCACTATCCAGATACGTCCTTACCAGAAATCCCGCAAGTACAAAAATCATGGGACGAGGCCGGGGCCAGAAAGGAGCTGGCATGTCTAATGGATGCTGCAACAGGTGTGGATTTGGCTAGACTCAGGTCGGTGTCAAGAGCTGAAGCTGGTGCTTGGTTACAAGCTCTGCCTGCACCTTACTTAGGAACCCTTCTCGATAGCGATTCAATGCGTGTGGCAGTAGCTCTCCGCCTGGGCTGCGATGTTTGTGCATCTCATCAATGCATCTGCGGCTCCATGGTGGAAGCCAATGGTCATCACGCGTTGAGTTGCTGTCGCTGCTCAGGCAGATTTCCTAGACACCACGCACTCAATGACATCGTCCGGAGGGCCTTAGTATCTGCAAATATTCCCTGTGTATTAGAACCCCCCGGCCTCAGTCGCACAGATGGGAAAAGACCGGATGGGTTAACCTTAGTGCCTTGGGAGAGGGGAAAATGCCTTTTATGGGACGCCACGTGCGTCAGCACCTTCGCCGCGTCCCACCTCCCCCGAACGATACAGACGGCTGGTGCCGCTGCAGAAATTGCCGCAGTCAGAAAACACGACAAATATTCATGCCTTGCTGGCAATTATTTATTTGTACCACTTGCTTTCGAGACGACAGGGTGTTGGGGGTCTGAGGCAATAGCCTTTGTTAAGGATCTAGGGCGACGTATTGCCGAAAGGGGGTGTGATGTACGCGCGGGTTCTTACCTGGCGCAAAGGTTGTCCATCGCCATCCAACGTGGCAACGCTGCCAGTGTGATGGGCACCTTCGCGCCTGGTACAGCTCGAGGGGGGCTCTTTGAGTAGTTTTTAGTTTAGTTTAGTTTTTACTAGTGTTTTATATTTAAATTTAATTTACGTAACATGTATTGTAACTTAAATAGTAGATACTAATAAAATTCTATGAGAAAATAGGTTAATTCTAATTGACGGTTAGTGTAATTAACGACGTCACAAAATCAATGCGAACTAACGTTAGTAAAAATTGATGTTAGTGTAATTGATTGGTTACGGAATGAATCTTCAATCTTATTGATCAATTGTCAATTCTAATTGAAATTAACGGCCAACACTGGGTGTAGGTACCTACCAATTTAGATTTTTAAAATATATATTTTAATAAATGGTTGTGATTTGATGTAATTTGACCTACTTCTGTTTATAAAATGTATACTCGCATTGGCAAGAGGTATGGCGGCGGTGCGATTAACATCAAATAAATATGAAATCAACATGATATATTTTAAAGTTGAGTAACAAGGATATTTGACTCGTACAATTAGAAGCGTTTAATACCTTTTACTATTAATGTTTCATCCTTAGTTGTAGAACTGAGTAGGTAAGTGTTTGCTTATTAAATACATATATTGAGAGGTAAAAGTTAAAATATGCAGTCTTCAATCAAAAATAATTCTATTACCTTTCAAAAATCATTTATTAAAAAAATGCACATAATAAATAAGCAAAACGTTCATTCGAATTGGTACTAAAATGAAATTGCAGAAATATTTTATAACCTTTTAAATTATTCATTCTTAAACGGAAAAGGTGATTTATCAATTAAACATCGGTATCAACGTTCAAATTTCGTGGCACTTGGTAAGGGTCGCAAAAAAAGAAATACATAGGTATCATTGTTTTATTTATTAGTAATAAATAACATTTAATTTATTTTTATTCTTAATCGTACTTTGGTAAACTGTACATATATTTAAAGAGGTTTATATTCTTAATACGTCATAGAACCTCAATACTCATTTCATTATCCATTTGTAAAAAAAATTCTAAATGCCAAATAGGCAACAAATGTCAATTTAATTGTCATGCAAAATAATATGTGGTAAAATCTTCAACGATAATAGTTCTTAAAAACACTTACAACTACAATTTAGCATTGATAAATCTTTACCCAACTCCCTATCAGACTTGAGAAAATGGATTTGACGCAGTATACTGATTTTATATTCACTAACGAAGGTGCTTGCTGTACTATTTGCGAAATGAATATAAAAAAGAAAAGGTACAATATAGAGAAACATTTGAAATCAAAATCTCATCAAGATAAATTATCTGATTCACGCTGCCATTTACAGGATATAATACGAGATAATGCTGATTTCGAAATTAAAGACGATATCGTATATTGCAAATTGTGTAATTCGAAATTATTTCCCTCTAAATCTAGTATCGACCGCCATTTAAAAACAGATTTACACAACAAAATTCATAAAAATAATGCACAAGAAAAATTTAATAAAGATTTAACAGAGTTTATGATTTGTTCGAATATACCGTGGTCAAAATTAGACAATCCTAAATTTAGAAATTTTGTAGAAAACCTTTTAAATCATAAATATGGAAACGATATTACTGTGCCGAGTGAAACAAAAATACGAGTAAAATGCTTACCTGAATTGTATGAAAAGAAAAAAAATGAATTGAAAGAGAAATTACAAAATAAAATGATTTACCTCAGTGTTGATGAAACATCAGATTCCGTGGGAAAAAAAGTGGCAAATATTTTGATCGGAGCTCTAGATGGAACTAGTACCCAGCCACATTTATTTGCTTCTAAGGTATTGGAGGCGACTAACCATTCGACAATAACCAAACTCGTTGAGGAAACCCTTGAAGATCTTTGGGGCGATGAATACAAAAAAAACATGGATAAATTATTATTTTTTATAACGGATGCCGGTTCCTACATGGTAAAAGCAGCTAAAAACCTTGTTCAGAAATATAAAAATATGACTCATGTAACATGCATAGCACATGGATGTAATCGAGTCGCAGAGATAATTAGAAGTCTTTACCCGACCATAAACAGTTTGATTGACTGTATCAAAAAAATATTTCGTAACGCTCCTTCAAGGACAAATTTATTTCATCAAATGTGTGTAAATATTCCTCTACCACCCCGACCCGTGATAACAAGATGGGGAACATGGTTAAATGCTGCCTCATATTATCACATGCATTATGATAAAATCAAATCTGTCATCGATGCCTTAAATCCGCGTGAAGCGAGTGCAATTTCTAAAGCAAAAAAAATTTTCCGTAACCGGAATTTAAAAACTGAGTTACTATTCGTCGATACACACTTTAGTATAATTGCTAAGTCAATAAAATTATTGGAGGATCCAAAACTGAGTCTAGCAGAATCATTAAACATTGTTCATGGTTTGCAAAAAAAAATATCAACGTTAAGGTTACATCAAAATGCCAGAAAAGTTTATTTTAAATTAAAAAGTGTATTAAAGAAAAATCCTGGTTATAAGACTGTACAAATAATTAACCAACTATCTAAAAACAACGAGGCTGAAATACCAGAAAGTGTAAATAAAAACTGTGTGCAAAATTTTCAATGCTTGACATACCTTCCTATTACCTCAGTCAGCGTGGAAAGATCTTTTAGTCATTTAAAATGGATATATTCTTACAGACGTCAAAGATTGACAGCAAAATCTATGGAACAAATTTTAGTGATCTATTCTAACTCGTAAAATATTGTATGCCACACCTGGACATAAAGTGGCTTTTTCCGCACGCTACGCGTACGGATAGAGCCGCTTTCTGGCCAAATGTGCACATATTTTTCCAACACGGGAGGTAATAAAGAAAGCCCTCGATCGCATAATTACGTCCCTCGCTTGCAGCTTGGGCCGCAACAATTGCGATTGCGCGGCCTTTCTTTGTTTTACCACCCTAATTAGGAAATGTACTATTTAGGGGCTTTTTTATTTACATATACAAAATAAAATACTAAGTGATTTGTTTGTATTTATTTTTCTGCCAACCGTACATTGCCACGAAATTTGAACGTTGATACCGATGTTTATTTATCATAAACAAATAAGGTATCTGGTTTTATAGACTATCGCGTGTTTTACTACTTAGATCAAATGTACCTTGAATAAATAATGATTTACGGATATCCTTTTACGGGTAAATGTTCGCAATAGTCAAGACGGTATACCATACAAATTAGCTTTCAAGCATTTTAATTATGAATTAGGCCACCAACTCGTACATAAAGATGGGTTACGTTATGACCCCGCTCCGAGTCGTTCCTGACTTACTTATGATGACGAGAACTGGCAATTTTCGGTTCCGGAACTGGTTTTGTATAAAAATCAAGCGAGAAGTAAAGGTACTCTTTTTAGGACATACATAGTAAAACTGTTTCCAAAAAGTATTTACTCGGCCTCTTCAAGCTGAAACCAAAATCAGGGACACTTTAATCTTTCTTTGGCATCAGATACGCATACTTAGAGCTAAATGATAATGATGATGATGGTAATGCATGTTATTGCTTAGTTATGTCTTACACATTACAAGCCGTGTTTCCTAGCCACGGTAATGCATAATGAATAAGTTTACTCCAGCTTTTGCTATTCTTCGAGAGTGCACCAGTTATATTATTAAAGGTTGAACACGCCAAAATTTGGGCATGTAAAAATAGCTATAGTTATTCGAAAAATGGAGATATTCAAACTTTTTAAACAACAATTTTCTCACAAGGAACTGGGCTATAAAATGATGATAGTTTTATTTTCTTTTATTTATTCATTGGCAAAATGTCGAGCATACAACATCAAAAACGTAAACGCATTCTGCACGAACATGTAAAAAATCCCATGTTAAGCTACAAAGATGTCGCGAAAAGGCTGAAATATCCACAATCTACGGTTGGTCACGTATTAAAAACTTTCCGTGAACGCTTGACAATAGATAGAAAGCCAGGAAGTGGTGGGTTGCAAGGAGTCAAGAATAAGAAAAAGGAACAGAGTATTTTAAAGATTTTTGCCTCAAATCATACGATTTCATCTCGTGATGTTGCTAAAAAAGTGAACATTTCTCAGTCTTTTGTCCAAAAAGTGAAACAGAGTTCAGGACTGAGGAGTTATAAAGCCCAGGCCGCACCAGATCTAGACTCAAAATAGAACTTATCCGCAAAGAAACAGTCGCGAAAACTCTATGAATATTTTCTTACAAAATTTGAATGCGCGGTGATGGACGACGAGACGTATATAAAAGCGGATTTTAAACAAATACCTGGTCAAGAGTTTTATACTAGCAAATCACGAACAGATGCTCCTGAAGATTGTGAATTAAAAAAACGAGGGAAATTTCCAAAAAAATACCTTATTTGGCAGGCAATATGCAGCTGTGGTAAAATAAGTCGCACGTTTATCACCACCGGGACAATAAACGGCGATATTTATCGGAAATATTGTTTACAGAAGTTTTCGCTGCCTTTTATAAGACAGCATGCCTCTCCACCGCCGTTTTGGTCAGATCTAGCCAGTTGCTAATACGCAAAATCAGTTATGGAATGGTACAACGCTAACAGGATCATGGTGGTACTCAAAATATGCAATCCGCCAAATAGTCCAGAACTGCGGCCTGTTGAAGAGTACTGGAGTATTATGAAAGGAATTCTAAAAAAGAAAGGCGGAGAAGTAAAATCGGTCCCTCAGCTACAAAAAATACGGACCTGGGCAACAAAAATCTTTCCTAAAGAGAGGGTGCAAAGTCTTATGAGCCGTGTGCGTAGAAAATTCGATCTACGGCTTACTGTGTAAACATTAATTAGAATTAAAAATGTGATTTTAGAGTTCATTAAATTTGACATTTAATGTGGTATTCATAATGTAGTTATTTATTTTCAAACTGGTTTGAAAACAAATTTTGCATGCCTAAGTTTTGGCGTGTTCAACCTTTATTACAGTAATTTAAAAACAACTTCCACGGACTCGTATCTTCATATTTAGGTGGAAATGGGACTATAGCCCGTAGTGTTAAGGTTTAAACTAGAAAAAATTGGAAGCTACCCAAGTTTGCACAATATGAGGCTCCTTGTAAATTTTCCTGGCAAATATCCAGTTATTGGTGAAATTTTGCACGTTTGATTGCAGTTTTCAGATGTACAGCCTGTTATGCGACATTAATATTAAGTACATTTGTTGTATGGAGCTTATTTGATTTGGTTTTTCTTCATGAGCCGTAGTTAGTAAATGCACCCACTGGACTGACTGAAAATTAGCCGGTGGGAGTTGAGTAGGTACTATGGACGCTCCGTCTCTGCAAGATATAAAAACCTACATACAAGGAATAAAAAGCCCAGAGTAGGCTTAACAAGGAAAATTAAAAAAAAAATAGAAAATACATTATTCAATTATTAGTAGGTTATGTTGTTAGGAAAAGCTGTTGAGTTAGGATAAGGCTTTTCAAAAGGTATTGTAAGTACAGGTTTTTAAAGTACAGGAAACACGCACCTCTGACATTGCAGGTTTTGTGGGTTGAGTTGAGAGAAGCTAAAAATTATAGAAACTAAAATGATCAATTTGCAAAACTTTTCATTACGGGAAAAAGTTTATTTTAAACGTCAGTAAATTAGTAGATATGCATATTTTGTATGTTAAAGTAATTATACGCAGTAGATACCTAAATAGATTAAGAATCATAAATCTCTAATTTTAAACGCCTATGATTCAAAACTAACTATAATTTATATTTATTGCAGCCTCGCAATTTGCTAGATTTATGGGAAACGTATGCAAATACACATTAAAATGAAAGAAACCTAGTTATAACAATTAACGTTAGCTATACTGCTAATTATTAGGTAAGTACCTAAAAGACGAAGAAACGATTTTACAAAACAAATATAATTAAAATAATGCCTACAATTAATTATTATTTATCACGTTGGATTATATGAAAGGCTAAGAGGATTGCAATTTGTTGGGTACTTATTTATTTTATAAGTTATAGGTGGTCCTATTTTTATACATTTTCTTTTAAAACTTTTAAACAAATATAAAGCGTTACTAGTTCCCAAGATATTTTGCGATGTGACAGACAAAGAAAGCATAATGACATGAAGGTTGTAATATCTTTATTTAATTACCTTCTTGCGTCTTAGTTTCTAATTACAATGCAAAGTTAATCATTATTAAATAACACGAGTTGTAAATGTCCAAATTTCTAAACAAATTGCAACAACTTAATTGAATTAAGCTGATAACATTTGAGTGATATGTAAGCAGAGTCATGTATGTTATTATTTACATGAGTTTCTTCGCGATTATAATAGAAAGCGAATAATTTAACTTGTTCAATTTCACGAGCGGACACGTGGTGCATAACTACGGTCTACTACGTGCTTCATTTTTAAAATGAAGATAACATTATTTTATTTTATGCTAATTTTTTTTTCTATTTTTTTTCGATTTATTAGATTATTATGATTTTTTTTTTACTTTTACATGTTCTCTAATTTTAGTAGAGTAGATGCTACGATGATATGAATAAATTCACTAGTTTTAATTAATTTAACTTTACACTTGACACCTATTTGATATTGAGGATTCTATTTGATTGTAAAATATTGTTTTGTTCTGCACGTTTGTATATTAAGTAAATAATAAAGGCTTTATTTATTTTTTTTATTTATTATTCATGCTCATATTTTACATCTGTGGTTAGACTCCCTTAAACATTCCTTGCATTTAATATGGTTGGAAGGAGTTTAGATCTGAGGAACGGGTGAGTTTGCGAGTCTTGGCTAAAGTTTTCTCTTAATTTTTGTGTCGAGATCAAAAAATTTCCACGCGAACGATCCAGACACATAACCAGTCCAAGTTCTTTAAACTTTAAACGTGTAGACCATAAAGTCCACCGCGCCTACCTACGAACAGCAACACTCTTAACAATATTTAGTCCTTATGCCATTGCAATAAAGTCTATCTACGATCAGTAAATAAATTCGACGATGGTACGCAAATGTTCCCTTTAATTACTCCTCTCATTAACGAGTGTGAATGTAGTTTTAATTGCGACAGGATCTAGCGAGAGGGACTTATTTTTATCACGCGGGAGTGACTCGCTAATTACAAATTAAAGCGGGGTTACGGCAGAGATTCGTGCATCTGTTTACTGGATAATAAGTTCGTAACCAAACGAAAAGGGAGCTCAATGCTCCCTTGAAATGCCAAAACAATGTAAAGCCTGACCAGAAATATATGATCATTGTCAAGAGGCCGCTATTATTCTCATTTATATGGCAACAGTTCAGTATAGTCTAAAAGTACATTATTGTCTATGGTATAATGTCATCTTGATTTGTTTACCTGTCAGCTCAGATGTTAATTTGTTAATGTTTCGTAGCGAAATAGTTTCATTTCCCGAGCGTTTTATTTCCAGCAGTTTATTTACATACATTATTTACAATGTTTTGCTCTTGATTATGAATAGTTTTGGGCATTTCTTGACATTTATTATTTAATATTCAACACTTTACTATTATTCAAGTAAACCGCAACAATGACACTGACAACAGCGACAAACCATCAATAAAATTATTGCCAGTGTAAGAAATTAGTTCCAATGAAATTCCGCAACATGGTGCATGATCATATATTTCTGGTTAGGCTTTACAAAGAGATTAATAAAAGTTTGCATCTCCTCAGGAAGAGGATTGGACCCGGGTATGTCTTTAAACTACGTCCGGAGTCCGGACACGGGTATGTCCTTAAATTACGGCCAAAAGAGAGGTATGGGTACTGCGAATATGTCATCTCGCTGTGCGTGGTAGCGAACAGCACAGCGAATGTCATCTCGCTCAAATCTGGAGCAGAGCCCGACTGGGGGTACCTCCACCGTACAGAAAACTACAGCCAAATAGCACTAGACCCTACTCATAGTGTTGTGTTCCTGCTGGTGAGTTAAGGTTGCCAAAGAGCTCAAAGAGGACCCAGTGTGTTGACGACGAGACCGCGGGGAACTCTTGTGGTCCTTTAGCTGTCAACACAGTAAAATGCTCCTTTTTATAAACGGTCGGTCACGCGCTTGTGACACCTCTGGAGTTGCGGGCTTCCATATGCTACGGACGCTACGGTAGCAGCTTACCATCAGATCACCAGTTACACACTGTATAGCAGTATACTCGCAGCCACCACCACCAGCAGTGGCAACCCCCGGCCCATCAACATAGTCCTCTGCCTACTTGCCTAGACAGATTACGGGTCTGTAGTCCCGGCTCGAGTGAAATTACTTCGAACGTCGCAGCGGGGGTCGCCCGGCTTCGCGGAGTCTTTGGTTAATAAGTCTATGGAATCAAGTTATATAGATAAACGCAGTAATTTGACTATTGCGCCCAATAAACCTCCCTACTGTTGCAACTCTTAGGCTGGAGGTACACTGGCGATGTAACTTTCCCATAGTTTTTGTTTCTAGTTTATGTTGCACTACACACTCAAACTCAAACTCAAACTCAAACATTTATTCAGTAAGTAGGCCACAAGGGCACTTTTACACGTCAAAGTAAAAGAGAGAGAAAAAAAATCAAACTACACCGGTTCTAACCCTACACCTCTGACCCGAGAAGAATTATGTCCGGCAAGAAACTCGGCGGGACTTATTTTTTCAAAACAACAGTACATCAAAACTAAACAATACATATAAGTGCGTTGTTCTATAAGAAAACATATCAAACCAAGGTTAGATTAACCAACAATAGGTTATAGTTTAAGAAAAATACCAAAGAAAAAAGATGAGTCCAAATCAGACTATTGAAAACATACAAGTTTGATATACTTTCTTACCTGAACTGTGTCTTCTACATAAATTTCCAAATTATAATAATCCATCATCAACAGTTAGAAACAAACTTTGAATTTAAATAATATAAAAAAAGTACTTAAGTGATTCTAGTATACAATAAACATCCTATTTCTAAATTATACTTAGAGATGTATAAGCTCGATATAAGCACATCAACGAGCTCGCACAAGATACACAAAACAAGTTTTACTAAAAATGGTAATTATGTAGAACTATGTATATGACCTGTTCTTTAAAAGTTCTTTTTACGTTACAATCGTAGTCTACTCTCCTACATCTTGACCTCTATACTTCACCAAATCTACATATAACTAGACCAAATCTACTACATACAATTTTGTAGTAGTATATGTGTGACTATCAAAGACCTACTTTACCTTTACCAGTACAAGAGTGATATTAGAGTATCACACTACGACTACTACGTAACCACTCTGGTCTACGAATGTAACGAACTTGCGAGGTTCGCGTAGGCTCTCTGATGCATGTTTGTTAAGGCAGCTTTCACACTGGCGCCGCCTCCAGCTCCGGTGAACGAGACAGTGCTATACACATGCAGAGCGCTATCTCACTCACACACCGTCGCCGCATGCGGAAACCGCATCAGTGTGATTACCGCCTAACAATATTATCAATCAACGAAATAAAATGGCATTGAAGTGTGAAAACGCACGTTTACGATTTTGACCTATTATAACTGAACTAGGCACTAATCACTAGGAATGTAATAATCAAGGAGGTAAAGCAATAAGATAGAAGTGCGAACGAATTTTATTTATGATGCTAAATCTACAGTAAGTAGCTGAAATGTCTACGCTAATAACGCAAAGGAAAGTATGTCTAAACTGCCGTCCAACTCTACCGTCATTTAAAAGACTTGTTGAATTTTTGAGTGCTGTATTAATGCAGTTGACTGTACACGGCATATATGGAACACATCGTGTGTTTTTCCCTACCTTAATTTACCCATTAACATGAAATCTACATTCATAAAGCTAAGCAAAATGTTCGTAAATTAAGATAATTAAGCAAAATGAGTGGAAAGTAATCAGTTTCCAATATGCTACGTGATGACCGTTATACTTTCGAGCTTGTACGAGCTGGAAAGATGAAGGCTGTTCGTAATTTAAATATATAATATACCATTTTGATATGTGACGTGCATCGAGTATTTGTCAACTAATGTGATCTTATCTACGTGCATATCATAGATTTCCTATAATATGTTCAGAAACTATAAGCTAATGGCTAAGCTTAATACAAAAACGTGTATTTGTGCATCGTAAAGATTACTTTAGAGTATCGGTGACCGATACTTTAATTACATTCAAATTTCGAATATTAAACATTTTTATGACATAACAGTTGGCCACGGCGGTGCAATGGTGGTCATTCTAATGGTTCCCGTACACGTCATTGAGGATTTATAATATGTATGTCTTAAGATAAAGCAGTGTATGTAACTGTACATAATTAGGCATTAAGTAGTAGTCACATAAACTAGGTAAGTACTATTAATTCATCATGAATGAATCTATGTAGGTTTAAAAGTACGAGTAATTTATTAAATTAGTATGCACTTTCTACTGACGGTCGCTTATTTTGGAACATCATTACTTAGTTATTTCAGTAATTTGTTTCACAGCGACACCTATGTTGCAATTTGGGTCCGCATATTCGCTCTAGACAAAAAATAATAATCTGATCAAGTCAGATAAAAGGAAATCGACTAAGAAATATATATCCGTGTAGAACCTGCTTATAGATATAGCTGAACCACAGAATAAGAAATAGTACAAGTACAGAAGATTTTTCCTTTCTGAATTTGACATTTAGCTACAAAGATGAAAACGTTACTAGATGTGACATTTAATATAATTTATTTCTTAATTATTTTTTATGTCAGTTAACGTCTTATTGACAACCGACAATGATGTGTACCTTTGACTGAAAATGTCACATATAATATTCTCGAACGCACCCATACGGTGATACGCGATGTGCCAACCCTTCCCTCATTAGCTCGCATATGCGGCAAGGGTATTGGAAAAAACGGGTACTATAGAGAGATACAGTGAAACCCCCATGGCTGGACCTACATAGTTTACAAGTACCTATACTTGACAAATGGCATTGAACAAATTTAGGTAATGACGCTTGTATATGCAAATATAATTGATTGAATGATCGATTGGTTTGCGCAAGCCAATTTTCTCCATGCATGATGATCCTTCGCCTGGTTCGTCAGTTAAACAAACTTGGCCACGTGTTTACCGCGGGCAAATCGCACGGGTAATGACGCTAGGCAATCATTTCCATCTATTTACAAGGGCCTCCGTCCACTAACCTTATCTTATCATAGACAACAGATTATAATAGAAATGGTTATTCCACGAAAAATTATGACAAGTAGAAGGAGAAGAAGAGAAAAATACCCACTAAGAAACACGGGAAAGAGGCGAGAAAAATAGCACGAAATGACTCGAACGAATGAGAGTAGGTGAGTATGTACCAAGTATGTACCTACCTAGATATTTTCAAATTCTTCTTTTATGCATTTATAAGAAATAGAAAAATGTACCGATGGTGAGACTAAATAGTAGCGGGCGTCCAATTAATTCTTAGACATCACTAATTATTTTCCCTTCTATTAATTTTAAATACTACACTTACTAATCAATAAATATTTTTACCCACATAACACAAAAACCAAAAAAATCCAATTTTACCTATTTTAAATATTTGTCTCGTAACTCTTAAATACCTACCTACCTCAAAACAATGTTTTAAACAGATTCTAAATGTGTAGTTTTCAAGTACAAAGTACATCATAAGTAGTCGGTTGTCAATAAGGCGTTACTGCTACAAAATTTCCTTTAGAAATAAACTATTAACAACCGACAATGATGCATCTTTAACTTCAAAAAGTCACAACTAAGATCAGAATTTCTAAATAGGTTGCATTGATTCACTTAACCTTTAAAGCCTCCAAACTTTCAGTGAAATCGAAAGCATCATACTAAACTGCGTTTATTAACGTAATTGTTGAAAGGTGCGTGATATAATACATTAGCCGTGGTGTGCCAAATTGATCCAAATTATTTTTTCTGATATAAAATTGAATATAAAACTCAGTCAGCAGAGCGCTGTGTTAATTCTTTCTACGCCATAATTATTAAAAATAACACTTGAAGAGTCACGTCCCATTTCACATACAAATTGGAGTTATTTTGACAAAAACGGGACTTAATCGCGTACCTACACTTACTTTTATTATTTTCCTGACGTTTCGAGCGTGCCGTAACGCTTGTGGTCGCAGGCAGACTCCAAATTGAACAAATTGGAGTTTTCTAATTTATTAAAAACATTGATAGCGAGATGGATAAAATACATATATGTACCATGAGTACCATGACTTATTTTCTTAACAAATTAACTCACCAAATTACTAGCTCGGTCGTATTTTATCTTTAGATAAAGCTACAATTTACAATGAGGAAGGCTGGTGAAAACTTATTCCATACGATGAGGGAAAGAGACAGAAGATGAATTGTCCTTAACTATATACGAAAACCGTATACATTAGTATAGAGTCAATAAGCTTTCCTAAGACAAAAACCTTCCCTATGGTGTTAATCTACAGCATTTTAATTTTAGAGTAGGTATTTCAAAAACCGATGGATTTCTATTTCGGAGTAATTCGTGACAAACCCTTGAGTCACTTTTGCAAAAATAAATAAAAACTAATTCCCGCCATACAAAGCTTTTCTAAGGACCAATGTTAAAGATGTCACTTTGACAGTTGCCTTCCCCATTGCACTGATTGCCTCCCTTCCTTAAAAAAATACAAAATAGTTAAATAGCGACATTGTAACTTGTACTTCATAAAACGCGATCCCAATGGCCCTAGTCAGTAGAAGCTCGCCCTAACCCTTCATGTAATAGGTAGCGGTTCCAGTTACCGAGAAGCAGGCTGACCTACTCACTGGTAGCATACGTCTAGATTATACCCAGCTCATCTTACTAACCTAATCGACTCGTACGTGGTTTTACGTTATAGATATCGTGCAGTAGATTCCGCACTGTGAAGTTCTCTTGAAGATTTCTCTTCTCAGAGATATCGATTTTTAGCATGATCGGACCAATAATAAAGGAATAACTTAGTTTTGAACTTAACTTAAACTTAGTTTTGAACTTCGTGTAAAACTCCTCTCAGAAAATATATCGATTTTGGACACAATTGGACTCATAATGAACAAATTTAAAATGGCGGCTTTTTTTACTAGTAGTTTATGTAACTGTTACGTAATAAGGGTCCTTAAAACATGAGTGTGGTTTTATGAAATGAGCCGCAGGCGAATTTCATAATAAGATCACACGAGTGTTTTAAGGCCTAATTACGTACAGTTGCATACACTGCTTTATCTACACTCATATTATATATATATTAAATTAAGTGTTCGGAAACCATAGAATGACCGCCATTGTACCGTCATGGCCAACTCGATTGTGCCGGCGCTCGCGCGGGACCAATCGAGTTGGCCATGGCGGTAACATTATGTTATCAAATTCGATGTTTCAAATTTGAAACTCATTGCTTAACAATATTTGAGCATGCAAAGTTAAAATTACGTTACTGCCGCAGATAAGAAACTTATCATAGTTAAATCGTTTTTTGTAATGCTTGTCATTGTCTACGGTTTTTGAACGCATTTTAGAGTACTTACAGTATGAGTGTAGATAAAAGTATGATCGATATTTTGAATATGTAGTGCAGTGCACTAGACTGCTCGCGACATTCGCAACAAAGTAGATATCTCATGTATTCCGATATAAGTATTAGGGTATATAATTATAGCTGTTAACATCGCTACTTTCTGTGCATCCACTATTTGAAGAACCTATCGACACGAGCGAAAAAGTTAAATTAAGAATTTTATTGATTTTTTTGCGTGCACTCTACAATATGAGGTTGTCGTAGAACGACGAATGACGACCACAAGACATAACATCTAGTTAGTAACAAACATGTGATCTGTGTTACATGTTAGAAATTAATAACAAGCATTTCAGTAATGGGGGAGATTTCTCTATTTCCCTGAAACTAGAATGGACTGTCCGACAATTTGAATAATGAACGTTCTTTGAATCTAATAAAATGAGTACGAAATAAACACATATAGTAGTTTCTTCCTAATAGTGACTGTGCCAATAGGCACAAGGAGAAAAAAAAATCTCCATTCAATGAAAATTGTAACATTGTTTATAAAAACAAAAACATAAATTACTTAATGTTGAAAAAAAGAGTTCAGAATCCACTTGGCCAAGATATGGCATTATCGTCGAACCCAGATTTTAAAAGGTCTTGTTGGAATATGATAGATTATCTGTATAGGTACAGTCGGCTGCAGAGAAAAAGACCCCCTGGATACTAACTTTTGTATGCAGCGTGGGCCTTTTTCTCTGCAGCTGACCGTACAGCTGACGTCAAAGATACGTAAACACTTTGTAACAAGGTGCCAAAGTGTAACATAGTTTTGACGTCGACTGTACCATCCAGGAATCGAATCTGCATTCATAATCTATACCTAGTCGGTTACTAAGTTCTGTTACTAGAGTTTTCACTAAATAAATAGGAATAGGTAGCAACATTTTAATTATTAACGTACATAATTTAAAAGCTTATTTAATAGTCAATAGATTACAATATATTGAATTGAAAATTATTGTCGCAGTTTTTCATAATTCTTTATAACACTCGGAAAAGGGCGTGAAATATATACGTCAAAATTACGCTCCTTGATCATGTTGATTTAAATCCTATTTATTTTTAATCACCTTTAAGACGCATCAGTCTTACACAATTCGGTAGCTATATTATTTAGCTTCAATTTGGTATATGTATAGTTCACGTGGGGCTATCCCATAAAATACTAGACTATACGTTGTAAGTCTGCTTGTTCCATAGCAGTCTAAATCTATGTCTTTTGTGAAAAACTTAGAAATAGGCAATATATCAAATGGGAATATCTGTGGAATAGAATCGCAAGAAAATTAAATGGTGGTCACGTTACCTCTAATAAACAGGTTTCTTACAAACAAGCAATGGAACCTTCTAAACAAAAGTGCAATATTTTTTGATGCACTTTTGTAAAGTGTAATTTTCTTAAATTTACCGCGTGTTTGCGTCTTCAGGCAATCTTGTGCTTTAAAAGGATTTTCAACAAATTTCTCATCTGATTTGTGTATTATTATACCATATTATGTTCATTAGAAATTAGGCTATTAAATAATTACTTTAATTTTTGATTTTCTAACTTTATTTTATATTTTATCAGTCAGAAATCTGGTAACAGAACTTAGTAACCAACTAGGTACAGATGTATGATTTATGAATAAAATATAGACAAACTGACACATAACAACGTTAATTAAGTCATTAACAGCGGCAGCTTTACCGCAGAAACAGTAAGAAAAGTCATTAGGAACTCCCAAATTGTCTCTGAGAAACCATTATTTGTTAGATTAATGATGATATATTTTAGTATAGTTAATGTAATAATAGAACGGTAGAACTATCGTGTTGTTTGTTCTCGTATGTACAGTGTCATGCAATGTGTAAATATTTCAACGCAGCGCGCAAAAATATATGACATGTTGGTAATGTTTTTATGGGGTTCTTCAAATAAGAAGTAGATATAACGACTTATTACTAGCGGAAGCTTAGTTATTATACTATGAACAATTACCGTACATAATAAACTTATTCTCCGAGGGACAGGTACAGTCACCGGCAATAGTATCTTCCTACACGAAGGCCGCAAAAATATGTGGCGATCTTATGGCCCTGCACATAAGAGCGTGTCACATATTTCTGCGGCCTTCATGTAGGAAGATACTATTTTCGTTGACTGTACAGTGCCCATCCAGCCAAGCCAGAAAATGTAATGTGTCTTTTAGAAACAAAAAAAACTTTAGTGAGCATAAGCAGTTTGATATTCTTAAAAAATAACAAAAAACATGTATTCAAAACACAAAACGAAACGATATGTCAAAAACTAATAAAATGCAGACCTATCTATAGATTATAAATGCGAAATTGACTTTGTGTGTTTGGTACTCATAATACGCACATGTAAAGACTAAATCCAAAAGTCTATTCCCATCTGTGCCCTTTTGGGACAGATGGGAATAGGTTTTTACTCAATCAGGATTTTTACTCAATATCTCAGTTTTTGAAGCTTTATGTCGTAAAAAGTGTAGTGTAAGTACTAATTTCACATCATCTACGATTACTTAGTAGCTGTAGCTACCTATCACTTTTGTTTTGTTCTGATCGATCCACATGTTTGACAGGGCGCAACACATCTTGACATATCGAGAAAGATCTCTCTTATTACATTATACTTTCTTTAACTGTCACTTTCTTCTTCACTTTGACAGCTGACATCTGCAGCTTTCTGATATACCGAATTCATCCTTACTCGTCTTATGATATAAACAAACGTGTGTCAATCTAGACATCGTAACGTTAGTTATTTTATATCAAATATCATAAATCCTCTATTTCGCGTTCGGAAACCGTATGTAATTACCTCCATTATTGGAACCAGTAACGTAACATCACTGCATTATCTGTGAAAGTGTGGTAAAAACGAATGAAAATTCATTACCTACGGTAACGTAATGAAAATCTGCCCTCCTTCCCGACCGCCGGGACACGCCCGCCCGACCGCTGGCACATCGAGTTGGCCATGGCGGTGCAATGGCGGTCATTCTAATAGTTTCCGAATACGGCATTTAGGATTCATAATATGTGTGTAGATAAAGCAGTGTAGTGTATGCAACTGTACGTAATTATTACGTAACAGTTACATAAACTACTATTTGTGGTTATATACGCTCGTCACTTTGATTATTGAAGAAAAAATATCAGAAATGATATTTTTCAATGGTTATACTTGGTTGAATTCAATACTTAGTGTGTTTTTTAAAGTATAAAACAATATTTTAAGAGTCCGGTAATGATTTGAAAACGAAAATCGAAAATAATAAAATAACACACCTAAATTGCATTCGATAAGATAGTTTGAAATCTTGTTATTGCAAAAGGTAGTATACTTTTGGTTCACATATATTATTATTTAATATCCGAAAACGCAATTCTAATTCTAACAGAGCTTAGTAGTAGTACATAGTTTAGGGAGGACGTTGATTCGTGCAAACTTGTCGCTTGAATTTTTGTAATATTATTTGTATGCCCTCTAATATGTTTTATTTTATCTGAGTAAAACATGAAGTCAAGATTATTTCTACTGTTTATTTTTATGAAATACCTTTATACATTCCCAAAATATCACCTAAACATCGGCAATTTTTCTTAAAATTGCTCATTCTAAACATACTCTTGCTCAAAAATATATAGATATGTATATGAATATGAAAAAAACTGTTCCACTTATTCCTAATACGAGTCATTTTCCAACGTATTTATACATTTTACGTACTAGGTTAACATAATTTTACCCAATAAAAATCTTACTTTTTGCACCTCTCCAAGCAAAAATCGCGAAATAGCTAGATCACGGTGAAATGATATGAAACATGTTCCACTAATGCAGTTTAAAAAGAAACAATCTTTCAAAATATGTATGAAAAATAATTGAATATTTGTTAGTTACTGCAAAATAGTATCGAAAAGTTGAGCGAAATCGAAAAAAATCGTTACCTCTTACGTGATAATCCCAGAGAAAAGTGTGATAACGTCTTTGTAAAGTGTTTCATCATCATCATCATCATCTCAGCCGTAAGACGTCCTGCTGCTGAACATAGGCCTCCCCCTTGGGCCTCCACACGTACCGGTTGGAAGCGACCCGCATCCAGCGTCTTCCGGCGACCTTAACAAGATCGTCTGACCATCTTGTGGGTGGACGTCCTACGCTGCGCTTGCTGGTTCGTGGTCTCCACTCAAGCACTTTTCGGCCCCATCGGCCATCTTCTCTACGTGCAATGTGGCCTGGCCTGCCCATTGCCACTTCAGCTTGCTAATCCGGTGGGCTATGTCGATGACTTTAGTTCGTCTACGAATCTCCTCATTTCTGATTCGATCACGTAGAGAAACCCCGAGCATAGCCCTCTTCATAGCTCGTTGAGCGACTTTGAGTTTTGAGATGAGGCCGATAGTGAAAGACCACGTTTCGGAGCCGTAAGTCGTCACTGGTAACACACATTGATTAAAGACTTTTGTTTTGTTTGTGTGTTTGTTTACATGATAAGACAAGTTAGGATGAATACACTTAAGAGACATATATTTACAGCTAGACATTTAGGTAGGTAATTGTGCTAGTTTCCCGCCCAGGTCCAGTTTACCGTCCATTTGATTCAACTGCTGCAAATAAATGGGAACAACTTTATAAGGTCAACAAATTTTATAGTTTATTCTTTAGTAGATTTTTTAAATTTTTAGCTTTTATTTTGGCAAAAACTTGAATATAAACATATAAATAAGTATGGACGGAAAACTGACAAGAGTGGACGAAAACTAGCACAATTACCCTATAGAGTGGTAAATATTTTTGTTTCTCTGTTACCCAAATACCGGTGATGTACGTGTCTGCCTACGTCTGTGATAAGACTGTCAGACAAAAATCTGACGGCCTAAACCAGTGTGAGAATATAATTTTTAAAACAACATATTAATTTTGCACAGACAATCTCAATGCTATATGAGTAGATAGAGCTTTTTTTGCTAGTCAACCTTCGGGCAAAGCTTTTATGTAAATACCGTACCAAAGACTACGGACACAGATGTCACGATCTAGTCTAGATATATCAATATCACATGCGGGTTGTCGAATTTTGAACCAAAGAATCCCATCTTTTATCAACATGGGCTCAATTTTATATATTGTTTAGACTGTACTTAGGGCTATTACTGTTGTTCCAACGCTCTCTTACCGTTTACATAAAATTTTATGTCATTTTAATTAAAGAGGCGTTTAAGTATAGGTATAAGTACATTGTTAGCGTTTACGAGGGAAACCGTTTTGGCTTAGAATGGAGAGTGGATTAATTAAAACATTACTAATTACGCTTATTTAGAAGTAGAACAACTCGGTTGACTTAGAAGAAAATGTCATATGTTACTGGAAACTTGTATTTTGTTACGTTCATTTTGGAATTTAATAAAATTTGAGGACAGGAAAGAAAGCCCTCGCGTGTCCGTTTCCCATTTGAAAATAACTTGTCTACTGGAATTAATATACTTACTACTAGGTACTTACTGAGTTAGATATTATAAATAAGGTGCGTTTATATTCAGCGTCAAGAGAAAAATTTAATCATGTAAACAAACGCATTTACCTTCATTGCTTTGCAATCACGCACTCTTAAAGAACATCCATGGTTTCATTGTCAACTTAAACACATTAAAGCTTGTTATTTATATTCATTTTTAGTAAAAAATATTCGTTAATTGCTTATATTTCAGTGAAAACTAATTTCTTTTATAATATGTTGTCATGTGTCAAATGTTTTTTTACCTAGGAAATGCAGCCATATTTGTTTACCTTATTTAACTTTCCGAATATAGATCTAGTTGTACCTCCCCCCCCCTCACTAGAACTTTTATCTATTAATTTAACTTTAATTAACAAATACTATGTAAGTAAACTAACGAAAATCTAAACGTAGTGGCCAAACGCGTGATCAGTCTAGGGTAAAGACACCTATGTTGTACCGCAGTAACCCATTTTCTTTTAACATGAGATCAGTTATTCCTTGGACTCCGGTGGAAATAGCAACCTAACCCCTTGTAACCCCTACGAGGATAATAAAACCGTAATTTACCGTAACCGTGGATTTTCGCGGTAACAAACACTTAGAATATTTCGTGCGAAAAAAGACTTAGTGCAATTTCGTGTGATTTAGGACTTAGAAAAAAATCGTTGAAAAAACACTTAGAAGAAATTTGATTAAAATTTGGACTTATTCGAATTTGTGAAATTCTTGGACTTAGCGTACTTTCAGTTAGAAAAAAACTTAGAACAAAATAGACTTTTAAATCTGTCAAACACTTAGTACATTTTTAACAACAATGGCTAACTTAGCATCACAAGAAGAACTTTTCAGTCAGATTAAAAGACTTTACACTAATTTCAAGAAGACTTCGTCGACACGATATACGGCAAGTTTTTTGAAAATACGCATAGATTCGCTCGAAGAGTACTGGAATCAATATGTTACTGAACACCGAGAAATTTTGAAGACATCAGTGGAAGTTGAAGAGAAAATGGAACTTAAAGCTCTTTACAATGATGTTGAAGATTTCTACATGGAGTTCAAAACTAGTTTATTGGAATTGATGGAACCAATCACAATTCAAGAAGTTGCTTCACTTCAAGTGCCTCATGCTTCTCAACCTCAAGTTGTCACAAAGAGTAAACTCCCAGCCATAAATTTTCCTTCGTTCTCCGGTGATTACCAAGAATGGATGCACTTCAAGGATTTATTTATCTCTATGGTACACAATGAACCAGGTTTGAGTGACATACACAAGCATCATTATTTGAGATCGTGCTTGAAAGGTGAAGCAGAACAAGTCGTCCGGCATTTCGAGCTCACAGCTGCCAACTATGAGAAGGCTTGGAACACCTTAGTAAACCGCTATAGTAACGATAGAGTGATTGCTAATACTATACTGAATCGCCTGCTCAATCAAAAGAAACTCACATACGAATGCTCTAAAGGCCTCAAGGATCTTTTTGATACTACAAACCAGTATCTCAGTAGTCTAGCAAATTTGAAGATTGACACAACTACTTGGGATTCGATTATCGTGCACATTGTGGTATCCAAGTTAGATAATGAAACTCACAAAGCTTGGGAGCAGTCACTTGGGTCATCTACAGAGTTGCCTACTTTTAAAAATCTCACATCATACTTGGAGGGACGATTCAGAGCTATGGAAATGGTACAAGCTACACAAAAGAAAGAAAAGAAAGACACCACATATCAACAAACAGCAACTACACCTAAAGAGAAGAATGTGAGATCTTTCACCACTAAGGTTGATACGGAATGCTCATATTGTAATAAAAGTCACTACATCTGTCACTGCACTGAATTCGCACAATTAGAATTAGATCAACGCAAAGATTTTGTAAGAAACAACAACTTATGCTTCAATTGCCTTGTCAAAGGACATTCCATACGGAACTGTAGACAAGCCACAACATGTAGAACTTGTAATCGCAAACATCATACGCTTTTGCATTACGAGAGCACTATCGAAAAGCCACTCACAGAACCTGAAGACACACAAACTAAGAAACTCACAAGTCTGAAGGTTACACAAAACGACAAGCAATCTATACTGGCTACAGCACAGATTTACGTGAAGGACAGCAATGGTTCTCTCGTACAACTCAGAGCCCTTATTGATCAATGCTCACAAGGAACCTTCATTACGGAGTCGGCAGTGCAAATGCTGCGGCTGGAGAAGACACTAGAGCCAGTTAATATCACAGGTCTTGAGGATCAAACTACAAAGAAACGCCACGTCGTTAGCTTAGATCTTTACTCACCGATAGACACTCACCATTTAATGCAAGTTAACGCTCACGTACTCTCGAAGATTAATGGATTGGTACCTGACAAAGAATTTGATATCTCACAATGGCCTGGCCTGTCTCAATTGCAACTAGCGGATTCTCACTTGGAACGACCGGGACCTGTAGATCTTCTACTGGGTGTCGAGGTCTATGCTTGTATTATAC
This sequence comes from Pammene aurita, assembly GCA_947086415.1. Classification (NCBI taxonomy): domain Eukaryota; kingdom Metazoa; phylum Arthropoda; class Insecta; order Lepidoptera; family Tortricidae; genus Pammene; species Pammene aurita. The sequence goes on from OX352294.1 coordinate 7,924,645, forward strand.
TAGAAGGACTTCAGAAATATGATGATCATAGTACAAAACTCGAAACTGGGATGGTTTGTCTCTGGAGCGTCAAAATCGTTAAGCGGTCTACCACCTTACAATATTAAAGTATACCACACACATGAGGTAGATCAACTTCTTCGTAAATTCTGGGAGACTGAAGAGTACAAGCCAAATGAGAAACCCATGACACATCTTGAGAGACAGTGTGAAGAGCACTATAAAGAAACTCACTACAGGCAAGACGAAGATCGTTACGTCGTACGATTACCCTTTAAAGATGATCACGAAAATAACTTAGGTGACTCTCGACAAATCGCCCTACAACGATTAATGTACATGGAGAAAAGATTCGCACGCAAGCCTAAATTTTAGAAAGATTATGCGGACTTTATCGATCAGTATCAAAAGCTGAATCACCTGGAAGATGTAGACCCACAACATAAGCCAACTCACAAAGTCTATCATCTACCTCACCATGCAGTGATACGAGAATCCAGCACCACGACCAAGCTTCGAGTAGTCTTCGATGGAACTGCACAGCCGTCAGATGGTTCTTCTCTTAACGACGAACTGCTCATTGGACCATCACTGTTGCAAGACCTACGAGATCTGATCGTTCGATGGCGTACTCACAAGATTTGTTTGCTTGCGGATGTTAAGCAAATGTATCACCAAATACTCGTGGCTAAAGAAGACGTTGACTATCAGCGCATATTGTGGCGCTCATCTTCACAACATGAAGTTATAGAGAAACGTTTGTTGACTGTAACGTATGGTACATCGTGTGCTCCGTTCCTCGCTATTCGCACGCTGAAGCAGCTTGCACAGGATGAGAAAGAGGAGTTTCCAGACTTAGTAGAAGTCATAAGTAATGATTTTTATATGGATGACTTGCTCACAGGTGCGAATGACGTGGAACAAGCTACTAAGTTACAAAGTCGTATCACACAAGCTATGGCAAAAGGTAAATTTGAAATGCACAAATGGGCATCCAACAGTTCTAACGTCTTAAAGAATATTCCTAGCTCTGAAAAAACTAATCAACCGAGTGTCGAGATCAAGCTTGATGATACCATCAAAGCTTTAGGTATTAAATGGAACTCACATCACGATGTCTTCGAACTTAAGGTAGATATTTCAGAACCCACAGAAAGCTTCACGAAAACGTCAGTACTGTCGGATATTGCTAAATCATATGACCCTTTAGGTTTTGTAGGGCCTGTGATCATCACTGCAAAAATGTTTTTGCAAAAACTTTGGTTGAGTGGTATTGGATGGACAGATGAACTTCCTCTCGAACTTGCCGCAGAGTGGTCAAGCTATAGGGACCAGCTCTGTCACATGCCAACCTTGCATTTAGATCGTTGGGTTCACACACAATTTGATGGCAAGGAAAGGGTGGAAATTCACGGGTTCAGTGATGCCTCTTGTTTAGCTTACGCTGCTGTGGTATATTTGCGAGTTATCACTCATCACGGGATCCACGTCTCACTAGTTATTGCTAAAACAAAGGTGGCACCAGTTAAACAAGTCTCTGTGCCACGTTTGGAACTGTGTGGCGCGGTACTGCTTTCAAAGTTACTCAGAGATGTACAGCACAGTCTTCGATTGCCTGAGGAATCTGTCTTCGCGTGGACAGACTCAATGATTATAATAGCGTGGCTTCGAAGAAACCCTAGCACATGGAAGACGTACGTAGCGAATAGAGTTACTGAAATTGTTAATAATGTTAGTAGTGGCCGGTGGCACCACATCAAATCGACTGATAACCCTGCGGACGTTGCGTCGCGTGGCATTCGTCCCGACCTGTTTAAAGACTGCGATCTGTGGTGGCGCGGACCAACTGTACTTCACCAAACTAATGACTTTGATGACTGTCGCTCGCTCTCTCTCGACATACCAAGTACAGAACTAGAAGCCAAAGAAAATTTAAAAGGGAAAGATAGTAAGATAGTTGCACTTCCACTGGTGTATCGAATGAGAGTGACGATCGACTTGCACATTTGACTAGATTCTCTACCCTGTCAAAATTGATTCGCGTTACGGCATATTTATTGCGATTTGTAAAGATATGTAAAACAATAATTGATGCCAAACGTAATCAAACAGTTCCTGAGACTTTTCCTCAGCATCTCACAGTTAGCGAATTGAGATATGCCACAAATATTTGCATTCGACTCTCTCAAGAGTTTTGGTTTCAAAATGAGTTACAAATGCTGAGAAAAGGCCAGAAGTTTCCGAAATCTAGTGTGTTGACCCCACTTGCCCCATTTATAGATGAAAATGGCATTATTCGAGTTACAGGACGTATACGTAATGCTAATGTTCACTTTGTTACCAAATCACCTGTCGTTCTTGCCTCGAAATGTCATTTAGCTGTCTTAATTGTAAATGACGCTCACATTCATTGCTTGCACGGAGGTCCTCAACTGACTCTGAATGGAATTCGTTGTAAATATTGGATAATCGGTGCTAAGAATTTAGTTAGGAAATTAGTTCATAAAATGTATCCCTTGTTTCAAACAGTCTGCAACACCGATCAACCAATTCATGGGTCAGTTACCAGCGTATCGAGTAACGCCAGATTAGCCCTTCCGTAAAAGCGGAGTAGATTTTGCTGGTCCAGTCCAATTAAAATTGTACCCTGGTAGATGTCAACGTACATGTAAAGCCTACATTGCTTGTTTGTGTGCACCGTGACCAAGGCAATTCATTTAGAACTTGTGAGTGACTTGTCCACGGCTGCTTTTATTGCTGCCTTCCGTCGTTTCACTTCTAGACGCGGTCATTGTAGTGATATGTGGAGCGGCTGTGGCACTAACTTCGTTGGAGCCTCTAAAGAGCATGACACTATGTTTAGGAATAGGAACTCAGAAGTAGTTGGAGAAATATCGGAGATTTTGGCGAACGACCAAACCACATGGCACTTCATTCCTCCTGGCTCTCCACATTTCGGTGGACTCTGGGAAGCTGGTGTGAAGTCGATTAAGACTCACCTAAAGCGTGTGATTGGACAGACTCTTCTCACCTTTGAAGAGTATTCGACGTTGCTGACTCAAGTGGAGTCTTGTGTAAATTCACGTCCGTTAACTCCTATCAGTAATTCAATTGATGATGGTTCTCCAATTACACCGGGACATTTTCTTATAGGCGAAGCTCCTATCACTGTTCCGGAAGATAGTCTCGTAACCGTGCCAGTATCCCGTTTGGATCGGTGGCAATTGCTTCAAAGGATGTTGCAATCGCTTTGGACTCGTTGGAGTTCTGAGTATTTAACAACACTACAAAACCGGTATAAATGGACTGTTACTAATCTTGATCCTGATATCGGTACTGTAGTTTTAATAAAGGATGAAAGACTCCCTCCTGGAAAGTGGTTATTAGGTCGTATAATAGATAAGCATCCTGGTAGAGACGGTTTAACACGAGTGGTCACAGTAAAATTAAAGAATGGTACTTTGCGCAGGCCCATAGCTAAAATTTGCCCTCTACCTGTGGATCCTTAGCTATAAACTGTTGAGAAGTTTCACGTGTTTTTTAGTTTTTTGATGAGTTCTATTTGAGTTCCACTGTGTTATTGAATTTTATGATTCTCGATTCATGTAGATATTCACATGTTGCTAACTTCACTGTTATTCTTTGTTTTATTTACATGGATCTTTACTAAGGACAATTCGTCCTTGGGGGCCGATAATGTTAAATGCTGTAATGTTTAGTTTTATAGTTGCCCAATATGCCAGTAGATGGCGCTGTACTACCGATTACATCGCGCTATCGTGATTTTTGTACGCCACATATATAGTTTAAATAGAACATCGAATAAATGAGTATTAAGTTGTCAAGTGAAGTGTTTCATTACAAATAGTAGTAAGTGCAGTGCAGTGTTGTGAGTGAACACTGTCACTTCGACCTCCACCCATCAAAAGCCGCGAGATGCCCAGATCCAGTATCAAGGATAATATAGTAATTAAACCAGACGGGCCCTGAACGCTTCCCCCACCGCGCCACATCCAACTCGGTCAGCTCCCAGTCTATCAGAAACACATTTAATATTTTTTTTTTTTTTTCTTTTAATTTTGGCTTTTACTCCTCGCCGGTTTTGGCGAGGTGAATTCTGCCAATGTCGGGGTGTAGACTTTTGACTTTTTTTAAAGAGAATGTTCGGTTTAAATTTTGGTTTTTGGGGGAGGATAGGCTGGGAACCTAAAACAAAAAGATATTATTTACAACACAGACATACACATGACGTATACAAACGTAGTTAGAAAGAGCGGAGAGCGGACGATGATAGGTGGTTATGCAAGCAACAAAGCGGAAGGAATGGAAAAATAAAAAAACAAAAGAATTGTCAAAGTGACAGATACATGATATATATAAAAACAATATTATTGGTAAACAAACTGTTTAGAAATAGGTATCATAGTTTTTAACCGACGAAAAAAACGGAGGGGGTTCTCAAGTCGACGCGTATATATTTTTTTTTTTTTATGTATGACCACGCATAACTTTTTACAGAGTAGTTCGATTTTGATAATTATTTTTTTATCGGAAAGGGTATACCCCGAAATTGGTTCCATATAAATTTGGAAAAAAAATTCCAACCCTAAGGGTAGGAAAATAGGGGATGATTGATTTTTCACTCACCGATTGTAACGTAAGACCACGCATAACTTTTTACAGAGTAGTTCGATTTTGATAATTATTTTTTTATTGGAAAGGGTATACCTCGAAATTGGTTTCATATAAATTTGGAAAAAAAAATCCAACCCTAAGGGTAGGAAAATAGGGGATGATTGATTTTTCACTCACCGATTGTAACGTATGACCACGCATAACTTTTTACAGAGTAGTTCGATTTTGATAATTATTTTTTTATTGGAAAGGGTATACCCCGAAATTGGTCCCATATTTTGGAAAAAAAATTCCAACCCTAAGGGTAGGAAAATAGGGGATGATTGATTTTTCACTCACCGATTGTAACGTATGACCACGCATAACTTTTTACAGAGTAGTCCGATTTTTTGGAAAAAAATCCTACCCTAAGGGTGGGAAAATAGGGGTAATTTATTGTTCACTCACAGATTTTAAAGCAGAGTTTTTACAAAAAAAAACCTCACGAGTTTTGACAATGAGTTTTAGACCTGCCAGTCTCTTGTGTGTAGACCTCTCAGTCTCTGCATTTCTGCTAAAGTTTGTTTAAAGCCTGTTCTTTTTTATTTAAGTATTTATATTACAGAACAAAATAATAGTTAAAGTAGGATTATTAATATAACAGTTAATAGCTAAAGCAAGGTAGGTAGCTATTTTAAAAGTAATCAAAAATTAAGCATGTAATAATTTGTATAAATTATAGCCACAGAAAATTATAAAATAAAAACTTTTTAATAAAAAATTTAACCGCCGAAAAAAAACTAAAAGTCAATAAAAAACCGGCACTAACACGAAACGAATCGGCCAACAAAAAACAATAGCGCACTGAAAAGAAAAAAATAATAATTTGGTCTTCAATAACGCAAGTGAATACCTACCCTACAATTACAATTATAATCTAGTCGGAGTTTGGAGTCGGTGCCAGCCTCAAACAAACTTGAGCACCTTAGTGAAGTGTTTAACGCAACACATTCCAAAACTGCAACCTCCGCCAAGCGCCCAGTACAAGGCGTCGCTGCTAAAGATGCTCAAGTTTGTTTGAGGCTGGCACCGACTCCAAACTCCGACTAGATTATAATTGTAATTGTAGGGTAGGTATTCACTTGCGTTATTGAAGACCAAATTATTATTTTTTTCTTTTCAGTGCGCTATTGTTTCTTGTTGGCCGATTCGTTTCGTGTTAGTGCCGGTTTTTTATTGACTTTTAGTTTTTTTTCGGCGGTTAAATTTTTTATTAAAAAGTTTTTATATATTATGTTCTTGAATATATTTAATAAGGATACTGGTCAGAGGCGGGTCCATTAGAGACAGAAGCGAGTAGAAGTCAATAGGTCGCGGGATACTGCTAGGCAATACATCATACAATGAACAACCGAATCTCGGACAAGAGAAGAAAATATGATTCACAGTACCATCGTCCAGGCCACATTCGCACAGTGAATTATCCCGCACCCTAATCTTAGCCAGAAATACCGGCGTACAGACTGGTCCAAGGGGTAAACGGCAAATTGTTGACGTGACCCATTTTGGAGATGCTCGGAATTTAAAGAACCAAGGCTTACGAGGAATCCTAGGTTGAATCCGGCCATAATGTTTTCCAACCTCTAGTCTAGAAGTATTCCATTGGTTTTGCCATGTGTCAAATAACCTAGTTTGCGCATCCCTCAACAGATCAGAGCTATACACTTTGTTGTGGTATGTTGAACCCATCTCAATAGCTTCCTTTGCCCACATGTCCGCTGATTCATTACCAGTAATGCCGCAATGACTAGGAATCCACCCGAGTATGATGTTCAATCCCTTTAATTCGCATTTTCTTAATAAGGACTTTATCTTAAGAATTAAAGGAAACTTTGCCTTCATTTTGAATTGATTGCCCACAATAGCTTGTAGGCAGCTCCTGCTGTCTGAAAAGATAATATTTTTTTCTACATTGTGAGAGTCAGCATAAGATATAGCCTCTAAGATGGCAACTGCCTCACCTGAAAATATGGATGATTGTGGAGGGCATTTAAACATCAAGACAATTTGATATTTTGGAATTACCACCGCTGATCCAACACACTTTGCAGGATCAGACTTGGATGCGTCAGTAAACACTGGTAAGTAACCTGGCCATTTTTCGAGAAGTTTATTAAATTTGCTGTCAGCTCCTGGGTCTTTTTTACATATTCCTGTGTCTAAGATGACATTAGGGGAAAAAATTAAAGTTTCAAATTTTGTCTCAAATAGGGGGTTTGTTCCTGATTTATATATTATGGAGTTTATTTGATTTAGATTGGAATAACTTGTTACAATCTTTGGAATGTCTTTATGAGTCCAATATGGGTTTTCAGTGACCACAGACGCAAGATCCCTCAAGGGTGGGAGCAACAAGTGATTGGAGTAGGAGATAGCTTTTATGAGGAACCTGTCAGCTAGGTATTGTCTGCGTAGAGAGAGGGGAGGCTCCACACACTCTACCTGCATGGCATTCTTTGCGGAAGATCTCATGGCTCCTAGTATGATTCTCAAGCATTTAGCCTGAATGAGGTCTAATTTTTGTAAAGCCTCTTTATTACAGGGTTCCAAGATAAATGAGCCATAGTCCATGTGGCTGCGAATAATAGCGTTATAAAGTAGTTTCTGACAATATGGGTGGGATCCCCACCAAACTCCTGACAGCGTCCGCAAAATGTTGACTCCTTTTTCACATTTATCTATTATATGTTTCAGGTGTGGTACTCCAGACATTTTGCGGTCTAAGATGACTCCGAGGAACTTAGCTGACTCCTTACTGGGAATTCTCTCTTCACCATAATAAACATCTGCAACGGGCATGTTCCTCCTGCGACTGAAGGTCACAGTACAGCTTTTGGAAGGTGACAGAGTCAGACCATGATCTTCCACCCAATCTTTCAAGTAGCTAAGGCCCCTATTTAAACTAGCAGAAGCGATGTCAATTGATTTTGCTGCTGTGTACAATACAAGATCATCCGCATACTGTAGAATGTTACAAAAGGGCAAGACGGACTGCTCGAGGTCATATGTGTAGATACTATAAAGGAGGGGGCTGAGAACGGATCCTTGTGGGAGGCCTTGCCACAGTGTGCGAGGTGTATAGTATACACTGCCACTGCGGATTTCGATGCCTCTTCCCATAAACATTTTGGAGACAAATAGTACCATCTTCACAGGAATGCTCAGATGTAGCATCTTTGCCCTGAGCACCGGAAGAAGGACATTGTCATAGGCTCCAGAGATGTCAAGGAAACAACTTAGAAGTTCTTCATTATTGGATAGCGACCGTCGAATATCTGTAGTGAGTATATTTAAGCTATCAATAGTGCTCCTGCCCTTACGGAAACCAAACTGAGTGTTTGCCAGTAGTCCCTTGCTCTCAACATACCACTCTAACCTGTTCTTTATCAAATGTTCCAGTATCTTGCCCAATGTTGCAGACAGAGCTATTGGTCGGTATGAGCTGGGTTCTTCTGGGTTTTTACCAGGTTTCAGGATTGGGATGACAATTTGAGTTTTCCAGTCATCTGGTATCTCCCCTGTATCAAAGGTATAGTTCAGAATGGAAAGGAAGAACTTTTGTGAGAAGGAGCTCAGTTTGGTTATAAAACTGTATGGGATACCATCCTCTCCTGGTGAAGTGTTGCGCAATCCATCTAATGCTAGTTTAAGTTCTGCCGGAGAGAATGGTTCGTCCAGCAGGTTTGACGAGAGAGGTGCCTGAGTTAAAAGTATGCAGGCTGCTTCAGGAACAGATGGAGGAGCTAATCTGTCGGCAAAGTCCGATAGCCAGGCAGAACTATCAGAAGAGGTTGTTGTATCTGGTCTAAAGGATCCCCTGTATCGTTTTATATTTCTCCATAAAATTGATGGAGGGGTTCTGGGAGACAGGCTCTCGCAGAACCCCTTCCACCCCTTATTCTTAATTTTAGCAAGCATTCGTTTGGTGCGAGCTGCGGTTTTCTTAAAAGTGATGAAGTCTTTTATGTCACCCGTTTAATTAAAAGTCTGTTCTGCTTCCTTTCTTGCCTTAACAGCAGCCGTGCACTCTGCGGTCCACCATGGAGGAGAGGGAATTTTATCCTTCCTAGGTTTTTTGAGTGGGATAAACTTGTCAGCTGATTCTAAAAGTAAAACTTTGAATTTATTGTATTTTTGTGTGTTGTCTATAAGGCTTAGGTTCCATTCTTTTATCTTATCCTCAACATAAAGAGCGAAATTAGGCCAGTCGGCAGCTTGTAATTTGTGTTTCAGAAGCGGTTCCGGTGAGGGGGATGGGCGAACGGAAAAAGGCTTCGAAAGAATAATTGAGTAGTGATCGCTTCCGAACGATTGACGTAGTACCGTCCAAGATAATAATGCAGCCAAGTTAGGGGAGCAGGCGGACAAGTCTGGTACTGATTGTGGGTTCTGACCAGGATATACTCGGTGTGTAGGTGTGCCATCGTTGATAACGCACACGTTTACTTTATCAAAAATATCCATTAAGGCTGTTGAGAATGCATCAGAGTGACATGAACCCCAAAAGATGTTGTGAGCATTGAAGTCGCCTAATATTATATGAGGAGGTGGAACTGAGGTTAAAAGAGAAGTTAATTCCGGAACGAGATCTAAATCGGGATGGGGAATATATATGGAAATGAAGCTAATGCCCATAACCTTGGCGGCTACGGCATTAATTCCATTTGCATGCGGAGGAAGGGGAATTTGAGAGAAGGGGTAAGAACGCTTAATCAATAAGGCACATCCGGCACGTCCATCGTCACGGTCCTCCCTGAGGCACGCGAAGCCCGGTACTCGGAAAAGGGAGCCGGGCCTAAACCATGTCTCCGAGATGGCCGCAACACAGACAGAATGGTCATTTATCAGCTGGATAATTTCTGGTTTTTTGGGAATAACACTGCGGCTATTCCATTGTAGAAATGTGGCCTGGTGGTGGGCCATTAAGAAAACTAGCGGCGAGGTTTTGAACAAGTGTCATGAAAGATGGTGCAACGTTGTGCGGTAAACAATCGCTCCATTTAGCGATGATGTTAGCGAGTAACTTAAGAATGATTGTCATTAAATCCTCATTTGGAGTCACATTATTGCCAGAGTCATTAAGAGCGTGTCCATTGGGTAGTTGGGATGGTGGGGGTCGAACCATGTTATTATAGGCCTGCTGATCATATCCAGGAGACAGGGGGGTCCTTGGCTGGGGTGTTGTAAAGACTGTTTTACGGTATGAGGTTCTTGGGGGAGTGGAAGTTGCATAAGACTGGCCTACAGGTGACTGCGGAAGTGGGGAAGATTCGTGTACAAACATATTAGCTATATCAGCATAGGCTCTACGTGCAACAGGGACCTGTGTAGCTGCTTCAGCATATGAAATATTCCTTTCTGACATTATCAGTTTAATTGTTTTCTGACGGTGGTGTTCAGGGCAGTTTTTATCAGTGGCAAAGTGATGACCATTGCAGAAAATACATCTGACATGTTCAGGGGCTACGTTGCAATCATCACCTGGGTGCTTTTGGGAACACTTATAGCAACGGGCATCCGAACGACATTGAGCCTGAATGTGCCCAAATCTAAGGCATTTCCTGCATTGGATTGACGGTAGCTGGTATACTTCCACTGTAAGTGAGGTATAATAGGCGAAAATTTTGGACGGTAATGTTTGACCTTCAAAGGTGACCACCCAGTGGTGGTCACCTGGGTCCCAACCCAGTCAGTACTGGGTTGGGACCCAGGATGGGGAGCCATCCTCTTTGAATATCTTTCTCTGCAAACGACGGGCTTTCAAAATCTTACCTTTTCCCTCTTCTAAATTTGTGCCCTTAACTAGGTCCACTATGGACCAATCCGTGGGAACACCTCGAACCAGACCCATGCGTGAGACATTATACGATGGAATGCTCGCAGTTAAATTGTTTTTTTCTAGGACTGGATTTTTGAGGACAAAGTTGGCATCAATGGCTGAATTAAAGGTTACCGAAACTCTGTTGCGGCCGACAGACTTGATCCCTTCCATCTTAATGTTTTTGACGTTGGCCCTAGTTAAGATCATACCTACATAGATGGCTTTCAGTGCGGAATTGGGGTTTGTAGATGTTTCCCTTGAAATATGTACAACAAACGGGCCTTCATCCTCAGTATTGTACGCGCGGGCTTCCTCACACAGATCTGGGTGTTTGTACAACTGGGGATTGCTGTCGTTATCGCTAGCCTGTTTGTTTGACTGGAGGTTGGCACTGGCATCTGATTCACTAGCTGTATGAACCTGTTCCAATATCTCTTTTGGTTCAGATGTCACAACTTTTTTTAAAGACGGCTCTGGCGATTCTACGCTAGGTGATAATTCTGATGTCTCCAGGGTTCTTTTCCTAGAGTTATTATCAGTATCCATGTCGACATGAGAATTATCATCGGCCTCGTCTGGAGGCTTCTCCTTCTCGTTTCCCTCCATTGGCCTAAGGGCCAAACATGCCTGACCCTACCTCAGAATAAATATATAATTAATTAACCCGATTTATTAAAAATATACCACCACCTGGTTAATTTAAGGGATGAAAAGTTATTTGTACAGGATAATAACCTAAAAGTGAACAGACTCACACGGCGCTCCTGTCAAAAGTCCACTACTATTTTATATTTACTATTAATCGAATGCTTACGTCTTGACTTATGAAAAAGATCATAACTCTTCTTGCCTTTCTGCTTATTATGTGTCTTATGCCATTTTCATAAGGTTCAATTTTATTTGACCTCCACTCATGGGAAATATTTATTGCACAAAAGAAAAACTTAAAGTACAAAAGGCGGACTTAATGCTATGAAGCATTCTCTACCAGTCAACCTTAAGGCAAAGCAGAGATTGTGGGCGGTGCTACTAATAATAAATAAAAGACAAATACATAAATACACACATATGGATATACATACATATACAATTTACATATACTAAATACATAAATAAATAGAAGACGAAACATACAAAACAGAGAAACTAAGAGACTTTCATTCCGCTAGCAAGGAGCGTACGTAAAGATTTTTTAAATGCAAACTTATTTGGGGAATTTCTGACATTAAAGGGAAGAGCGTTCCAAAGGCGCGCCACCTGCACAGTGATCGAGTTCGACATGAAGCCAGTTCGATGAATAGGGATGGACAGAGACAAATTGCCGGAAGAGCGAAGTTGACGGACGCGTGTAACGCCGTAATATTTAAAGAAAGGCTTGAGGTAAGCAGTAGAGTGTGGATCGTTAAGAACAGAAAAGAGAGTGCAAAGCATACGGAGATTACGTCGTTGACGGATTGGAAGCCAGCCAAGCTGAGAGCGGAAGGAGGAGACGTGATCATATTTACGAAGACAAAAGATGAAGCAAATACAATTATTGAGAAGGCGATCTAATTTATTGAGAAGTTCTTCATTTAAATCCGGATAGCACACATCACCGTAATCTATAATGGGTAGAATCAAGGTATTAATTAGTAAGATTTTAGTTTTAATGGGTAAGAAGTGTTTTAGCTTGTTAAGATAGTGAAGCGAGCCTATGACTTTCCGGCTGATTTCAGTAACCTGTGCTCTCCAACTAAGTGTACTGTCCAAAAGAACACCCAGATCCTTAACGCTATGACTAAACTGTATGGGTGTACCGTTGAAAGTTACAGGCGCAATCGTGTTAAGGTCTAGTCTAGCAAGTTGTCGGGAGCTACCAATAACGATAGCCTGGCACTTCGAAGGGTTAACAAAGAGACCGAACCTCTCAGACCACTGCTGAATATGTAATAGATCCCGGTTAAGTTTAATGATGCAACTGGGAAGGTCAGCCACGGCACACTGGTCGTAGAGTTGTAGGTCGTCGGCGTAAAGATGATAGGAACAGCGAAGGTCAGGTGTAATAAAATTAATAAAGGTTGAGAATAAATATTTGACAACGTCTCACTGACCTGCATTTTAATAATATGAATTTTATTGTTTGTCAATTTTCTTCTCCGAAATTGCTATGGGAACCAAACAAAGTTATGTACATGGCAATAATAGTACATAATATATCTATTTTTGATATACGGAATGTTGCCGCTTGATGTTTCTTTGGATTAATTGGTTATTGTATTGAAGTAATAATTTGTCACGCCCGGCCCATTACAAAGCAATTTTCGTGATTCTTAACCTTTATCTTTGAATGAAAAAATGATAATAAAGATCCTTAATGTTCATATTTTAATAGACAACCATGTCCATAATACATATTACAGTAGATAGTACCTGAACGAGGTATGTATTTAGCTTCACGTTTTGTGTGCCGCTTTATACGGGTGGACCTTTAGGAATATCAACGAAACGTTAGTAAACATGTATAGGTACCTCATTGTGCCTTTTATAGAAATGAGTGTACCTCGTCCTAAAAATATTGCGCTGATTCCGGGCGCAATGTCAAGCATGAGAATTTGTTACTCATAGACGCCTTATTAACGTTATACTCTTCTAACAAGTCGAGAAATAGCAAATAGCACTAAAAATATTATATTATAATGTTTTGTAATTTATGTCGTGGTGGAAACATGCACATGTCAATGTTAAACAAACCCGTGTCCCTTCCTAGCACCCTGGTATATCATCATCATCATCATCATCATATCAGCCGAAAGACGTCCACTGCTGAACATAGGCCTCCCCCAAAGAGTGCCACAATGAGCGGTCCTGCGCCACCCGCATCCAGCGGACTCCCGCGACCTTCACCAGGTCATCAGTCCACCTTGTGGGGGGTCTACCCACGCTGCGCCTTCCGGTTCGTGGTCGCCACTCGAGAACCTTTCCGCCCCAACGGCCATCGGTTCTACGAGCAATGTGCCCCGCCCACTGCCACTTTAGTTTAGCGATTCGGAGGGCTATATCGGTTACTTTGGTTCTGCTGCGGATGGCCTCATTTCTGATGCGATCACGCAGAGAGACTCCAACCATAGCCCTATTGCCCTTTGGGTGACTTTGAGCCTTCTTATGAGGCCTATTGTAAGCGACCACGTTTCAGTTCCATATGTCATCACTGGCAACACACACTGGTCAAAGACTTTCGTCTTGAGACACTGCGGAATATTGGACAAAAAGATGTGCCGTAGCTTCCCGAACGCTGCCCAACCGAGTCGGATTCGTCGATTGACCTCTTTCTCGAAGTTGGATCTACCTAACTGGACAGTCTGTCCTAAGTATATATAATCGTCCACAACTTCGAGTGTAAAGTCTCCGATTGTAACGGGAGTTGGTGCTACATGGGTATTTGACATGATCTTCGTCTTATCCATGTTCATCTTTAGACCAACTCGCTCGGAGGCTTTACTGAGGTCATCGAGCATCGTACTCAAATCCTCCATGGTCTCAACCAAGACTACTATATCGTCAGCAAACCGAAGGTGAGTGATGTACTCGCCGTTTATGTTAATGCCTAGCCTTCTCCAGTCCAGAGTCTTGAAAACATCCTCCAGTGCAGCGGTAAACAGTTTAGGAGAAATAACATCTCCTTGCCTGACTCCCCGCTGCAACGGAATAGGCTTCGAGTTCTGGTCCTGGAGTCGGACTGACATAGTGGCGTTCTCGTACAAACACTTCAGCACTTCGATATAGCGATAGTCCACTTGGCACCTCTGGAGAGATTGTAGTACAGCCCAGGTTTCGATCGAATCGAAGGCTTTCTCGTAGTCCACGAACGCTAAGCAGAGGGGCAGGTTATACTCCTCAGTCTTCTGTATAACCTGACGGAGCGTATGGATGTGGTCTACGGTACTAAAGCCTCTTCGGAAACCGGCTTGTTCGGGAGGCTGGAAGTCATCTAGCCTGCGTGCGAGACGGTTCGTAATGACTCTTGAAAACAGCTTATAGACATGGCTCAGAAGTGAAATGGGTCGGTAGTTCTTCAGTAACGCGTTATCGCCCTTTTTGAAGAACAATACCAACACACCTCTGTTCCATGCCTTAGGCGTTCTCCCTTCTAGTAAAACGGAGTCGAACAACTTCTGAAGGGCCATAAGGACCGGTTTACCACCCGTCTTCAGAAGTTCGGCTGTAATTCCGTCTTCACCAGGTGCCTTATTGTTTTTGAGCTGTTTAAGAGCCATTCTAATCTCGTACAGGCTGATGTCCGGGATGTCTTCGGTAAAATGTCGGGTCAGTCTAGCTCTAGGGTCTTCCGCCAGATCAACTTCAGGTCTGCTAGTTGATATGTACAGCCGTCCATAAAAGTCCTCTATCTCCGCCAGAAGCTCGGGTCTGGATGAAACGATTCTACCATCCTCAGTTTTTAATTTGGCGAGCTGGCTCTACCCAATAGACAGATCCCTTGCGAAAACTTTAGAGCCCTTATTCTGCTCAATGGCCTCTTCAATACGATTTGTATTGAATTGGCGCAAATCACGGGTAAGGGACTTAGAGATCCGTTTATTGAGCTGCCGGTATAATGACGCATCTCCTGAGGATTGCAGAACCATTTCTCTCCTTTCCTCGATGAGTTTCTGAGTGGAGTCAGAGAGCCTTTTGGTTCTGTTGCTCCGCTGGGCCTTAAAAAACTTAGACCCAGTGCTATGGACAGCTTCCACAAACCCGTTATTGAATTCGTCCACATCGCCGCCTAGCCAATCGAAACGGTTTTGGAGTTCCGGTTTTAACCGTATTGATCACAGAGACATCATTGAATATATGCGTCTTCGTTGACATGATGAAGTCAATCTCGTTTTTAGTTGCACCGTCGGGACTCATCCAGGTCCACTTCCTGTGCTCACGTTTCTTGAAGAAGGAGTTTATCATGTATAGTCCCTCCTTCTCCAAGAAGCCAGCCAGTAGTTGGCCCCGGTGGTTCCGACTTCCAAATCCAAATTGCCTCACTCTCAGCTCTTCACCATCTCTCTTGCCCAGTTTCGCGTTGAAGTCCCCCATAACAACGGTGAAGTAGGTTTTGGAGCTATGCATGGCCTTCGATATATCCTCATACATAGCCTCCACCTCGTCATCGGAGTGTGCCGAAGTCGGCGCATACACCTGTATGACCTTCAACGAGTACCTCTTGGATACTCTGAGTATAAGGTACGCCACCCTAGTCGACACACTCTCGATCTTCACCACGTTGTTCACAAGGGACTTATGGACGATGAACCCGACACCTCCCTGGGACTGTTGGTCGCCCTCCCGGAAATAAAGCAAGTTGCCGGACTTTAGGATTATCGTTTCCTCCCCCTCTCTTCGGACTTCAGATAACCCTATGACATCCCAACGCAACTTGCTCAATCCTTCCTCCAGTTCCACTATCTTTTCGTCGGTCCGCAGTGTACGCGTGTTATAAGTTGCCCGGGCCAGAAGTCGTCGGTGGTGGTAGCCGGATCTTCGCCAGAGATTCTTAGCACCCCTGACCCCGCTAGTACCCTGGCCGCTACCATAACCAGGGCACCGGGGGTCGCCGGACACTCGGGGCCGTGGTTTTTGTCTTCTTTCCATGGGGGGTGAATGCCGTAATCGCCACGCTTGGCATGCGGGTTGGCGATCGCAGTATCTCCACCGCACTCCGAGGATGCTGCTGCCCATCCCCCGGTGGTCTTGGCCGTAGTTTTAGGACATACTCCGGGTCCGACATACTCCGGGCCCTGGTATATAATTACGGATAATTATGGTCTATCTAGGTATAAAAAACCCCTTCTCCTCCCTACATACAAAGGTTCCCTTAATACAAAAGCGATAGAACGGCAAATAGAGATGCAACTCTAGATGTTGCTCTGAACACAGCCTGAACGGTACCCGAAAATGAAGGTTGTTGAGCGCATCGTCAATCAATATTGCTGCAGATCCTCAGCCCTCCATTACAGTGATGGACGATGGGCCCGACTGTGGAAGCAGGTCAAACTATTATCACCCAGCGCCCAACCAACCGTTATCTATTTATCTACTTAAGTAATAGTCGCGTTTTACAGATACGCACAGCCTACGATACGATATGGAGACATGTAGGCGTCCTCACTCAAATATTACCTTCCAAAAATAGTCATGATATTCCTGACAGTTATCCCATCACCCCCTACCTCGGCTTTGAATATGATCCAATACGCAATTAAATAAATAATAAATAAATGAATAAATATTATAGGACAATCTTACACAAACCGCCCTAGTCCCACAGCTCAATAAGGCTTGTGTTGTGGGTACTAGACGATGATATATAATACATAGATATAGATAAGTACTAAAATACATAGAAAACATCCATAACTCAGGTACAAATATCTCCCCCCGCTATAATCGAAAAAAGTTTTTGTTTTTTTCCGTAGAAAGCAAATGAAATATTAGGAAATGACACATTTTCCTCTTTCACGTGTTACTGACCCACTTACTGATATCTATCGGTACGTGACATGATAATACTTGGGTATGCTAGGCATGAGATCTCAAGCAGTTAAGTACATACAATATCAAAATTTTACGTGCGTAGCGTGGTTATGTAACATGTCTAGTATTTCATATGGACAGAGACAAGTTAAAAATAATTACTGTTATTTTCACTCAGCTGCGGTTTCTTTCATGCGGCGACGGTGTGCGAACGAGATAGCCCTATGTATGTAGACATGCATAGCGGCCTCCTAGCACAGTCGGTAGTGACGCTGCCTATGAAGCAGGAGGTCCCGGGTTCGAATCCTGGTCAGGGCATTTATTCATGTGTTCATCACGGATATCTGTTCCTGAGTTTATGGACGTTTTCTATGTATTTATCTTTTATATATATCGTCGCATAGTACCCACAACACAAGCCTTATTGAGCTTACTGTGGTACTAGGTTGATTTGTGTAAGATTGTCCCATAATATTTATTTATTTATTATCTATTATTATAGCGCTATATAGTTCGCACACCGTATAGATAGCGCTGTCACGCTTGCACACCGTCGCCGCATCAACGCCAGTGTGATAATCGCCTTACAGGCGGTTGTGCCGGAGTAGCGTCAGTGTGCTCTTTAAGAGTGTAAAATGGATAGCGTATTGCTGCTAATATTATATTTCGTTATTATTTAAAATAATTAGATTAAGCCAAATTTGCCATCCTGCAAATTTGGCTAAATCAACAGATACCTGAATAGAGGGAAACGCTAGGTAGAGATATAATAAAACGTAAGCCATCTTACTATTTACATTAAATAATGACATGAACAGTCTTTATTATTTACTTGTCTCTGGTATTTTATCGGTTTTTGTTGTGAGCTACAATAAATCACCCGGTTTGTGATGCAATTTTCCTAAATAATTTCCTATAAATATGTCGTACTCTATGTAAAAGAATGAAAGTCCCACAACTATGGTTTACGTTAAACTTGTTTTGTTGGCTTTGGTAGCATCCTTGTGGGAGGTGAGTTCTCATTGCAATTGCATTGTATCTATACAGGGTGACATCTGAGACGTGATCAGTTATATGTTTTTCTAACTCCATAAACAACTAGCAGTTGAATGCCCCGACTTTTACTAAAATCAGCCAATTTTTTTAGTATATTGTATAAGTAAATTGAATTACCTCTGAAATGGAACTGTCGTTAATAACAATTTTGTCATTTATTCCGGATAAAATGTAATTTAATATATTTTTTTTACCTTAAATATCTTATAAAACTATTTTACACTACAGTTATCACGTCTGAAATAAAAATAAATGACAAAAAATAAAAATAAAATAAATGCCTGATTTTAGTACGACTCAGGGCAATCAATTCGTAGTTGTTTATTTAGTTAGAAAAACATATAACTGATCACGTCTCAGATGTCACCCTGTATACAACAAGGGAAATTTTGGCCAAAATAATGAAATGAGGTATTATAAGGTTCTTCTAAGAAGAAGTGTATAGGTTTTTAAATGGTAGGCAAGGCGCATGTGGATCTTCTGGAGTTTTAGGCGTCCATGTGCCGGATTCTAATTTTATAATACATTAACAATACAATAACAACACAACCTATCTCAAACATAACTCCAACACACAACACACAATCAAAAAATATTGAAGTTGTATTGGAGTTGCGTTGGAATATTTCTCAAGCTAATTTTGATATTTCTGATTCAGATGCATAGGTCCATATCTCTCATAAACTCGACGTACACTGAGTAGGTATTATAGAGGTACAGTCGCCATCAAATATGTATTTATATATCAAAGCGGCCAGGGTACTGTAAAATATCTGAACATGCACTTTATCGCCCTGAAAATAGAGGCGCTGTACAGATTGACCACCGTGGCGACTCCGATATGTCTGATGGCGACTGTACTTATGTTTTTTTGCCGAAACCGAAACAGAAGGTTCCGCTATGGGTCCAGTTTCGGCCGAAACCGAAACCGCAACCGAAACTTTGATAGACGTGTTAAAAATAGTACATATTTATTTCAGTTACTAAGTATGTCAGTAAGCCGTTGTACAGTCACCATCAGATATATCGGAGCGGCCAAGTTGGTCACAAATATCTGTCCAGCCCCTATTGTCAAGGAACTTTATCGCCTTGACAATAGGGGCGTTGTGTAGATATTTTTGAGTTCCGCTCTGATATATTTGATGGTGACTGTACAACGGCGATTTTATCAGTTAAAAACGTTGTGACAGAACTACGGTCAGATTAAGTACAACGTTAAAAGTTTCGGCGCGGCCGAAAGGTACGTTTTTTTTGGCCGAAACCGATACCGAAACTTCGGTCGGACACTAGTTTCAGTATAATAAAATGTACCATTGTTTTAGGTGACAGAAGGTGGGTACGTACGGCGCGTCAAGGTTAACCCATACGACGTTCTGCCGTACGTTCCACGCGCCGTGCCACGTATCATCTGCACCGGCAGCAGAGAGCGCGCGCTGGAAAATATTATCTCTAAATTAATAAGTGCGTTAATTGTAACCAATTTGGACCAGAGCCGAGGTTCTGGAGGCGGTGGCAGCGGAGTAGGTGGTGGCAATGGTGGTGGATCCGGTAGCGGTGGAGGTAATGGAGGCAGCGGTGGGTCCGGATCTCCTCTTACGTTGGCGTCGCTGTTAGGTATAGACATAAGTGCGCTCGGACAGACGCTTGTGGACCTCGAGGTGTTGCCTGACAGCATTGTTAGCGATTAAGTAATATATTCTGTAGGACCCCAAGTTCTTACAATCAGCCGCCGTTTGCGAAAGTTTGGCAATCAATAGGGATAAATCAATAAAAATTATATGTATGCAATATTACTAATATTGGTTTTATTGATGCACATGCACAAGACTTAGCTTGTTATTTATTTCTTTATCGTATGGCTACATGTCACTGGACATAGCTAGGCATTTCTTATCTGGGATAGTAGTAGTGGGAAAGCAGATGATGAAGAAAATCCAGTGAGTGCTGCGAGGTC
Source organism: Pammene aurita (assembly GCA_947086415.1). Lineage (NCBI taxonomy): Eukaryota > Metazoa > Arthropoda > Insecta > Lepidoptera > Tortricidae > Pammene > Pammene aurita. Next base: position 7,944,654 of record OX352294.1, read on the forward strand.
CAGATGGGACAGTGCAGCTGCCAAGTTTGTTACTCTTTTAGCACCACCCAGGGATCACGTGTAGGGTTGTCAAAGGTGTTTCCTAACTTAGCTTGTGCCATTTATTCTTGTATTAATCTAAAAACTGCCCTAATGCATTTACAATACAAGCAACGCATTTATTCCGCGTTCGCAGTGCAGCGGCAGTGTAAACGCACATTTATACTGATTTAAACTTACACGATTTTCACTCATTATTTTGACAAAAACGGGACTTAATCGCGTACACTTACTTTTATTATTTCCCTGACGTTTCGAGCGTGCCGTAACGCTCGTGGTAACCTTAATTACTTGTAAAAGCCTTGTTACATTTGTCCTAGTTAGCTTCCTAAATTATTTAGTTTTTAAATTTAATCAAGTGTAACCGCATTTAGTAAGTAAATTTACTATGACAACTAGTTAGGATCCTAATTAGGATGCTAGTTAGGACACAAAAAAAAGTAAAGTGTAACAGGGCCTTAAGTGACACTATGAAAAGCAGATATTACAGAACACTCCGCCAGCTTACCTCAACCTACAACTAGTCTAATAATATCGCAAATGACACTGCAGAAATCGTCCAAATGTGGGTACTCCAATATCGTTCCGCGGCCGTAGACTGTAGAGTTTGTCTAAAGCCCGCTCCACACTCTCGACAAAACTACACCAGACTTGCCGAATACGAGAGTGTAGAGTGAAGTGAGTATTCATCTATGTTCGTATTGTCTCGCGTATATTCGTGTTGTCTCCAGCAGTGTTGGCCGTTAATTTCAATTAGAATTGAAAATTGATCAATAAGATTGAAGATTAATTCCGTAACTAATCAATTACACTAACATCAATTTTTACTAACGTTAGTTCGCATTGATTTTGTGACGTCGTCAATTACACTAACCGTCAATTAGAATTAACCTATTAGTTACACTAACGTCTCGAAACTTTAATAAGAATTACAGTCAATTAGATTAACGTTAGTGTAACTAAATTAATCCTGTCTTACACTAATAATTAATTTTAAAACTGCATCTCGGGTTCGGAAGTCGGGACCAATATCACAAGATGGAGCTCATGCTGGACCCTAGGGCTACCTACTGGATCTCGGGTTTGGCGCATCATAGACTCATGCTGTTTGGGCTCATTCGACTTGTACTGATGAGCAGATGGTACCGGTATCAAAATCTGGAGCTCATGCTGGACCCTGGGGATCCCTACTGGATCTCGGGTTTGGCGCATCATAGACTCATGCTGTTTGGGCTCATTCGACTTGTACTGATGAGCAGAGGGTACCAGTATCAAAATCTGGAGCCAATGCTGGACCCTGGGGATCCCTACTGGATCTCGGGTTTGGCGCATCGTAGACTCATGCTGTTTGGGCTCATTCGACTTGTACTGATGAGCAGATGGTACCAGTATCAAAATCTGGAGGTCATGCTGGACCCTGGGGATCCCTACTGGATCTCGGGTTTGGCGCATCATAGACTCATGCTGTTTGGGCTCATTCGACTTGTACTGATGAGCAGATGGTACCGGTATCAAAATCTGGAGGTCATGCTGGACCCTGGGGATCCCTACTGGATCTCGGGTTTGGCGCATCATAGACTCATGCTGTTTGGGCTCATTCGACTTGTACTGATGAGCAGATGGTACCGGTATCAAAATCTGGAGCTCCTTTTAACTTTTACTTTCTTAGTAAAAGTCAAAGTGAAAGTGAAAGTGAAAGAGAAAGTGAAAGTCAAAGTCAAAGTCAAAGTGAAAGTCAACGTGAAAGTGAAAGTGAAAGGGAAAGTGAAAGGGAAAGTGAAAGTGAACGTGAAAGTGAAAGTGACAGTCAAAGTGAAAGTGAAAGTCAAAGTGAAAGTCAAAGTGAAAGTCAAAGTCAAAGTCAAAGTCAAAGTCAAAGTCAAGGTCAAGGTCAAATGTCAAAGGTCAAAGGTCAAAAGTAAAAGTAAAAAGGAGCTATACCGGTACCATCTGCTCATCAGTACAGGTCGAATGAGCCCAAATAGCATGAGTCTATGATGCGCCAAACCCGAGATCCAGTAAGGATCCCCAGGGTCCAGCATGAGCTCCAGATTTTGATACCGGTACCATCTGCTCATCAGTACATGTGGAATGAGCCCAAACAGCATGAGTCTATGATGCGCCAAACCCGAGATCCAGTAGGGATCCCCAGGGTCCAGCATGAGCTCCAGATTTTGATCCCGGTACCATCTGCTCATCAGTACAAGTCGAATGAGCCCAAACAGCATGAGTCTATGATGCGCCAAACCCGAGATCCAGTAGGGATCCCCAGGGTCCAGCATGAGCTCCAGATTTTGATCCCGGTACCATCTGCTCATCAGTACAAGTCGAATGAGCCCAAACAGCATGAGTCTATGATGCGCCAAACCCGAGATCCAGTAGGGATCCCCAGGGTCCAGCATGAGCTCCAGATTTTGATCCCGGTACCATCTGCTCATCAGTACAAGTCGAATGAGCCCAAACAGCATGAGTCTATGATGCACCAAACCCGAGATCCAGTAGGGATCCCCAGGGTCCAGCATGACTTCCATCTTAGGATACCGGTCCCATTGCTTATTAATACAAGCCCCCGAGTCCATAGTCAAAATCGAAACAAAAATCAAAACCTCGTAGCTTAACCTAAATTCGCGTTTAGTTAGGTAAATTATTAATGTCAATTACCAATTCAATCTACACTAAAAATTAAATTAATGTTTCAATTTTTGAGAAAGACTAAAAATTAAATATCTTCAATTATTAGTTATTCGCAAAGGATTAACACGTTAGTTACAATTAATTTCAATTCTAATTGAAATCAATTTGCACTAAACTATTAGTGTTCAATTTTAACTAACGTGTTTCAATCTTCAATTTTTAATTTTCAATTACACTAACGTTCGGCCAACACTGGTCTCCAGTACGTGTCAGAACATCAAATGTATCGGCAAATATCTCAGCAAAATCGTCTCGTGTAGTTTTATCGAGAGTGTGAGCGGGCTTAAAGTTCTAAACCAAACATTTCAATCTCAGTTTCATAATTTTATTAATGGCATGAACTTTCAAATTACTTTAAAGCATGAGCGAATAGACTGTACAAGTGTACACTGCACTGAATCAGATAAGAAGCTAAATAGTTCGTTAAAAAAAATGTGCTAAGCAGAAACGTCCGCTAGCGAAATTTACGCTACGCGTCTCCCTGTGACGTAAGCATAGAAGGAACAGATGTAAAAATTCACAGTGTTGCCAACTGGAATGGTTCTGAATATGCTAGAGTGAGGATGAAAAAATGCTAATAATATGCCAACTTCATTTGATATGTGCCCTTGAGCCTATAATCTCGGATGTGGTTCCACCATACCATAGCAAAGAAATTATGCCTGACCTGATCAAATCGGCCAAATTTTCTGAGAAAAGTACAAGGATTATGTAGTGACTGGGCATTTTTGTGAGAGTCTTGGTAACAACCATGTGTAAAGGTCCCCAACTATGTAAAAAAAATACCCGTTCGAAAACAGATACCTACCTATACAGTTTTTAATAACAGAAATTAATTATCTTATGAAATACGAGTAATATCGTTGTACCCTGCTTTCTTGCTTCGTATAAATGTGCTAAATAAATATGCTATATGCTAAATGGTAAAAGAAAATGCTGATTGAGATGATAGTATGCTAGATCTGAAAGGTCGCAACACTCGCAATCTTGCTCGAAGCTGTGAATTTTTCCATTTTCCTTTGTATTATCGAACGAGTATTGCTTACGGAGCGTAAGCAAAGTGAAGTTCTTTCAAACAACTTTGGCTACCTAGACGTCTGTGCATTTCTATGGCTTTTTGATTTTGAATAATTGTCGCGCGATAACTTTAGTAACGTTTTTCTGATTTGTATGAAATTTGTTGAGGTTGTAGGTAGAGCTTAATACAATTTGAAAGTTCGTTCATGAGCATGATCGATCGAGGGGTTATGGAGCTAGAAGGCTCGAAAAAATCATCATTAGGGTCTTGTTATATTGGTCAACTCGTTTGTAAGAAAATCGCGAGTTCTCAGTTCGAGGCGGACTACTATAAAAAAATTAAGTTATATTTATATCTATACCTACTTTTATCGAACGAGCGGAGCGTAAGTGAAGAGAAGTTCTTACAGACAACTTCGGACACAACAGAACTGTCAACTACTTAGACGTCTGTGCATTTCTATGGCTTTTTGATTTTCAATAGTCGTTCCACCATAACTTTAGTAACGTTTTTCTGATCTCACGTAAATATAATTATAGATTTCATAAATGAGCAGGATCGATCAAAGGGTCATGGAGCTAGAAGGCGCAAAACTATCTTCATAAGGGTCTTGTTATATTGGTCAACCCGTTTGCGAGTAAATCGCGAGTACTGTTTGAGGCGGAGTACTAGCTAGTAATAATAAAATAATACTTAGTCAATTAGAAACAGAAATTCCCTCCATTTGTCGAATGATTTACAAATAAATAATCTACTGACAGTCACCAACGTATCTATTTGCCGATATTTCCGGGGTAATACCTATTGATTTATAATGCCTATAAGAAGTAATTAATTGTGGTAATAGACTAAGAGCTGGCCACGTCAGATTTGACGCAATAATGAGAGCAAGGAAATCCATCTAGTAAGTTTAAATACAATCCTTATTGCTAGATCCGGGCATCTGGCAGCTTTTAATGGGTGGAGTGGAGGTCAGTCAGAGTGACAGACTAGCAAAATTTTTCAGTTGAAAAAAGTAATACCAAGATAGGTAAAAACTGCCGGAGTTGTCTTATTTATGGACGGATCCTATATTTTAACATTAGAACAAAAAACATTGCGTATTATTTGGGAAACAGAAACAGTAGGCGAAAAACTATGAATTACATTGAGTAAACTTCGTTTTGGACTAGATACTTTCCCCCATAATGTGGGTTTTGGCAATAATGTAATCTAATTACTTATTCACATAATTTCTCATAATACTGCATCAAAACCACCAGGATTTGTATTCTTACACTGGCTTGCATTCTTTGATCTCCACCACCTTACAGCTGCCAGATGTCGGGATCTAGAAAGAAGCATAGTATAGCAAACTAACGAAAGGGGTTTCATCGTTCTCAATCTCATTATTGTGTCATATCTGACGTGGCTAGCTCTCCGTCTATAAATGTTAACTTCATTACAATCAAATTACCTTTATTAATGACAGCTATAAAACAACAAATGTTTTCTTAGAGATTCATTAGTGAGTGATTAAAGCTGCGACATGGACCTTAAATTAGCGGCTGTTTTAACGGTAAGTTCGTGAGATAAAATATTATCCCCGTTCGCCTTTAAATTGTCTGTATCAGCCGCTATAATATCTACATGAAGTAGAGAAGTTTTAGTTGTTTATTCAATTGTATTATTTATAAAAGACTCACTGAGCCATTGAATACGTCGTGATCAGCATGAAAGTTCCCTGCAGCCTGCAATTCAATTTCTTATTCGGTATTATATAATCAATCCAAGTTATTTTGGTATTTGCTGTAAAACATTTAATTCAAGTTCAAGTAAATTACACTTCTAACACTAACATCACATTACATTGTAGTCAGGCTAGCGCTAGGGTAGTAGTTTGGTATTAAAGGAAAACGAGAACAATATGTAACAGTATGTTTTTTTTACCATAGGATCACTTATTTATTGCAGATCACGGTCCTAGCTTTTGTGACCGGCAACCCAGTTCCACCTGGAAACCCCAACCCGACAGTACCGCCTAGTGGTCCGAAATACGTCCCTGTATTCGTCTCCTCTGATGCCCTCAATCGTTTAAACGAAAAAGACGGACAAGGTCCAACCCAGCCCGAACCTGAGCCAGAGAAATCTAACAATAATGTTCTCTACGGCCCTCCTGCTCCGGTATACGAACATCAGCCGGACCAACGTGAACCTAGCTACTCTCCTCCGCCACAAAATTATCAAAATAAACCACAGATTCAGCAACAGTACCCAAATATGCAAGCTCCAACACAGCAAGTTTATCCTCAAGTTCAACAACCTATGCAACAGCAACAATCTTATGTAGTTAATCAGCAACCTTTTCAAAGTCAGCAGCCGAATCAGATGCAGCAATATCAAATCAGTCAACCTCAGTCTCAACCTTTGTATCCAATAAACCAACAACAGCAAATCCAACCCATTGTTGCTCAACAGACAAGCCAACAACCGATATACGGCCACCAACAGCAAATATTACAGCCTCTTGGCTTAAATCAGCATCCGCTTATGAACCAGCAGCAACTAGTAGCTCAACCAATCCAGACATATCAGCAGCCAAATCTACTGATCAGTCAACCAAACCAGCAGACAATGTTAACACAATCAACACAACCCTTGTTGATAAGCCAGCAAGCTCCAATGCCGAATCAGCAAATATTATTGCAGCAACCAAACCAAAATGGACAAATGCAGGCTCAAATACCAAACCAGCAAGCGATAATCTTACAGCAACCAAATCAACAAATGGTCACCAGCCCGATACTCCAACCTAATCCAGTAAATCCAGGGTACATTCAGAACCAAAACCAGAATGTGTACGCGGTTGTCCCTATAAATGGACAGAATCTGGGATCGAACCAAAACGTTGGCTCCAACACTTATCTAGTGCCAGTGCAACAAGTGCCTAATCAAGTGTTCGCTGTGAATTCTGGATAGTATATTACTTTTACACCGTGCTGTTTCTATCATTGTATATCACACACTCATAATAACTGTCTCATTTTCTCCAGTCAATTTGTTGTACTTGAAATTTAAAGTTGTTGTATAGCCACTAACACTAAACCAAAAGAAATCGACGGACCCGGAGTATGTCTTTTAGTTTAAGAGGCTGACAACACCCGATGACCTTCAAATTGACTTTACTCAAACAGTGTTTTAGCTATAACTCCTTGTTTTGAGAAAGTAAAAAAAATACATGTTATTATTCGTTATATTTGGAAGAACTTCGTTGATTCCGATACACGATTGGACGAAATCGGCTCGATAGAAAATAATTCCAAAGTTACATCTTAAAATTTGCTTTAAACAGTCGTATGTCTTTAGTTTCTTGACTTATACGTCTGTAACTAAGGATAAAATTCCACCGCACTAATACTAAAAACTTCGTTGTTTTATATTTCTCAATTAATGCGTAGTTTTTTTTAATTCATCATTTTGCAAAATTTGCGATGAGCTCCCATAGTAATCGTAACACAGTGTTTCTCTTTCACTCGCGTTGAAAAAGATAGGGAGGGAATTTAGCTGTTGTCAGCCCCTTAGAGAGGTGTGAGCACTGCGAATGGCATCTCGCTAAGTGTGGTAGGGGTAGGGCACGTTCAGCGAATGTCATCTCGCTCAAATCTGGAGCAGAGCCCGACTGGGGAAGTACCTCCACCTTACAGAAAACCACAGCGAAATAGCACTAGACCCTACTCATATATAGTGTTATGTTCCTGCTGGTGAGTAAGGTTGCCAAAGAGCTCAAAGAGGACAAGAGGACCCAGTGTGTTGACGATGAGGGACCTTCTTGTTACTTTAGCCGTCAACACAGTGAATCCTCCTTTTTGTAAAGGGTCGGCAACGCCCATGTGACTCCTTTGGTATAAAATCGACAAGTATTTTAATTTAAAGCATAGCCTAGTGGTAGGTAACATGGCGTTGTAAATTATCTACCCAGACTACACCTAAGTAGTTGGCTATGCTCTCTCGAATTGTATCTATTATGTTAAAACCCTACACTTACGGTAATTCTGTAAAGTAAGAATAGCATTTTATGCTGGGTCGGCACACATTTAAACCATTTGAAACCGTTACAAAGAACTTAATTGGCAACGATTTTACAATCAACTTAAGTAAAATGGCTAACTTAAATGGGCTTGTAGGATACAAGGGATGCCACGTTTTAGAACAACACATTTTAGAAGAACATTGTACATAATCATTATTGGCTATATGCATAACAGTGGCGTCGTCTGGCGGCTTTATACCGCGACGGCCTTTGCTTTTAGTCCTCCCACGCGTGTAATCCCTAATATTTTAAGTATATACAAAAAAGGTAATAATATTAACACAGTTTTTTTTTTAAGTTTTTGCAATGCCCTTATAATTTTGATTTGTCTCTATGATTACGGCAATGTCGGCACCGGCATCGGCAGCGGCATGACGGGTCGTTTACCTGCCATACCATATCGTGGATTCGTGGTATAAAATAAAAATCAAATAGTAAGGTAAGGAGCAACCCTAACTCTACTATAGGTAGGATAGGTAAGTAAAACTTAATTACTGACTAATGCACCTACCGGTAGGGTTTTATTTAGCATTCTATTGCGCTTTAAACTAATCTGGCTGTTTATATTGGCTGCATTGATTGGCTTATTCACTCAATACTTAAAGTATCCTCAATTAGATATATTATAATAAATATAACACCTATCTTGGTTTATTTTCATACACTTTAAAAACTTTTATCACCACGTCTAACAAGCTGCTACGGAAATGTAAATCCCTAATTAGCCAAGTTTTTTCCGAGGCATCCTTCAACTTGTGACTAGCAAATAACACTCATTACTCTTCTTTGCCAACTGTAAAAACAGTGTAATAATACACACGTCAACCAATCCCTAACGAGGGTAACCAGTTCTAAATCACTTTAGTTACATAACATTTTCCAAAGAAAAACTAGATCTTTGTAACTGCCGCGTTTAGCAGGATGGGTTGGCGGTTCATAATAATGATAACGCAAAAAGAATTATTGTAGCACGTTTAGATAAATTGAAATGATAAAAGGAGAAACAATTTAGTCTGGCTCGTGAGGTCGAGACAGCGTGACAATTTTTACAAAAATAGAAATAAACACACCGGCCAAGAGCTTGTCGGACCATGCTAAGTGTAGGGTTCCGTAGATGCCAGCCTGTTACAATACATCCGTTCAATAGGTCGGTCATTAAGCATTGGCGTATCTAGAGATATTTTCCAGGGGGGGCCTGGCCCCTGCCTTGTTGAGATACATTGGGATTGGGACATTTGGGACCCCAATGTACCCGAATGAAGTCTAGACTATCTGAAGTGGTCAGTGACAGAATGTGGTGAATGGCGTGGTGTATCATAGTTATATAACAAAAATAATTTGAAATTATAAAATCGTGTTCATTGTTCATGCCTTACTTTAAGTGCCTCCCAGTTTTTTTTAATGCTCGTATCAGGCTCACAAGGTGATTTAATAACCAACATAAAATAGTGAGCTCGTAGGTGTAGAGCATTTTTAGGGTTCCGTAGCCAAATGGCCAAAAACGGAACCCTTATGCATTCGTCATGTCAGTCTGTCTGTCCGTCCGTATGGCACAGCTATTTTACACGGAAGCTATACGACGTATCTGAATAAAATTTACACATAAGGTGTATTTTGTATGCCGCTACTTAGTTATGTAGTTAAATTTGAAAAAAAAAAAAAATTTTTGTTACCTTAAGTTTTCATATTGTATAGGTACCTTGAAATTGTTATTAAGTGAAGTTTTCTAGATAGCAGAACTGAAATTGAAAAAATTGTGCGCATCGAGAAAAAGTTGTGAACTTTTGACGATGGATAGAGTGCCCCACGATGAATATTTTTTAGTATTGGAGGTCGGTAAAATTTTTGGATCTTCACATCAAAATCAGGGGTCCCGTGCAATATGTTTTTACTCTCTGGTTAAGGCTGCTAGGGGTTGTGTAGTATATAACGTTCTAGAAAATAATATTTTTTTGAGTGTTTTTCCTCTCCGCAGAACTTTTTTTTAAATATGGATTTTTACTTTTTTAATATCAAAAATGAATTCTGCATGTCTGTTTTATAAGGAAACGATACCACACACCCCCTAGCAGCCTTAACCAGAGAGTAAAAACATATTGCACGGGACCCCTGATTTTGACTTGAAGGTCCAAAAATTTTACGGACCTCCAATACTAAAAAATATTCATCGTGGGGCACTCTATCCATCGTCAAATGTTCACAACTTTTTCTCGATGCGCGCAATTTTTTTCACTTTTGTACTGAGAGGAAACCCTACTAAGATATATAAATAAAATATAACATTTTACGTCATGGTACATTGTTATGATAGGGAAATAATACTTAACATCAAAATCGTAAACAAAAAACTGCTATGCTCAACACTACTGGCCAAGGCTGTATTTGTGTCCGACAATAATCAAAATTGTTCCGATTTTGTTCAACACTACTAATGATGCCTTTTATCATGGTACCGGCTTAACAAAGCGCGCCAATGTTCCTCAGCCAATCGCCTGCGCTCGCTAGCCGTATTGCGTTATGGCGCCAAATTCCAATCTCCGTCAATTGTTTCGTATTTACTTCAAGTTATAAAACAAAATGGAAACTGAAATTAAGTAAATACGGAATGTACTATATACATAGGTTATAGTGAATTGGCGGTTGTAGGACTTAATAGGTGATTTATTTTGACAGTATTTTTGTGAATTTCAAACCGGTAACCCAACATCTTGGGGTGGGCACCAGACTATTCTGGGGTGGGCACGGCCCACCCGGCCCCCCCTCTATATACGCCTATGTCATTAAGGGATATTTAGTGACGCTTACGTCATTTTACTATCCGGCACTTACGTCCTTTCACTTCACGGTCAACCGATTTTATTCAATATAGTTTTCATTGAAAGTACTTCAGCCCTTTTTTTTACGTGGAGGAATGCATTTAGGCATCCCGCCTAGCCGGGGAACTAGGACGGGTATGTTGGACTCGTCAGCAAGGGCCGACACTACCAACTAAACCATCCACGGTATGCCCGTCCGCCGTGCAGCGTTGGTGACGGTGACACGGGATCGCGTAAGCATTCAACCGCGAACACCGCCTGCTGCGACAGCCGAAGCTGTCCCCTCGCTGGGGCCGAAGCCGCCGCAGCCGAAGCTCCCCCTCCCGAAGGTAGCGTGCAGGGCGACACCACACGCTGGTCCCTCATGACAACCTCCACGCCGGGAGCAGGTAGAAAAACCCCGGGTTCCACCCACTCAGGTTGCCTTCGCGATTTTTTTGGAGGTGGTCATCCTCGCAGCCAACATCCAGCACCGGCTTGGTGTTGACCCCCGGTCCGTCATCATAGGCCCTCTGCCTAGACAGGTTACGGGGCCGCAGTTTTATACAGGACAGCGGCATACCTGTCCCTCGCCCAAAGGCCCCCTCCAGCCAACACTCAGGAGTACTCTCCCTAAAGGAGAAATCTCCCTGTGCGGAACCCCCCAAACCCCCCACACAGGATTAGCAGCACCGGTAAGAAAACTTTGGGGTCCACCAAGAGACCGCTTACCGTTCGTTGCCCCCAGGATGCACCGTCCAGGAACCCTTCCCTTTCCCCCGGATCAACCGGATCAGAAAGAATGAGAAGGGCCCTGGCACTCGAGGAGGTTTCCCGTCATAGCACCCCAAAGTACTTCAGGCCTCACTTCCATGATTTTTTTTTCAAATTGTTTGGACCCACGGTTCAAAAGCTAGATGGGCGCCCTTTTTAGGGTGCCGTAGTCAACTAGTTGAAACTTTCAGAGCTATTATTTACGAAACTGTTATTTTTATCCAAAAATGCTTTAAACACATCTATTCTTTTTGAAAGACCTATCCAACGATACCTAACACGTTAGGGTTGGAGCGAAAATATAACACCCCCCACTTCATGTGTACGAGAGGTACCTATACCCAAATAAATAAATAAATTCCAATTTTTATTCTACCACTTTGTCGGCGTGATTAATGAACATAATACCAAATTTCAACTTTCTAGTGCTAAAGATCACTGAGCTAGACAGACCGACAGACAGACGGAAGGACGGACATGGCGAAATTATAAGGGTTCCTAGTTGACTACAGAACCCTAAAAATTGTCATAATATGTCTACATCTGTCTTTACAGAGAGTGAGCACAGAGCATGGAAATTTATGTCTTCTTTACTGTATTTATTTTTGATAGTTGGGTTTCTGATTTAATGCCTTAATTGTTCAAGAAAACTTGACATGGATGCTTGATATCAATGTGTATTTTTACGAGAATTGAAAACTATATTATCTACCTACTAAGATACTCCTTGCCTGACGAGAAGAATACGTACGTATGTAAGTAGGTAGGTATCTACCTACTTGCATATAGGTAATGAATTGATTCCAATTCCATCCCTGACAAATTCCATTCCTGAAGGAATGGCCACACTAATGTTAGGGAATTGTAGGAAAAAAAATTTCTAGCTATATATATATTTCCATATACAACCTTAATTTCGCTCCTTCTATCGCACTATTTAATCATATTTACTGAAAGATAACCCCTGCTATTCCTGCTACCCAATGATCTCCACAACGACCAGTCAACCTGCATGTTTAATGCGGGTTTTTCTTCGGAGTTGAACAAATCCTCAGTACGATTTGTTAGGAGGCTTACCAAGTTCTATTTCTGGCCGCCCAGTCAAGAACTCATGGATATACTGGATGATTCATGAGACGTGAGCAGGCTTAACACTACGGATTCAGTTAAAAATAAGCTATTGTTTGATATCAGTATTAGTGTGATAAGCGCAAAAAAAATATTTTTAATAAAAATAAAACGTTTGAAATTATTTACGACACGCATGGTCACTCTACAATTAGAATACTCCGTCGAGTACTGATATTCTCTTGTTTTTCTGTGATATGTGTCAAATTGATGTCTGGTTACTTTTGAAACATCGTGTTTCACTTAAATTTTTTTTTTAATTTTTCATAATCAAAGTGCTGTCATGATTGTCAAAGAGGTTTTATCTTTATTGATTTGCTTATGTGGGGTGACCATGATTACAGAGAATAAAATTTCTACGAAACAAAAAGGTTAAAAAATATTGAAAGGCGTTATTGTTTAACTTAAACATGATGGCGGTCGATTCATTATCGTTAACTAAGTGTGTAGGGTTGTTCCTGCTCACGTCTCACTGTTAGACGGGGGCCAAAAATTTTTACCTTGCATTAAATCCTACACTTTTGGAAGCTTTTTCTAGTTATTAAGTAGGGTAGTCAGATTCCCACTACATATTTTTCCCCAGTGACGTGATTGTGCATTTCAGGAAATCGAAAACATTATAGACAACGTCTGGAACACTACATTGACTAAATCCTACACTGGATATCTAGCACTATTGTATTTGGTTAAATAAGTGATGACTAAACTTAAAGATTTCCCGAATTGTTTCTCTGATCTTTCGTCTATAAGCTTCATTAAGTGACATTTTTTCTTTATATTTATAAAAAAGTGACTTAGAAATTCGAACACAATTCGAAAATTTGGTAGTATGGTACTACTACAGATGTAAGTGTTACCGTAATTTTTCACCACGGTGACATGTTTACATCTATTTATTATGATTTTTTTTTAATTTTTTTGGCGAATATGATCACTTTATACGAACCTACACTTGTGAATACTTTTTCCTTAAATTGTCTATTTATTTAACATACATAATCAAAAAAATATCGTAAATATACTAAGTGCTTTACGAGCAATCGAAATAAACAACTTATAATTTAAGGTTCGTATTTTAAAACTCCCGCCTCCGCGGCAAGGTTACTACGTAGCACAGATTACTTACCTACTTGTATTAGATAGAGCAAATCAGAAGACTCGCAAGTACTACAGGTTGATAAAGAGATATTTTATTTAAACTTTTTTCTATATTTCTGATTTCCGATATTGAAATGTCATTATGTTTGCCCCAATCAGTCATTTCAGAACAGAGCATATTGTGGTTTTAGGTTCGATGGTTAGATATATGCAATCGAACTGTTATTTTCGTACCTGGGAAGCACACTCCTTGCATTGGACAAACGTCGGTCAATATAAAGGTCGATACACCAAGAGAATTTATTTGCTATACTCAAATAAAATATCAACAAAAATCGAGTTTATGAGTTAAATCATTCACATGGATTGTTGTAAATTTTGTATAGGATAGAAGCGAGTGACGCCATTCTCAGCTCTGAATTTAGTGGTCACGTCATGAGAAACTTCATAATGCGTATTGAACACACTTATTTATTTATTTATCATTCAAAACAGTTACACAGTATTATAGTAAATCCAAGGCACTGCGAACTTCAAATTAAACATATAAAATAACTTAATGCTGGGTCGATTTAGGCTTCATAATGCGTAGTCTTGTGACCAGTAATCTGTTCGCAGACTTCATGTGACTCGCTTGTAAGCTATGAATGAATAGGAGAGCTATACCTGCTATTTATAGCTTCTTTGCTAGGATACCCATTGGATAATACCGTTTGTTCTGATGTTTTCGGTTTATTGCGTTTGTTTCTTTGGTGGTGACGGCGCTGAAAGACTAATAATAAAACTGGCCAAGTGCGTGTCGGACCACGCATAATGGAGGGTTCCGTAGCTTTAATGGAATAAGAACCAGACTAATGCCAAAAGGTCGTATCTGATGTCTATGGAAGAAGTTTTTTTTAGAAATAACTCAAAAATGGCTAAACCGATAATGTTCAAATCAATTTTCTTGGAAAGTATATGCTAACGCGCATCTTCTTAATTTTTTTCATATTTTTGAACTTACGGTTCAAAAGTTACATGGGGGGACGCTATTTTTTCGAGTTTCAAAGCGATTATTTCTGAAACTTTTCACTTAATCATAAAATGTTCAAAGAAACCTCAATGTTATTTTTAAAGACCTATCGATTAATGTGCAACATGTTGATATTTGTTTGTTACATGTATGGAGCGCCACCCCTAAAAATTTTTTTTTCTGCAATTTAACTACAGATCTATTTTATTAAGATACGTCTTATAGTTTCCGAGTAAAACGGCTGTGACATACGGACGGACGGACAGACGGACATGACGAAACTATAAGGGTTGCCATTTTGGCTACGGAAAAATGGATTGTACAGTCAACTACAAAGAGCTAAGCTGTATCTACTTTTTCACCTTAATCCGTTGTAATAAGTTTCAAAAGTGGATACATATCTTTTTAGTCGACTGTATAATATCACAGCTATCACTTAATAAAAATGGATGTGAATAGTATACATATCAATTATATAATCTATACAGTCATCTAACTTCATAGAACCTATTTGTTTCTCGTCTTTGCCGAAGGTTCAGGGTTGTAAAAAAATTTGACAAGTTTTATTTATTCTTATTCTTATTTGGTTTTGAAATTGACATACCATTAATAGAATAATTTTGTCCAGGGTTTGAATTCGAAAAAGTAGCGCCATCCTGAAATTATGTGATTATCATCAATACAAAAGGCCGTATTGTTATTTTGTTATGTTTATTTTTGATCACTTTGAAAATCGATATCTGAGGATCCGCACGGCTAATACGAATCTAACATCAAAATTATAAAACGGCGACCATTTTAAATTTTGTAGAATTTAATCCGATCATGTCGAAAATCGATTTCGGGGAATCCAAGAGACCTTTTAATGCATGCTTTAAATAAGCAGCTTTTGCTGCATTAAATAAGCAGACAAACTACGAAGTGTCCAATCTGAAAATTACTACTTTCTAGCTTCAGTAGTTTCGGCCTCGCTTTAATAAAAAGTATTCAACGCCGTTTCAACTCCTCTAGGGTTGAAAAGTTTGTAGTACTATCCACTTCAAAGAAAAAAAAAACTTTAAAGGATGTTTTTTTAATACCTAGCCATATTGTGAGAGGTGATTAAATAAGTCTTACTAAACAACTTTTGCTATAGGACCGACCCTGAAATCCAAAAAAATATATAGCGTCCCCATAGAAAACGTCAACGTCGGATCAGCCGAAATGTATGAAACAGCCAAAAAAAAATTAGATTTCGGAGTTGACCCAATAGTAAAAGTTGTTTAGTATGGCCTACCAAATCACCTCGCTCAATATGGCTAGTTCTTAAAAAGATACCCTTAAGTTTTTTTTTTTAGTCCACAAACTTCGTTTTAAGTCTTTCACAAAATATATATACATACTTGCAACCCCTTTTTAACCCCGTTAGGAGTTGAATTAAAAGGAACGCTAAAATCACTTTTATTATTTTAAATTAGCAGTAAACTTACGCAGTCTCGAACTTATATTATAAACTCCACACAAACATGTTTTCAACGCGCTTCTTATTACTTGTACAGATTATAAATGTAACCCGCTCTGCAAATTACAGCTTCCGTTGTTTTAGCCTCTTTCTAATACAAACTTTTCAACCCCGTTTAAACTCGAGTGGTATTTTTAAAAACGCTTAAATGACTTTTTTGGTTTTAAGTGAGTAGCTTACAAACGAACTTTCAAGTCTGTCTTTTAAAACTTGTTATCTCTATATAAACTTTCTACATCGATGCGATTAAAAGCTTCCACCCCTTTTTAACTCCATTAGGGGTACAATCTTAAAAGTCGTTAGAATAATTTTTATTATTTTTTAATAATCAGCAAACCTACGAAGTTTTAAATCTCTAACTTAAAAAAAAATCTACCGATACAAATTTTAAACCCTCTTTTTACCCCTTTGAGAGTTGAATTCTTCAAAATCGCGTCATATTACTTGTACAGATTATAAACAGTAGCCTACAAACGAAGTTTCAAGTCTGTCTTTCAAAACGTGTAATCTCGATACAATCTTTCAACTTCAATGGGGTTCAACCTCTTTTTAACCCCATTTAACCTCTTTTGAACTTCAAAAACTGCTTAATATTTTTTTATATTTTTTTAATGATCAGCAAACGTACGAAGTTTTAAGATTCTAACTTAAAATTTTAAATTGTACCCATACTAATTTTGAACCCCCTTTTTGAATTTTTCAAAAACGCTTCCTATTACTTGTACATATTATAAATGTACCCCACCCGCAAATTACAACTTTGTAGCTTCCGATATAACGGCCTCGCTTTAATACAAGCTTTTCAACCCCGTTTTAACTCCTCTGGGGTGGAATTTTGTAAAACACTAAAATTACTTTTTTTTTACTTTTAAGCGATTAGCCTACAAATGAACATTTAAGTCAGTCACGAAAATAGCTACAGATTTTCAACCCATTTTTAACACTGTAGGGGTTGAATTTCAAAAAACTGATATTTCTTTTATTATTTTTAATCATCAGCGACCGTACGAATTTTTAAGTGTATATAAAAAAAATCCTACCTATACAAACTTTTAACCCACTTTTTACCCCCTTAGCCATTGATTTATTCGAAATCACCTCTTAGTACATACAATGTATAATTTGTATGTACTAACTGTAGCTGGTCTAACATTTTCAACTCTTTAGCTGCAGTGGTTTCGGTATTTACATTGATGAGTCAGTCAGGACAAAAGCATTTAAAGATAGACTATCTTTCCGCCCGCGACTTCGTCCACTTATAATACGGCTACCTACTCATACACAGTTTCATCTTTATAAAATGTGTGGTTTGGTATTAGAATATTTTTTTGCTTATAATAATTATCATACAACTTACTTTTAAGCTATATACATACATTATTCATACAAATCGTCAACGTTTTTTAACCCCCTTAAGGGATGAATATCAAAACACGCTGAAATTGCTTTTCTTATTTTTTTAATAAGTAGATAAAATAGGTACAAAATAGCCAATCTGCAAATTACAACTTTCTAGCTTCAGCAGTTTCGGCCTCGTTTTAGTACAAACTTTTCAACATTGTTTTAACTCATCTAGGGTGGAATTTTGAAAAACACTGAAATTAGTTTTTTTTTGTTTTGAAGTGCTTACAAATGAACTTTCGAGTCTGTCACAAAAAGGTAGGTATCTATATCAACTTTCAAGTTTCAAGTTTCTAACTTAAAATTTTAAATCCTAACCATACAAACGCTTAACCCCGTTTTTACCCCTTAGGGCTTGAATTTTTCAGAATCGATCCTTATCACTTGTACAAATTAAAAATGTAACCTCATCTGCAAATTTCAACTTTCCAGCTTCAGTAGTTTCGGCTCTGCGTGGATCATTCAGTCAGTCAGTCAGGACATAGGCATTTATATAAATATAAATTAAAATAATATTGAGAATAATATTTTGTTGCACAATATTTTTTTTTATCAGTGTGATTTAAAAAATAGTGTAATACTAATAAATAAAATGAGCCCATTATTTATTCCACCCTGAATACTACTCCTAAGCAGGGACCGGAAAACCCCTTCATTTGATTAATCGTTTCGATAGGGTAACCCTATTAAAGTCTTACCCTAATGATAGATAGGGTTACCCTATCATTGGGTTACCCTATCGATATGGAAATCATTTTGAATAGGCTTAACCCTTTTCAATGTGGTTTCCGAGTCGAATGGGGTAAAGATAGCTTTAATATTTACCGCTTACCCTATCATAGGGCTACCCTTTTCCTGTCTCTTTTCCACGCAGGCAGGCGGTTCTATCTTTCTCATTTGAAATGGAACAGGAGAGGTGGCGGCGGAACAAATTGAGTAAATATAAGATTTGCTGTCGTTTATTCATTCTGGAAAAGTCACACTCACAGTCCAGTCCTCTGCTCACGTACACAAATTTAAATTAAAGAATTTCTGTTAAAGAAATGTGTCTTACCTTCAGTTTATTTTTGCATAGTTCGCACGTACTGATGAGATGGGCAATAATTATTTTGAATAAGAATAAAAACACAATTTTTATTCATATTCAAATCGATTTGACACAAACCAATATTCATCCTCCTAGAGTTTGTCCCGGCTTTTGCCATGGCTCAGTTGAGCCTGTGGTCCACTTGGCAACCTAATCCTATGAATTGGCGTAGGGATTGGTAGTCGTTTTCAGCTAATTATGGGATATACGATTTTTTAAGCTCACATGGTCATTCACATTATAATTATTATTTGAAACGGGGTATTTACCATGTATTATGTATATTAGCGTTATTGGGCACCCGATATTTCGGGTGCGAGGTAAATAGCCCGTTTCAAATAATTAATATTTATAATTAGGGGATGTAATTTCGAAAATTATTTCTGTTTTATAATCCAAGATGGCGGATGGTTATATACTTTTTACTGAAAAATAGTCATGGTACTTATTTTCGGTTAATTATTCGGGGTGTATGGTTAAAATCTGTCGGGATACTCAGATTCACCGTGTATATATATAATTTTTTTTTTCATTTTATATTTAAAAAAATTCAGTGTATTCATTTTTTTTGTTTTTCTTTCATTTTTTTTTTTTCATTTTTTTTTCGTTTTATTTTCGTTTCGTTTTCGTTTCGTTTTCGTTTCGTTTTCGTTTCGTTTTCGTTTCGTTTTCGTTTCGTTTTCGTTTCGTTTTCGTTTCGTATTCGTTTCGTTTTCGTTTCGTTTTCGTTTCGTTTTCGTTTCGTTTTCGTTTCGTTTTCGTTTCGTATTCGTTTCGTTTTCGTTTCGTTTTCGTTTCGTTTTCGTTTCGTTTTCGTTTCGTTTTCGTTTCGTTTTCGTTTCGTTTTCGTTTCGTTTTCGTTTCGTTTTCGTTTCGTTTTCGTTTCGTTTTCGTTTCGTTTTCGTTTCGTTTTCGTTTCGTTTTCGTTTCGTTTTCGTTTCGTTTTCGTTTCGTTTTCGTTTCGTTTTCGTTTCGTTTTCGTTTCGTTTTCGTTTCGTTTTCGTTTCGTTTTCGTTTCGTTTTCGTTTCGTTTTCGTTTCGTTTTCGTTTCGTTTTCGTTTCGTTTTCGTTTCGTTTTCGTTTCGTTTTCGTTTCGTTTCGTTTTCGTTTCGTTTTCGTTTCGTTTTCGTTTCGTTTTCGTTTCGTTTTCGTTTCGTTTTCGTTTCGTTTTCGTTTCGTTTTCGTTTCGTTTTCGTTTCGTTTTCGTTTCGTTTTCGTTTCGTTTTCGTTTCGTTTCGTTTTCGTTTCGTTTTCGTTTCGTTTTCGTTTCGTTTTCGTTTCGTTTTCGTTTCGTTTTCGTTTCGTTTTCGTTTCGTTTTCGTTTCGTTTTCGTTTCGTTTTCGTTTCGTTTTCGTTTCGTTTTCGTTTCGTTTTCGTTTCGTTTTCGTTTCGTTTTCGTTTCGTTTTCGTTTCGTTTTCGTTTCGTTTTCGTTTCGTTTTCGTTTCGTTTTCGTTTCGTTTTCGTTTCGTTTTCGTTTCGTTTTCGTTTCGTTTTCGTTTCGTTTTCGTTTCGTTTTCGTTTCGTTTTCGTTTCGTTTTCGTTTCGTTTTCGTTTCGTTTTCGTTTCGTTTTCGTTTCGTTTTCGTTTCGTTTTCGTTTCGTTTTCGTTTCGTTTTCGTTTCGTTTTCGTTTCGTTTTCGTTTCGTTTTCGTTTCGTTTTCGTTTCGTTTTCGTTTCGTTTTCGTTTCGTTTTCGTTTCGTTTTCGTTTCGTTTTCGTTTCGTTTTCGTTTCGTTTTCGTTTCGTTTTCGTTTCGTTTTCGTTTCGTTTTCGTTTCGTTTTCGTTTCGTTTTCGTTTCGTTTTCGTTTCGTTTTCGTTTCGTTTTCGTTTTATTTTCATTTTATTTTCATTTTATTTTCATTTTTATTTTATTTTTATTTCATTTTTATTTTATTTTATTTTTATTATATTATAATAGTAGATTGTACAACAAGTGCATAAAACGTACGATTTTACGCGAGGCGTTTAAAAGTCGAGTGTAAAATGGGTTTTATGGACGAGGGTTACACTCTAATTTTCACTTCATTTGCGAGGAAATTATTTATCGGTAATCGTAAAACAATTTCAAGTTGTGACAAAAATATTACAATGAAAACAAATATGGTTCCAACCAATTAATTTTTTAATATATTTTTTTGAATTTTTAACATGTGAATTTAGAAATTTTCTGCCAAGTCATCAAAACATTTCGGGGCATTTCTAAACTATTATCAACTCCTATTTTATTTGGTTTTTATTTATTTAATTATAGAAAACACGCAATTCAAATAATTATAGCAATACTCAGATAGAATTAGCGGAAAAATCATAAAAAGTACAGTCAATTCCTATTGGACGGGAAAAAATTTGTTTGTATAGGTCAAAGTGGCAGGAATTGATATCAATAAAATTTATAAGTGAATATTGGGCGCTAAGGTGCCAAAAAAATGGTAAAAACCAGTTTTTCGCTTCTAGAGGAAAAACTACGGGTCGGACCAAAAAAATAGTTAAATATAACAAATGTGCGCAATTATAAAACAAAGAGAATGAGCCCCGGTAGAGCAAAATCGGTCCAGAGGATCGTCCGCAATTCGCAAAAAAACACATTTTTTTTGCAAATATTGTAAATTCAATAACTCGCGTTCCGGAAGTGCTGGAGAGCTGAAATTTGAATATGATGTCAGTTTTGTGGTCCTCTAACTACAGTTAATTGTTCAAATTAAAATGTTGTAAACTTTTTGCAAACCGTCGACTTTTGCAAAAAGTGACCTTTTTTGGGTTCCGTAGTCAACTAGGAACCCTTATAGTTTCGCCATGTCTGCCCGTCCGTCCGTCCGTCCGTCCGTCCGCGGATAATCTCAGTGACCGTTAGCACTAGAAAGCTGAAATTTGGTACTAATATGTATATCAATCACGCCGACAAAGTGGTAAAATAAAAAGTGGATTTTTTTATTTTATTAGGGTACCTCCCCTATACGTAAAGTGGGGAGTGATTTTTTTTTTCATTTCAACCCTAACGTGTGATATATTGTTGGATAGGTATTTAAAAATGAATAGGGGTTTACTTAAATCATTTTTCGATAATGTAAATATTTTCGAAAATAATCGCTCCAGAAGTAAAAAACTATGCGTCCCTCCCCCCCCCTCTAACTTTTGAACCATAAGTTTTCAAAATATGAAAAAAATCTCAAAAGTAGAACTTTATAAAAACTTTCTAGAAAAATTATTTTGAATTTGATAGGATGAATAGTTTTTGAAAAAAAATTACAAAATAATCAATCACGCCGACAAAGTGGTAAAATAAAAAGTGGATTTTTTTATTTTATTAGGGTACCTCCCCTATACGTAAAGTGGGGAGTGATTTTTTTTTTCATTTCAACCCTAACGTGTGACATATTGTTGGATAGGTATTTAAAAATGAATAGGGGTTTACTCAAATCATTTTTCGATAATGTAAATATTTTCGGAAATAATCGCTCCAGAAGTAAAAAACTATGCGTCGCCCCCCCCCCCTCTAACTTTTGAACCATAAGTTTTAAAAATATGAAAAAAATCTCGAAAGTAGAACTTTATAAAAACTTTCTAGAAAAATTATTTTGAATTTGATAGGATGAATAGTTTTTGAAAAAAAAAATTACAAAATAATTTCTGAACTAAGTTTGTAATTTAACCGTATAAGCAGGTGTTTATTGTACCTGTAATTTCTACAAAATTACAATGAAATGACGTGCTTTCAAATAAAGTAAAAACGGTGAAAATCGGTTCACGCAATAAAGAATTATTCCATAAAAATCATCTTCCATACTTTAAGCTCGCGCGCAATAGTTTACTTAATTTGCCGATAGATGTCGCTGTACGTGGAACTCTCATATCATATCCTACATGGCGGTGTTATTAACTCTTAAGTGGGGACACTTACTGTGACGGACGGAAAACTACGGAACCCTACACTGAGCGTGGCCCGACACGCTCTTGGCCGGTTTTTTTTTAAATCGATTGGGAGGGTATTTTAATTTTCGAAAAACGTTATAATTTCGGTTTCTATGCATTAAGGAGGAGTTGAACTACAAATTTCCAAATTTACAGATCATTTGACAAGGAATAAACTTGTTTAAATAATCTATGACCATCAGACACTTTTTGCGCGCGCGGCAGCGGCGCACTATGGCCGAAACGCCCGATCTAGCTGGACAAAATTATTTTACACTCATAGACTAAAATTGACTATTTTTATTATTATTTTGGTATAATTAATGTGAAAAAAAATTAACATGTGTAAGTTGACCTTTGTATAAGAATAATTACCAGGGCAGAAGAGGTCAGCTAAACATGGTTTTTAATTTTAAGAGAAATGAAGCATTATTGCAAATGGCACCTAAAATATAAGAATAGCAGAATTAAAATACTTAAATATAGTTTAAGTTAATTATTAATTTTTTTAGGTGCCATTTGTAATAATGCTTCATTTCTCTTAAAATACAACAACCAAGTTTAGCTGACCTCTTCTGCCCTAGTAATTATTCTTATACAAAGGTCAACTTACACTGGTTAACCTTTTTTCACATGAATTATAGCAAAATAATAAAAATAGTAAATTTTAGTCTATGAGTGTAAAATAATTTTGTACAGCTAGATCGGGCGTTTGGGCCATAGTGCGTCGCCGCCGCGCGCGCAAAAAGTGCCTGAACTTATTGGGATTACGTCCAGTTTCCACACGATGTTTTCTTACACCGAAAAACCCAGATACATTCTTATACGCGGAACATTATTTAAAATAAAAAGCATGATTAAATGATTCTGTTAAGATTCAATTATTTTTATTACATTTTCTCGCATATATTAGTCCCGACAAAATTATTTTGAATCATTTTAACGGGAATACAATCAACATAAGTTTATTCTTACGATATTTTTTTCAAATAATCATTTTATTCTTGAGTGTCCAACAATGACTGATATCGATCGTTTCATTATACTAGAAGTATCGGTGAACGGCGTCACATTTTGCTGGAGCCATTGAAACAAAGTACTACCTATAACTAGAATAACACAAAATTATATATATTAACACTTCACAATATGCATTTGATTTTGGTTCCTATAAGCCTGGGTCTAAGATTCAACCGACACGAGCCGTCACGCTCGAATGGCAAGAACAAAAACACCGGCACCACACAACGATCTTTTAGCGCACTAACAACCAATAATAGCGTCTAGATCAAAGGCGTAAGTACGAAAACATACGCAAATAGATTCTTGTTTGTCTGTAGGCTCGCTCGTGCCGCCCGGCAGCGCTTAGCTCGTAGGGTCCTCGAATAATAAATAAGTCAAATGTATTGGTCACAGAGTTTAAAATAGCTTAATCGCATTTAAAAAACCCTATCTGATAGGGAAACCATATGCTGGGTTGTAACCACTTACCCGAATTAACTGTATTGACATGCTTAGCCTTTCGTTCGGGTAAGTCAAACGATACGCTTACCGAATTGATAGGGTTTTTAAAAACAACTCTATCAAATACCCAATCTAATACCCCTTTAATGGTTACCGGTTCCGGTCCCTGCTCCTAAGTAAGCAACTACGCACCATACGCTATGCCCTTCTGCGCTTCTTAGATACCTACACGGTCAATGACCTTAGCTGCACTAATCGTATCGGCTGCCGCACGTATGTGTTGTAGTTTCCGCCCCGCGCCCCGCTCCAATTATGTTTTATTTTTGATAACTAATTTTACAATTCCTGAAAATGCTCACTATATCTACTGGTGAAATTTTGATATTATGTAACATATTATTAAAGCTAAAAGGACCATCAAAATCATGAGTGTAGAATTAATGCGCGTATTAGAAAATCATTTAAAATCATTTAAAAAATAGTAATAATACAGTCACCGCTGTAAACATTTTTTTAAACGAAGCGTAATAATTGTCTCGACAATATAGTGAAAAATCACCATTTGTATAATTAGTGTTTGATTATTATTGAATTTTTTAAACATTTTTATTGTTTCAAATGTATTCTCAACTTGACAGGTGGTGAATATTTCAAATACTGTTTTAAATATTCAGGTAGTCCCTTGGATTAAAAATCTCTATTGTAGGATTTAATGTTTGTGGTAAATAAACATTAAAATTTTCAAAAATTTTTTTTAAAGAAAGCACAATGTATTTTTTGGGAAAAACTTAATACATCTTTTCAATAAATGTTGTTTTACCAGATCCCAAGGACAAAATAGTGTAGGATTAAATGTGATCTCCTCGAACAACTTAAAGTTTAGTGACGGGACTATGTGGGCTGAAAATCGGCTTTCATAGAAATAGAAACCGATTTCATAATTTGTACCTTTTTTTTCTTGAAACAGCTTTAGCTAGGTATTAATATGTCCCAAAATGAGCCTGAGGTAATTTGGTTGGGAAAAAAATTAATTATAATAAAATAAAATAAAATATGTATGGAGCGAATGAGAAAAATCAAATTTTCTTCAAAAATAAAAGCCAAACCGTTATATCCTCGCAGATGGTTATAGTGCCAATTATTCTTGATTTTTTGTCATACTCAATTTTTTCCTACCAGGTGCACGAATAATTAGGACTATAACCATCTGCGAGGATATAACGGTTTATTTTTTATGTTTGAAGAAAATCTGATAAGTCCGAAACGCTCCATACATCTATGTCGAAAAAAAAGCTCACTGCTCCTAAGTTTTTGTCTCAAATGGACTCAGAATTTTTAATTGAGGTCAAAGTAATGAGTAAAACCTATTTCTAAAAAAAAACTTGAAAAAAAATTTTTTTTTAAATCGATTTAAAAAAAAGTGCACCTGGTAGAAAAAATTGAGTATGACAAAAAATCAAGAATAATTAGGACTATAACCATCTGCGAGGATATAATGGTTTATTTTTATGTTTGAAGAAAATCTAATATGTCCGAAACGCTCCATACATCTATGTCGAAAAAAAGCTCATGGACTCAGAATTTTTTATTAAGGTCAAAGTAATGATTAAAACCTATTTCTAAAAAAATACTTGAATTTTTTTTTAATAGATTTAAAAAAATAGTGCACCTGGTAGAAAAAAATTGAGTATGACAAAAACTCAAGAATAATAGGCACTATAACCATCTGCGAGGATATAACGGTTTGGCTTTTATTTTTGAAGAAAATTTGATTTTTCTCATTCGCTCCATACATATTTTATTTTATTTTATTATAATTTTTTTTTTTTCCCAACCAAATTACCTCAGACTCATTTTGGGACATATTAATACCTAGCTAAAGCTATTTCAAGAAGAAAAAGGTACAAAGTATGAAATCGATTTCTATTTCTATGAAAGCCGATTTTCAGCCCACAGTGCGTCTCATGAATCATTCTGTATAGCTTCACGTGCAATGTGCCCCTTATGCTTGGCCTTTACCATGCCTTTACCTACTGAAGACACAAAATTGTCACGTCAATTACTTACGAAAAGAAAACGCTCTGCAACTTCTGCATTGAACCCCAATACCCAAAATATTTTAGTAAATTATGAAACGTCCACGTAATATTGGCAGTTCAAATCTTTTATGACCAGTTTTCTCTAGCTCACAAAGTGCCGATTAATTGGCCTTAAGTATTACCGTCTACAGAGTACACCCATTTACAACCTACAAACCATTAACACCTTAGAGAATTCAACCCACCGGAGTCGCCATTAACAGGCGTTCCCTCTGCCGAAAACATATGACCAGTGGTCATACACATTATGGATGGTATAGGAAGGATGGAACTCTCTTATTGGAAAACCATAGAGCAACACAGGGGGGGGCAGCATTCGCGCTGTTTCCCCTCTGCCGAAGTACAAGCCCAAATGGGCTTGCACGGGTAATAAAACTAGTTGCGGTCGAATTTCTAACTGATCGAGTCCAGTCGCGCAAGAGCTGCTACAGAAAAATGTCTAATTGTTCGGTATTTTGTTGTAAGAAGAGGTCGGGGACATGAAATTTACTAAAAGATGGTGTTACATTTCACTTTTAAGTATTTTTTTCACATATTATTACGTTTAATTACATTTAAATACCAAATTCTTGTATTTTAGTTTCACATAATTGTTGGATTCGTTTACCAACATAGATTTCCCGTGCTCCAGTACAAATTTCGTATCGGTCGAGCGACAAATCGACTTATTGTTGCCGATAGTGATGTTACCTCTACATAATAACATGTGTCGATAGCGTGAGCATATACATGCTAAAACCTCTTTGGTCTATATGTTAGACAAATTGTTATTATGATTTTATGTGAAAGGTATATTTTGTTAATAAAACATTATAACAATAAATAAATTCAAGTTTCAAAGTGCTACTAAGTCATTAATATCATTCATATTTTATGCCGGGTTACTTAAGCCAAAACTACATATACAAACGATCTGAAAACAAAGTACATTACGTACCCAGGGCGGTAAAATAAAGAACGACTCAGATCACGAGCACTTGTAGCCCGAACCGAAGGTGTGGGCCATAAACAAGCGATTTGAGGCCTTTTTTACTACAGCCCGTGGTGCGTACATAATTTTACGTCTTCTCCTGGGAGTGAAGTGAGATATGCCGCTGCACGAGCGAGCGGTAAATCTCACTTACCTCCCGGAGTGACGTAACAAGAGTAACGTCCTATACACTCATATAGGAATAACTAGTTAGATACCGCAGCCCCCTACGATTTACTGAAGCCACGAAAATCATATCAAATCAGTCTGTATTTATACACGCTCTCGCAAACAATTAAAACAAAAAAACATGTCTATCCTGGTAACCATCTAACTCACACATCTTTAGTGGAGGGTAAAATAAGTTTTCTGCCAACAAAATGTCAAAATGTCCTCCTGATGGTTAACACAAGGTATATAAAATATATGTATGTATGTTTATCATTATATGTATTTGTGTAAGTTTATGAATATAGCTTAAGAGGCCTTATTCCCAAAACGCACGAATTTCACGAAATGTTTCATTTTCTTCGAAGGCTATGGCGAAAAATCTTAGTTTTTCTAAATCAACTATTAATGCATATAATAGTTCATTTCTTTATCTAGACGGCCATCGGAGCAAAAATTACATTTTGAAAATAAAAATATGAAAAAAATTGGTTGTCTTTGAAGACCTTTCTGGATTTTCCAGTCAGATGTAACGTTTATTTCCAAACTACACAAAAAAGGGTAACAATTCTTATTCAACTGAAAATAGATGTCATATACTTCAGAAAAAGTGACCAAACCCTCCGGTGTCCGAGG
This sequence comes from Pammene aurita, assembly GCA_947086415.1. NCBI lineage: Eukaryota > Metazoa > Arthropoda > Insecta > Lepidoptera > Tortricidae > Pammene > Pammene aurita. The sequence goes on from OX352294.1 coordinate 7,972,516, forward strand.
CCAGATTTGAACTGGCGTCTTCAGCTTTCGCGGCTGACGTCCTGACCACTAGACCACCCGGTCACGGCGGAACTTGACAAATTTTCTCATGTATATGCAATCTCTGAATTTGAAACGGCTAGGCGCCGTTGACCATACTCTAAGGGCATGCGCAGTACGTGCTTGCACCTCCTATCCGAATCTCTTACGTGATTCTGGTGTAGCGAGAGAGATGGTGCTGCCATCTATGAATCTTGAAGCAAATCAAATTATTTTGTTCAATATTTTTTTTTGATTTGCAATTTTTTAAGTAGTTACACTACTATATATAAACTGAAAATAGATGTCATATACTTCAGAAAAAGTGACCAAACCCTCCGGTGTCCGAGGCCAGATTTGAACTGGCGTCTTCAGCTTTCGCGGCTGACGTCCTGACCACTAGACCACCCGGTCACGGCGGAACTTGACAAATTTTCTCATGTATATGCAATCTCTGAATTTGAAACGGCTAGGCGCCGTTGACCATACTCTAAGGGCATGCGCAGTACGTGCTTGCACCTCCTATCCGAATCTCTTACGTGATTCTGGTGTAGCGAGAGAGATGGTGCTGCCATCTATGAATCTTGAAGCAAATCAAATTATTTTGTTCAATATTTTTTTTGATTTGCAATTTTTTAAGTAGTTACACTACTATATATAAACTGAAAATAGATGTCATATACTTCAGAAAAAGTGACCAAACCCTCCGGTGTCCGAGGCCAGATTTGAACTGGCGTCTTCAGCTTTCGCGGCTGACGTCCTGACCACTAGACCACCCGGTCACGGCGGAACTTGACAAATTTTCTCATGTATATGCGATCTCTGAATTTGAAACGGCTAGGCGCCGTTGACCATACTCTAAGGGCATGCGCAGTACGTGCTTGCACCTCCTATCCGAATCTCTTACGTGATTCTGGTGTAGCGAGAGAGATGGTGCTGCCATCTATGAATCTTGAAGCAAATCAAATTATTTTGTTCAATATTTTTTTTGATTTGCAATTTTTTAAGTAGTTACACTACTATATATAAACTGAAAATAGATGTCATATACTTCAGAAAAAGTGACCAAACCCTCCGGTGTCCGAGGCCAGATTTGAACTGGCGTCTTCAGCTTTCGCGGCTGACGTCCTGACCCCTAGACCACCCGGTCACGGCCCACGTACCACGTACACGTACACGAGCACGTACTGCGCATGCCCTTAGAGTATGGTCAACGGCGCCTAGCCGTTTCAAATTCAGAGATTGCATATACATGAGAAAATTTGTCAAGTTCCGCCGTGACCGGGTGGTCTAGTGGTCAGGACGTCAGCCGCGAAAGCTGAAGACGCCAGTTCAAATCTGGCCTCGGACACCGGAGGGTTTGGTCACTTTTTCTGAAGTATATGACATCTATTTTCAGTTTATATATAGTAGTGTAACTACTTAAAAAATTGCAAATCAAAAAAAAAATATTGAACAAAATAATTTGATTTGCTTCAAGATTCATAGATGGCAGCACCATCTCTCTCGCTACACCAGAATCACGTAAGAGATTCGGATAGGAGGTGCAAGCACGTACTGCGCATGCCCTTAGAGTATGGTCAACGGCGCCTAGCCGTTTCAAATTCAGAGATTGCATATACATGAGAAAATTTGTCAAGTTCCGCCGTGACCGGGTGGTCTAGTGGTCAGGACGTCAGCCGCGAAAGCTGAAGACGCCAGTTCAAATCTGGCCTCGGACACCGGAGGGTTTGGTCACTTTTTCTGAAGTATATGACATCTATTTTCAGTTTATATATAGTAGTGTAACTACTTAAAAAATTGCAAATCAAAAAATATTGAACAAAATAATTTGATTTGCTTCAAGATTCATAGATGGCAGCACCATCTCTCTCGCTACACCAGAATCACGTAAGAGATTCGGATAGGAGGTGCAAGCACGTACTGCGCATGCCCTTAGAGTATGGTCAACGGCGCCTAGCCGTTTCAAATTCAGAGATTGCATATACATGAGAAAATTTGTCAAGTTCCGCCGTGACCGGGTGGTCTAGTGGTCAGGACGTCAGCCGCGAAAGCTGAAGACGCCAGTTCAAATCTGGCCTCGGACACCGGAGGGTTTGGTCACTTTTTCTGAAGTATATGACATCTATTTTCAGTTTATATATAGTAGTGTAACTACTTAAAAAATTGCAAATCAAAAAAATATTGAACAAAATAATTTGATTTGCTTCAAGATTCATAGATGGCAGCACCATCTCTCTCGCTACACCAGAATCACGTAAGAGATTCGGATAGGAGGTGCAAGCACGTACTGCGCATGCCCTTAATTCTTATTCAATTTGAATAAAATTCAATTGAGTATATCATCTCTGAGACGGCCATAGAAATAAAAATCGAAGATTCATCTTGGATAATAGACAAAATACCTTCTGATTATATGCCAGTTTTTTGATGAAAACACGGTTACATTTAATTTTTTCCACGAAAACCCTATAACTATTTAGCCGTAAAAATATTACCATAACAAAGTTAGACTATATTTCTATCACGATAAAAAAATATCATTATTATAGTGGTCAATTTAAAAATAGTATGAATTTTTAAAAATTACCTATAAATCACACTTCACAGGACACTTTTTGTAAGAGTCGTATTTTTGGGTACTTAATAATAATAAATATGGTTCTTAAGTATTTTTTCGTATTACTAATACTTCAAACTATCTTATAAATAGCATTTTATTCGGCTTTTTCCATTAATACAGTTTTTCGACCTTTTAGGGAATAAGGATCCTTAATATGTATCTATTGTTAGTTTTTTTTTCTCTTATTAATTCTGTCATATTTAATGGACCCTGCACCTACTTAACCTTTCTGTTTAGCCCATTGGTTGACTGGTAGAGAATGCCTTATGGCATTAAGTCCGCCATTTGTACCATCTTGTATTGTGCAATAAAGATTAAATAAATAAATAAAATTCTGTGTGTGCATGCAGATAAGTAATATTAATATATGAAACTAACTAATTAATAAAAATGGCGTCAGCAGACTATAGAGGGCTGTTATATCCAGACTTCTTTATACATCTGTGGTACTATAAAACGAAGACAAAAGATAAACTAATGACGAAGCCGCAGGCAAAAGCTAGTGTACTCATAATACAATAGTTTTAACGAAAGCGACTGCCATCTGACCTTCCAACCCAGAGGTGAAACTAGGTCTTATCGGGATTAGGTCCGGTTTCCTTGCGATGTTTTCCTTTACCGAAAAGCGACTGGTAAATATCAAATGATATTCCGTACATAAGTTCCAAAAAACTCAGTGGTACGAGCCGGGGTTTGAACCCCAAACCTCTGGTCTGGATACTCTCGATTGTAAGTCGGCCGTCTTACCGCCAGGCTACCAGCATTTTTTTAAAATAAAAAGTATCTACTACAAAAAACCTTGTATGTAACATTAAAGCTTGAAGTTATTAATAAAGAGGCTATTAGAGTGTGCGTTATTCGGATAGTCTAAATCGAAATAGATATCTCTCTCTCTCTTCGGTCGTTCCCTCATGGCTGAGGATCGTGGTCATCACCCGATAATCCGTACTAATCTAAATAGATAAATAACTAAAATTATTGTCTCCTATCCGTTTAGACTTTCTAAATACCAGGTGCCTATTTTATAAAACTGCAAGTTACAAATTACAAGCGGAAGTCTCTTTCTAGCATAAGGGGTTAGAAAGAGACTTCTGCTTGTAAATTGTAACTTGTAGCTTTATAAAATAGGGGCCAGCAGCTCCTTAAGTGATGTGGGTCACTTGGGTGACATACTTGAATACATATCAATTTAAAATATACGTAATCATAATGATTTTAAACAACCAATTACAATTAGCATGGTCTAACTAAGGAATGCAAACCGGTAAATTAATGTATGGAAATTTGAATTTTAAATTACCGATTACTGCCATACAAAAAATTACCGGATTGCATTCCCTAGTTTAAACTAGTTTTTTTACATCCATTGACAAGGCTTAAAAATGTAAGAGTTCATATTATAGTTTGACATATTGATATTTTCTCACTTCGAGCATAGACAGAGAGAATCATACCCTTTCTTACGCTGGTATTCTCACCACTAGAAAAGGGATGAGTATAGCTTATAACTTAGTAGACTGTTACTGCACATTTTGATTTGTCATACTATATTCAAAATTCTTATTTAAGTGCATAGGCAACACTTGCACTAAACAATTGAGAAACTACTTTTATTATTTATTAATTGGGACATTCAATACTATATTTTATACTTGAATATGTTTCAATTGGTTACCTTTGTTCCTTTCTCCTTAAATTAACCTAACTTATCGATAATAATTGGATGTTGCTGCGTCAACACTGGCACGTCACTCAAAACGTCATAAAATTCTTCGGAGAAAATGTGTTAGTGTCGAGTTGTCACTCGTCCGTACATAAAATAGATCGAAGTGTGCAAGATTTGTCTGTGTAGTGCGTCATTTTCTATGTATTTGTGCCGTCATTACAAGTTGGTTTTGGTATGTAAGTGTATGAAAAGTGCATATGTATGCACGTTTCCCCCCGCAAAAATTGGCAGACAGATTTGTACGGTAATATATCGCTAAGGCCTCTCCCTTCCGATGCGTCGGAAGCCCGTGTTGCTAAGTTGCTATGTGGAAAACGGTCGAAAAAGTGTCCAGCGGTAAGCACTAAACAATAGTTCCAAATATCTCCGGGTGGCGCTAGGTATATATAGTTTACTAAGTTTTATTAGTCAGTAACTTATCGTGAACGACAGCGACGCAGCTATCTATTAAAGTCCTCTCACTTTAATAGGTAGCTGCGTCCCTGTCGTTGATGTACAGTTTCTACCAAACTATCGATGTTTATTTTCTAGTTTTCGTGGCTAAAGGTTACTAGCGTGTGATGGGTATTATTATAATTTATGGTCGATTTTTAAGCTATAATTTTATTAAAATACCGACTTGCTTCTAAATTACATTATATTGGCTGAATGGTCACTCACCCTGCACTTGAGTTACAAGCGATAAAAAAAAACTACTGAACATGGCAGGGCTGCCAGATTGTATAATCGGATACAAAAACTGTATAATTAGGTGTCTGATTGTATCCTCTTTGTAACCTAGACCCTCGTGTATAATTGGATACGGGAAAACTGAATTTCATCATTCTCATTCTATTTTTTTTACTACTCTGGTCGTGCAAAAATTATTTTGGTAGACAAACCCACCAAGAGCTTTGCCAGCGAGTTGAGTCACAAAAAAATGTGGAAAATTCAAAAAACACCGTACCTGGCAACAAAATTTGTATGAAATAATATGACAGCTCGAAACTGACAGCTTATTTAATATGCAAAATTGTTACCATATAAAGAAATTTAAAATTTGATTGTGACTTGGCTCATTGGTCTGGCTCTTCCACACGACCGAGTCAATTCATTTTTTTTTCTTGGATGGCCTCCTCGCTGATTTAAGCAAGTTCGATTCACTTGGTTCATTTCACAGCCTGACATTGAATAACTGACAGTGACAGCGAGTATATTATGGTGGCACCACACTTCGCCTATGCGGACAAATATTCGTGTTGCGTCTCTTTCTTATTCTATACAATAAGAAAGAGACGCAACACGAATATTACGGCCTCCTAGCCCAGAGTCGGTAGTGACCCTGCCTACGAAGCAGGAGGTCCCGGGTTCAAATCCTGGTAAGGGCATTTATTTGTGTGTTTATCACGAATATTTGTTCCTGAGTTTTCTATTGTTCTAGTGTTTTCTATGTATCTAAGTATATATTTATCTATATAAGTATGTATATCGTCGCCTAGTACCCATAGTACAAGCTTTGCTTAGTTTGGGACTAGGTTGATTTGTGTAAGATTGTCCCTAAATATTTATTTATTTATTTATTTATTTGTCCGCATAGGCGAAGTGTGGTGTCAGCATTAGGTTTTGTTTCAGCGCCAGCCAACACGGTTGAGTTTTATAACCAGTACTTCAATTTGCAATTTCTCAGGTTTAATCTATCGGTTAGAGAGGTGTAATAGCAAGGATGTGCATCTCTGTCAAAAAAATTGAGTTTGACACGACGTATCCGATACATTTGCCTAAGTGAGAAAGAGAAATTGTTATGCGTTAAGAAGGGACAACATGATTCGTAACGTCAAAGAGGGACCTCTGTATCGTACGATTATTTACTCGGCGGTAATAGTAGTTAGGACACTTAAGGTATCGAGGGAGGGTCAGGGAGAGGCAGGGTATATACATGACATATTGGGCCCGAGAAATTGCGTAGTATAAGGCGCCATAAAGGTCAGTGGGAGCCACACACTTGTTCTGAATTCAGTTTTGATTTTCTCAATTCATAGACAAAACACCCGGAAATGCTTAAATTTTCTTATGGTTACGAAAATTTGTCTATGGTACCTGAATTTTTGTATCACATAGCAAAATTTCCGCAACCATAGATCAATTGAAGCATTTCCGTCTAATTTTGTCTATGAATTGTAGAATTCAGTTCAATTGTAAGTGTAAAATAAATAAACCAACCACAAGATCACGTAATTAATAGAAATATAGTGTTTGCTTGAATTTTTTAAGCAGTTTGTATCCTGGCATTCAATTTTGTATAATTTTCGAACCATGCCCGTATAATGAAAAAAAATCGACTGGCACTGGCAGCCCTGGAACATGGCGGCGGCGGCTCGATAGGAAGTGTCATGTCAAAATAGATTGTAATTGGTGTTTTTAATTGGGATAAACAAATATTTCTGTATAAAAATGTCGTCAACAGAACCCCCACAGAATAAAACATGGGAATTATCCCTTTACGAGTTGCACCGGACACCACAAGAAGTGATAACGGACGCTACCGAAATCGCGGTGTCCCCGCGAAGCTTGCACAGCGAATTGATGTGTCCAATTTGTTTGGATATGCTGAAGAAAACGATGACGACTAAAGAATGTCTTCATAGGTTCTGCTCAGACTGCATCGTGACCGCCCTGCGTTCAGGCAACAAAGAATGCCCAACATGTCGCAAAAAGTTAGTTTCGAAACGTTCACTCAGGCCGGACCCTAATTTTGATTTATTAATATCAAAGATATATCCGAGCAGAGATGAATATGAGGCCCATCAGGAGCGCGTGCTAGCGAAACTTAACATGTCTCACTCACAAGCGTCTTTAGTGAATTCGATAACCGAGGGGATTAAATTGCAGTCTCAAAACAGGCCTCAGCGGTCGCGAAAAGCAGGAGCGGATGATAATAACAGCCTTTCTAATTCTAATGGGGCTTCGGACACTCAAAACGGCAGTAGTTCGTCTGCTCCTAAGGATGGCACTGCGCCATCGACGGGTAACCCAACGCCTCCAGGGCAGTCTACGTCTAATCCGCCCTCTGTGAGGAGTACGCCGTCACCGGTGCCATCCAACATCAGCTCCATTTCAAAAAATACGAGCATCACTAAAAGAGCCAAGTCAGTTTTGACTTCGGAACGCAGTGAGGAAAGTGAGTCTAGTGATGGCAGGTCAGTTAAGCAAATAACTAGATATTATGTGCTTTTTTCATTACTCTAGTTTTAATATAAGATAAACTAAAGGATGATGGGCAGATTTGTATGGACTGTGGCCTAGAAACCAATAATGACAAGCCATATATCATTGGAAAGATTTTTTCATATTCTACAACTTTTTGTATGGCAGAAAATCTCAAATCGCTGTGTGATAAATGAACCGGAGTGACACAAAAAACATGAAAACGCATAAAAAATAAAAACATGACACATAATCAACGACAGTTATAAAACCTTCATAATCTGTAGAGTGATCAAAGAACTTAGTATCAAAAAACCTACATAGTAACATTTCAGCTCAAACTACTTATATGCCTCGTTAACTTTTTTTACACAAAGATTTAAGTATATAATAATTTTAAGGGGCTACTTGTCATAGTAAAAGTTTTAGAACTTAGAATTAGCTATCCAGTAACATATCGCTTGACCTTATTGGTCATATAGGCCAATTTGCCCACCCTCCTTTTATCAACACCATTAAATAAGTCTTTATTCCACCAAGAAACTGTTTCCATTCGTATATTATTGTTATTGGTATTTTTAAAGACTGTCTCATAGTGTGAAGTGCCTGTCTGCATAGGTCATATTAACACCATAACATACTCATTAAATTAAAACTTACATGCTCTCATGTGGTGGAACCTAATTAACTAGTTTACTTAAATTAAACTTAATTTAAGATGAATGGTAATATAGGCAACCTTTCACAATTTTGTTATTGATGGGTTATTTATTACAGTAAATGCCTAATGTTTTAGCGCCTATGATACCTTTTAACACTTACATGTACTTCACACTTTGAATAAATATTAATAACTTGAGTAGCCACATTTTTAAAGCATTTTAACCACAGTTACACCATTAATCCAGCACCTAATTAATAGTGCCGGTGTAATTCTTATTACTGTCTTAATTCAGTGTGTTCATGAGGTTGAGAAACGCATACTAGGCCAAATGAATGGCCAACATACTCGTGGTGGGACACGGTTGAGATGGTCCAACACTGCAAAAAGGTCGGCTGGCGGCAGCCTGAATCATGCAGTCCACATGGTCTATGACCGCACTTTATGGAAACAAGCTACAAACAGCTTAGCAAGCCGGTAACCAGTCCAAGCGACTGTGTTTGGAGCAGCTCAGCAGTGAGGGAATGAGAAAGAAGAAGAATTCAGTGTAAAATTGTCTATTATCTGTATTATTCCACTTTCAATCCAGGAAATACTATAGTCTCATGACCAAAAAATATTTATTATCTTATACACAAGAGAAGAGTAGTTTAAAACCCTACTGTGCTATGTTACAGAACGGAAGGCGAGAACTCCATGGACACAGAGGGGGAAGGGGAGCCCCTGAACCCCAATGAGATTGAGCTGGTCTTCAAGCCGCACCCAACGGAGATGACTGGAGACAATCAGCTGATGCGGGCACTGCGGGACAGCTCGGTCAGATACATTAAAACTACTGCTAATGCTTCTGGTAAGTTATCTAATAATTAATGACGATATAAACCCACAGATTATAAATGGTGCTTTTTAACCGGCATTATGAACCATTTTTGTTGTTTTCCTGAAGTCTAGAGTCTGCTGTACCATAGACTATAATGGGTTTGACATTTCCAAACCATAACCAACAAGATGTTTGTTTCTTTGGGATTGCGACGCCAAATGCGCATATTTTTGAGGAGGAAACCCTCCTCATTAGTGTTAGGCCTGAGTGGACGCTTGAGTTGGGCGTGTGGCGTGCATGTTAAACAAATGAAACTCATACCTGGTGTCCTGAGTGAATGCACGTTCGCCCGCCTCGCTGCACACGCCGCCGAAAACTCCGCTTCGAGCTTTACTCAGGCCTTACACTTGGGCGGATCTAAACGCCAAGGAATTGCGGTCACGCGTGCGTTTTCCTCGACCGAGGCACGTCCACACCAGCCGAGCTGCCTCGCGAGGCGATGCATCAGGTGTGAACCCGCCTATTCACCTATTTGTTCTAGTACTTTTTTATCTGTCATTTACATGTTACATGCTGATATAAGAACATACCTTTAAATTTTTATAAATATCAGCTATAAAGTCTGCTGATAAATATTACTGTTGTGCCCAAAACAAAGCATAAGCCTTGGAAACAGATCAAATCTAGCTTAAGCAATACATAGCCATGACATAATCAGTAGGCCAACCAAAGTATTTTAGTAAAAACTCAACAAACAACTGAATTCATACAGATCTCACTAAGTAATTTCTTTATACTACTAAGTCTACTAACAGCTTCACTATCCCCTTTGCCATGTACAAATTTGATTCCAATTGGACCAAATTGTCTTTTCCAGTTGACCACCTGAGCAAGTACCTGGCGATGCGGCTAACACTGGACTTAGATGCGGAGCTCCCTGAGGCGTACCGGCTGCTCAACTTCTGCATCTATGTGGCCCCAGCACCTGGCCAGTTTGTACCACTGGCCGGCTCACAGACTCTCCGCCAGATTAATGATAAGTTTTGGAAGGTAATTTTTAAAGCTTACACTTTACTAATTACGTGACAGATATAAAATGAGATACCCCCTTGCTATAAACAAATTTGTGCTACTGGTTTGAAAGAATTTATTGCATCTAAAAAGCCCTCTACACTCAAAATAATAATAAAAAACGTCTAGCATGGGCAAGTAGCAACAACATTAGTCATTTGAACTCTGGAATAGACAATCAATGGATGTAAGGTGTAGGGTCAACTTGGTAGGCATTTTTTATATTTGTTAGACTTTTTTCTAGTTTCTTCTTCAAATAGTTTCTTCTTTCTTTATCAAATATTCATGAAATTTGGCAAGAACGTAATTCAGCTATAGCATTTTGCAGTCTGAACCACAACTACTTATTAACACATTCACTGCCAAGAACCCGCCTTGTGGACGCTCGTAAACTTTGCTCAGATGCCGGACAACTCGCTGGGCGGGTTGTTTTGTACGTAGCTATGGACGCCCGGTTTCTGAAGTAGGACGTCATTTTTCGTCTGGCAGTTAATGTGTTAAGCCTGAAGGAGCAAGAAATCAACAATACATATACAATAAAAACAAGGGCTGTGTATATTTGAAGTCTATGGACAAACCATTCCATCTCTAGCAGAGCAAGTACGTACTCTCAGAGGCAGTGGAATATAATCCTCAAACTAGCAATGACCATTGGAAACTTAAAACACCTTTTAAATCTTGTGTTAGTATTAAATATTGTAGCATCCTGAATAAATTTATATTCTTTATTTCTATTCTTTATATCAATAGTAACCGGTTAATTCAAATTTAAATCGTTTAATTCAGACCAGAAGTCCAACGACAATGGCTGCCCGGCATATTACACAAGCTACGTTCAGTCAGGGCTCGGAACCCTTAATGATTTTATAGTTCTTACGTAGAACTCAATATTGTATGTATAGCGTAAATACGGTTAAAATTTGAAAGCAGCTTTTCTGGCACGTCATTTTAGACATGTGTTATTCAAATCGGTTTAGCCGTTTTGGGAATTTTCATAAATTTTAAAATAGCATTCATTATTTCAGGTAAACAAACCTCTGGAGATGTACTACTCGTGGAAGAAGACCTAGAAGTGCATGCCTGCACTTGCTTGAATCTAGAACCTAGTGATTTATTTGTAACAGATATATATGTATAAAACGAAATTATTCGAGAAATGGACTCTACAATTAATGTGATAAGATTTTATTGAAATTTTATATAATTTGTAGTTAAGCAGGAGAAATGTCTTTTTTAAGTCATAAGGAACAAGTAATTTATATTAGTTGATGTCAATAAATATGCATTTATGTACAATGTTTTGAAAATGCTGACTGGATTACATTGAAGTAGGTGTCATTTTAAATAAATAAAATATTATTACAGTTAGCAATTTACTGTCCAGTATTGCAGTGTTTTAATCTCATTTTAGTTAGGTGATAATAAACAATTCATAACTTTTTACTAGTTTGTATTTCTCATGTGTTCACGTACTTTCCCGCCGACCGAAATTGAACTAAAAAAGTTTAAATTTTTTGGCACATTTGGGTTTGGTTTTTAACACAATGGTACTTTCCAATAGATAAACTTAATTGTTTTGTTGCATCTATAAAATCAAAATTTCAAAAATACACGGGAAAATCCAGGTGTAACATGTGTTTGCGCTTTAAATGATTTTATAATGGTTTAAACTTTTATAAGAGTTGTAATTAACATATAATACTGTGGCGTCACAATATTAGCAGTGATCGGAATAGGTAGTGCCATTTCGGGTGAATGACCTTAAACATTGTACAGAACATGGATAAGACTTCAGATTCTTCGACTCGTATTTCTCACAGAAAAATTTCTTCAAAACGCAAAAGTAAAAAAAAATTGTCATTATAAATACATCATTCATTTAAAATTACTTTCGTTTAACAATTACAATTAACAATAATACAATCATAAAATAAAACACGAAACATCAACATCATTATATTAAATAAACATAATTAAATTACTACTTTCTTTGAAATTATAGTAGCAAACCATATTTTTTTCAATATTTTCTATTGTCAATCTATTTCTTTTGACGTCCAATATCTAACTGAAACCACATTTTTCATAGGTTCTTTAAACATTTTTTAAACCAAAAATTTAAAATATTTTTTTTTAAATAAAATTTTCATATCAAATCCCGGGGTTAAAAACTATATCCATACTAAGCTTACGCACCGAAGTCCCGCGAAATGGCACTATCAATTCCGATCACTGAATATTAGTCTCCCATATAAAGTCCATAGTAACAAATCGTTTTGTAGTAACTTGTACCTAAAGAGTAGGTATAGCTGATTTTTCTTCATAGGAAAGTAGCCTTATTAGGTCGTGTCGTTGTACCATACCATTGTACCCATAGTCCCACAATACAAGATTGTTTAGGAAGTATATTTTTTCCCAACAAACAAGTATCATGTAATTCATATAGGTATCTACATACAGCCTTGGCCAGAAGCGTTGAGCACCCTTGAGATTTTCATACAAAACTCGGAACTTTAGACCAGCGTTTCTATCTTTTTTGAAGTTATTTTATCAATTAATTCAAACTGAACAGGCATGTTTTGTTGAAGTTAGTAGTAACTGCATAGAATATTTGCAATTTGTCGCACCGTCCTAAAGTCGCATTTGGTCATGTTTTATGGTAGGTACCTTGAAATTGTTATTAAGTGAAGTTTTCTAGATATATAAATATAATTTTTAAGAAAAAAAAACCGACTTCCATGGGGATAGCCGGTGAAGCATTATTGTAGATGGTGCACTTAGATTCCATACAATGAAATAACTTGCTTAACAAATACAGCGGAGAGGACAAATCGCCAAACCTGAACTATGCGTCGTTGAAGAGTTCCGTTCTGATCATCATCAGCAGTTCCACTTCATCAAATGTCACTCTTTTGAATGAAAATACTTGTTGATAAAAATACAAAAATCACTATGTGTAAGCCCTTAAGATTTGAGGAGTTCCCTCGATTCTTCATGGATCCCATCATCAGAACTTGAGCTTGACGAAAATTTGTCCTGACAATTAAACTTGCTAAACAAACACAGCGAAGAGGACAAATCGCCAAACGTGAACTATGCGTCGTTGAAGAGTTCCGTTCTGATCATCATCAGCAGTTCTACTTCATCAAATGTCACTGTTTTGAATGAAAATGATGGTTTTGTTGATAAAAATATAAAAATCACTATATGTATGCCTTTAAGATTTGAGGAGTTCCCTCGATTCCTTATGGATCCCATCATCAGAACTGCGTTTTGACAAAAACGGAACCAATCTGTATATATATACTTACAATCAAAAAAAGAATTTTCAAAATCGGTTCAGACATGACGGAGTTATGGAGTAACAAACATAAAAAATAAAAAAAATAAAAACATACACGCCGAATTGAGAACCTCCTCTTTTCAAATCTTGAAGTCGGTTAAAAATATAACATTTTACGTCATCGTACATTGCTATTATTGGGAAATAATACTTAACTTCAAAACTGTAAACAAAAAACTGCTATGCTCATGCTATGCTCAACACTTCTGGCCAAGGCTGTACTTCCAAGTAAATTTTAACCCTTGGACCTGCAAAGACGTCAAATCACGCTCACGGAGTCGTGCCCACAACGCCAGCGCGTGATATCCCGTCCAAAATATAACCGGTTTGCCTTGCGCTGAGGACACGATTTTTCAGTCCGATGCTTGGTGGTCAAAAGGTTAATAATAATGGCAAGTCGTGCCAACTTACTGTCTCTAGAACAGTGATACGAGTGCAGCAAAATTGCTTTCCATGCTCAACTTTGCCTACTTCACAAAACATGTTTGAGATGGGAAAAAGGCGGTCATGGCTAAAAAATTAATAAATATTTAGTAGAGATACTAGAGATAGAGGATTACTGTATTTCAAGCCGGTCAAAGTTGAACAAGCACAGAATGATGGCAATGTTGCAGCTATTGACGGTAACTATTAAAATGTGGATGTATTTACACATTAAGGAAAGAGGTAATTAAAACTCGCTTAAATATAATTAAATAGGTAATGTATTTTTCGGTACCTAATTCGATGACTGCCACAATTGACAAGGTGACTACTTTATTAGGTGCTTAACAGACCTAATTAAAAATATACATCGTATTTTCCTACTTTCATTACAATAAATAAGCGGTAGATAGGCGTATCCAGATCCAGTGAATAGAATGCAATGCCCATATTTTTATATAAATAACAGTCTACCGTGGATGGCGCCAATTTTAAAATGCAAGGCACTGTACTCGTGCTAATAATCTTATTTCTTTATATACTGACGTCTGAAAGCATTGTATTCTCTTCTAAGTGCTTTGGTAGATTCTACTTTTAATGTTTTGAGTGCTTCAAGGATCTGCTCTTTGTCCTCGGAATCGCGGGCGATCGTTAGCTTCTCCATAGTTGCGAAATCCAGTTCCTCTATCCTTTCAGCTTCATCTATTAGCTGGTCCACGTCTCTCAGATACGAACGATATGATCCACTCTCAGTATTTTCTTTGTAATTAAGTAGCCTCTCGACATGTTCCCAGAAATCTAGTGTCCGCCGACCGTCTTTCATCCTTGATGTAAACATGAAGTTTCTAAAGAACTTTCTGCCTTTTTCATCGTTGAGCACATTTTCTATCTTGTCCGTATATCGGTCTAAATCGGCTGTGGTTACACCTCCGTTATCGTCACAGCCACAGGCGACGAAACAATTATCCATCTTTCATTTGTCTGACATCGTGACCGTTTTCCTTATCGATTTATTTTAGGTCATTTTTCTCCGCGCTATTCACTTAGAACGTATGCCGAAACTTTTCACTGTTTAATCTCACATAAAGTACTAAATCAATTTTTTCATTGCCCCAAAACACTGGTCTAATGAATCACCTTTCACAGGTAAAGTGAGGTTAACTTCAAAAATAGGTTTACATCACATCACGGCGGAGCGCGTAAATAAACTGCACTTGTGTGCGACCATTCTTCCTTCGCGGCGATTCACGATTCCGAGATAACTTTATTACGCATGCGCTAGTTTCCTTAGTTTTAAAACTCGCGCTCATTTGAAGTTGTAAATCACAATCACACTTTCAATTTTGCTAAAAATTTGTTAGCAAATGAAGATTCAATTAAATCTTGGTTAACATAGCGCTGTGAATGCGTGTATCAAAAACTCAAGGGCATTACATCACGTCTCAGGTAAAAAGTGTCGTGACCTCGACAGACGAATAGCACGGTTCATGCCATGGGAAATAAAAATCATCGAGGTGGGGCGAAGACAATAGCTGTGCTAGCAAAGCAGCTACCGCCTATGTGCCCCCTTTTTAAACTGCCTTAACTGGTTCTTTTATTTTATTATATCTACGAGTTACGTACTTGGGTATAAGTAGATCAGCCGCGACATCGGACAAAGTTAATTGACCGAGCGAAGCGTCTACGTTTCAGCTTGGACAAAACTTCTTTTGTATAGTCGCCATCAGATATATCGGAGTGGCCAGGTGGTCATGTGGAACATGGACTTTATCGCCTCTATTGTAAAGGCGATAAAGTCCATGTTCAGATATTCTTCAGGGCCTTGGCCGCTCTGATGTAGGTGATGTATATGTTTTTATTAGACCTATGGGTTATGGACGCTCCAAAAGTGAAGCACTTAAAATGAGTGATTTCAAACAATTGTCACTAGTCGCGCACCGGCCAGCGTGAGATGCGGACGTGCCAATGAGCTCTCGTCACCCGCGTGAGAAAGAGACAAACTGTAATTTTCTATCAATGAGAGTGACAAAGAGGTAATGATTGCCAAATAGATAAACATAACAGAATCGTTGCTAGGTTATGAAATAACTCTAGAAGTATTTTTTCTGCTCATTTATAGTATAACCCATCCATAGTAAATATCATTGTATTAGACGGCATTTTTTCACAATTCATATGGTTGTTTCAGTGAATGTCCCCTCGGTCTGGATATGTGATGGATGCCTGCTACCCACTATTCAATACTCTATGATTTCAGTATCCCGTTAATTTTTTACCTGTCTACTAAATATCACACGAATTATTCTAATTTCAGTAACAAGCGATATATGATGGTACAAATAAGTATTTAAATTAATTAACACATGGTTTCAAAGTGGGGTTACTTTGAAAGCATAGGTTTTTTGCCCGCATTATAAATACATTATTTAGGTACTTACTAGCAGGTAATAGGAATAACGATGAGTGTGACATGCTAAACATACACGCTCGATGACAATGGCTAACATGAATCATTCGGTTACCATTATTATTATTAATATGCTCGACTATATTTTTAACTTCTTGATATTGAACCCATACATTTCCTCTTAAGACGGTTTACTGGGAAAGATCATTCATATTTCAATGCACCGCGGTAGACGACAATGCATCGAAGATCACTTGTGAAGTTATTAAAATATTAATGTTAATCCCATAGACGTATAAAATAAGAAGACGTAACGCCGTGAAGACAAAACTGTGCTTCCATAATAAGCCAATTTCTTCGTGTTTACGCGCGACACGCACACATCTACAACTCGTGGACGAGCGGTGATTGGTTCAAACGTCAAAAGTGAGTGTGTGTGCACGAGATCGCGGCTCATTATGGAATCACAGTTTTATCTTCGTGGGATTACGTCTTCTTAATTTATATGTCTATGGTTAACCCAAGAAGATTACAAGGCATTGTTTGACCTGGTAAATTAAATTCTCCTAAAACTTCTATTAGCATATAAGCAGTGCATATAAGTAATTTAGTTTCAGCACTGTAAACTTGTATTTAATAAATAAATTGAAATGGAATTGACCTCGCATCTATCCTGTGATTTAATCATTGCGGCTTTTGATCTATTGATTGATTTCGTTGCACCTAACTAGACAGCAACGTATCAAAATTACATACGATTATTGCATTGAAATTGTGCCATGTATAGACATCATTCCCGGTTGTAACCGGTTTTTCAGTTTGTAATTTCTCGGGCCCAATCTGTTGTGTACCCTGCCTATCCCTACCCCTCCCAACTAGGGGAGATTTTTCTTTTGGTGGTAAAGCGAGAGCACTCATGTACACTCACGCGCTCGATCTGTCGCGGTGTGTCTCGGCGAGAGTGTTCAGGCGGTAAAACGAAACGTGAGATAGTGGCAATAATTTTAAATATTTTTTAGTTAGCGCAACACTTTCCATGACATTTCTGTCAGAGTTGCCATAAATTAAAAATGTGTTCCATTTTACGTTAATATTATGAACAGTGATCGGAATTGGTAGTGCCATTTCGCGGGACTTCGGTGCGTAAGCTTAGTATTGATATAGTTTGTAACCCCAGGATTTGAAAGGAAAATTTTAAAGTTTTAAAGAACCGCGGGCCTAACGTATGAAAAATGTGGTTCAAGTAAGATAATGAACATCAAAAGAAATAGATTGACAGTAGAAAATATTGAAAAAAATATGGTATGCTACTATAATTTCAAAGAATTTTTTTACTTTTGCGTTTTGAAGAAAATTTTCTGTATGAAATACGAGTCGAAGAATCTCAAGTCTTATCCATGTTATGTACAATGTTTAAGGTCATTCACCCGAAATGGCACTACCTATTCCGATCACTGATTATGAAAACCAATAAAATAAAATCAAACGAAACTATATAATTTACATTTAAACAACTTAATTATAATTGCAGTAGGAGACTCTTCAATTATAAGTACTTCGAAGAACTGAAACTTGCATGTGTTACTTTTATGTTTATATTTTAGTATTTTGTGTAATTTGTTGGACGCATGTTAAACGAGACGGTTCTGTCAAATACTGTACTTTGTGTAGCAACACAGCTCAATTCGGCCATTTTGCTGTTAACGCCGTGAACGCTATACACGTGTTCGGTAGGTTAACCAGATTATTTTACAAATTCTCAAATTCCGGTTGAAATCTTGTTAGTGTTGTGCAGTCAATAACTTTTATCACCTATAGGTCCACGATGGCAGTGACGAAGAAACCGGCACCCAAGAAAACCCAGTTGCACCAGAAAACTGGCAAAAAAGGCGTTAAGGGCGGTAAAATCCGCGGAAAGGGAACTAAGAGGAAGATCAGTCTGAAGTTCACCATCGACTGCACGCACCCGGCCGAGGACAGCATTCTCGATGTTGGAAACTTCGAGAAATACCTGAAGGAACACGTTAAAGTTGAGGGCAAGACCAACAACCTGGGCAACCACGTTGTCGTCGCCAGAGACAAGACCAAGGTCGCCGTCAGCGCAGGTTAGTATTTGGTTTATTATTTCTAATCCCAATTTCCCGTAATTCCGCTAAATAGTTCAAATTCTTTATATATTGATTATTTCAGGTTATGTGAAGTGCTACCTGTGAAAGTATTCTGTCTAACGAATAATAAAATTAGAGACGTATTGGGGTTTAATGCTGGTTTCCGAAGTCAATACTGTTCTGCACTGGGCAATTTTGAAATATTTACCTTATAGATTTTTATGAAACAGTAATATTTAATATGATTGAAAGATATAAGTGTATACAGGCTAAAGGAGCATGCTTTACTCTCATAGATCTCTCATTCTATCACATGCACTTCCATTGTGAAATATATGACATTAAGTGTTAAAACTCTCCAATATTGCAATGCCTTTGGCTGGCCAGCCATTAACCCAGCCGCAGGAGCTTCAGAGCCCCTTCTCTGTAGCTCACTGCGGCAGCCCTGCCGGCGCGTCCACGCCGCGGGGGTGGGCACCGCTCACCTCAGTAGGCCGGGGTGATCCGGTGGCAGAGTCCGGCAGGGACCCACCGTGGGGTATATCACGGTACAATCAAATTTCAGGTCATTGAGACGTTTAACGCTTTACAGACATTCCTTTCTCCAAGAGGTACCTTAAGTATTTGACAAAAAGGTACCTCAAGAAGAACAACCTCCGTGACTGGCTGCGTGTGGTCGCCTCGGCCCATGACTCGTATGAGCTCCGCTACTTCAACATCAATGCTGACAGCGACAATGAGGATAACGAGGATTAAGCTGTTCGGATAATAAATTAGTTATAAAACTATGGTTTTGTTTTATTTTTGTACGAGAATCCTGGTTGTTTTAGATATGGCTGAATTAAGTTTGCTAAAATATTTTCCAATACTTAACCCTTTGGCCGCAAAAGACGTCAAATCACGCGAACGGAAAGTCTTTTGCCTGATGCATGGTGGTCAAAGGGTCAAGATATGTCTTTTCACATCTTTTTCTTTGACTATCTTAATTTGGCAATCTCTAAACCAACCAGAACATGTATGCAAGTAGGGTTTCTAAACTAGTGGGACAAGAAAACTTGATAACAGTAACAGTACATTTTACTGATGATAAATCTTAACATAATTTAAAATATATATGAATCGATACATACCTCTGAAGATACAATTAAATATGGATGATATTAACCCTTTGACCGCCAAAGCCGTTCAAACACGTCAACGAAAAGTCGTGCCCTCAGCGCCATGACGTGTTAAAACGTCCAAAATGAGAGATCAAAATACTCCTTAATAAATAACCTTTATAGAAATATTTTTGTATATTTAATATAGCTACCATTCACCTATCTTTTTAGTTAAAATTTCATTCAAAATAACCCGTAACTCAAGAAAAATTTTTAAAATCCCTCAAAGCTATTTAAAAGAACAAAGGCACTGCCCTCCTCGCCGTTGACGGGTAATCACGTCAAGCGGCGTGACGTCATTTCGAAATAGTGTTGTTCGTTTGAAAGCATAGTGGTCGATGTTGATTATTGTATGAACATTAACCAAACACTAATTATGAATGTTTTTCGCATTTTAAGCTTTATTATATAATAAAACTAATTATTAAACTGTGATTCGTGTAGAAGATTAGTTTTAGGAACTACATATCGTAATGTTAAAAAAAGGTATATATTTAAATTTTTTACTTTAATATATGCATTATTAATAAAGAAAGAGTTTTATTTAAGTCGCAAAGGAATAAATACAATGCGTGTTATAAGGGCCGTATTTAAAAGCTAACAATGTGTATGTCGTTTCTTTTAATCTTATTGCTTCGGCGCATTCTTGTTAATCCTTAAATAATGATAAATACCACGACACGTGGGCTTTCGGTCCATTTCATTCATACCAAATAAGTAAAAATAATGAAATGGTATTTTAGATAAAATGTCAACCAATATGAATGTTATCGGTGAGACCGAGTTTAAGTGAACAAAGAATATGTCATTATATTATATATACCAAGTTTCTTTAGGTACAAAAGAATGAAATGTGCGCGCGGTGTTTTTTACGTACACACCCGTTCTGTCCAATGTTCATTAGTTTTTATCATAAAATTTATTTATTTGATGGTATTGTTAAACATTTTTTTACTCAACTAAACACTTAAAAAACCTAACGTATTTTCCTTCATACAGTTACACCACGGAAATATCGATACAGAAATGAATGAATATCTCTCACCCCCAACTCTAACATTCATAATAAGTTACGGTGCCACCAGCGCCAAAGCCGTCATAACACGTCAGCGCGTGACGTTATCACTTAAGGGGGCGTCCATTAATCGCGTCATACTGTATAGGGGGGGGGGGAGGGGATCAAGAAAAAATCACCAATGATCACCACAGGGGGGAGGGGGGTCTGGACACATATCACGTGTAATTTTTTTGTTCCTTCTGCTATACTGTATTATGGCCAATAAAATAAAAATTATCAACTTTTAAATGAATCAATCTGTCAAAAGCAGAGTAAAATTGCACTAGCACTATGATTGTAAATATTTTTTAATGGCAATTGACATATTTCCATAGGTTCCGTAGCCAAAGTGGCAAAAACGTAACCCTTATAGTTTGGTTATGTCCGTCTGTCCGTCCGTCCGTCCGCCCGTATGTCACAGCCATTTCACTCGGGAACTATAAAACGTATCTTAATAAATATTTAAATATAAGGTGTGTTTTTGTATGCTGCTACTTAGTTTTGTAGTAAAATTGCTGAAAAAGATATTTTAAGGAGGGGCACTACTCCATACATGTAATTATTTGTAAAAAAAATTTTTTTACTAATTATTGACATGATGCACATCACTCGGTAGGTCTTTCAAAATAACATTGAGGTCTGTTTGTTTTTTTTTTTATTTAGTGAATATTTTAAGAAAAAATCACTCCGTAAGTCTAAAAAAATTGTGTCCTCCCTGTCACTTTTGAACCGGAGATCCAAAAAATATGAAAAAAATTGAGAACATTATCGATTTAGGAATTATTGAGTTATCTCCTAAAAACTCATTTCATACGCAGATACGACCTTTTGATATTAATTTTTCGATAGTAGGTAGGAAACCGCGTGGCCCGACACGCACTATTAAAGTTTTTTTTTTCTATTAAAGATTATTTTATTTTATATGTATACATGTAGTTTCAATCTTTTACCCTTTACGTGTACGTACGTTACGTAAGTAGGTTCACGTGTTAGAATACTGTACTTACTTTAGTTAGCAAAAAATTACACGTCATATTGGACAGGGGGGGAGGGGTCCTGAAAATATCACCAAAGATCACCATGGGGGAGGGGGGGTCTAAAACAAGCCAAAAACGTATGACGCGATTAATGGACGCCCCCTAAGTAGTGCTGTGGCTATATTGACAAAATTAAATAAAATTGTATATTAATTTTCATATTTTTGTTGTTGATTTTAGGTGTACGAGGGTTGCTACTTATATATCCGGAAACAAACAAACGTACACGGCTGAAAATGGTTTTATTGTTTTTCAAAGTATTCCCCTTGATGATCTATGCACTTTTGCATTCGCGTGAACCAATTTTTAAAGCACTTCTGCCACTCCGCCTGAGGTACCTCCATAACGTGTTGTTTGAATGCGTCGACAGCATCTTCAGCGGTCGAAAATCGTTGACCGCGTAATTTATTCTTTATATTTGGAAATAAATAAAAATCGTTGGGTGCCAAGTCAGGGCTGTACGGCGGATGACCCGTTAATTCCACATTTTGACCCTCCAAAAATAGAGTTGTTTCGCGTGACGTATGACAGCTGGCATTGTCATGATGAAGAATGATTCTTCGTCGCTGGTTAGTTTTACGAATTTGTTCAAATACTTCCGGTAAGCAAATGGTCGTGTACCACTCTGAATTAACCGTTCTACGGTTTTCTAGTGGCACTGTAGCTACATGGCCATTAATACCGAAGAAGCAGGCCACCATTTGTTTCAATGTACTTTTTGCACGAGTAACTTTCGTAGGGTTCGGCTCATTTTGAAACACCCATACCGTTGATTGTTGCTTCGTTTCGGGATCGTATGCATAGATCCAGGATTCGTCACCTGTATAGATGTTATAAACGGCTTTTGAGTCACCACGGTTATATTTTTTTAACATTTTATTGCACCATTCGACGCGAGCATCTTTTTGCTCTTTTGTTAAGTTGTGGGGTATCCAACGCGAACAAATTTTTTTTACAGCCAAATAATTATGTAATATGCTATTAATGCTGGTCATAGAAATACCCAGAGTCGCCTCTATCTCGCAGTACGTAACATGTCGGTCGTCCATTATAAGTTTTCGCACAGCCTCGATATTTTGTTGTACAACGACCGATTTCGGGCGACCTGCCTTAACTTCGTCCGTAAGCATACTACGTCCACGATTGAACTCACTAAACCAGTGATACACAGTAGTTTTAGATGGGGCTTCATCACCAAAAGTTGAAGTTAGTTGATCTATGCACTGTTGTTGCGTTAAACCACGCCGAAAATCATAATAAATCATAGCACGAATATTTTCACGAGTGAGTTCCATTCTTGCTGCGAGATGACATTTAAAACCCGTCAAAAATAAAACACGAGCGTTAATAAGAAAGAAAAAATATACCGGCCAGTACTTAAAAAAGTTCAAATTTTACCATGGAGGTCAAATATGCTATTTAAGAAGATTGTAATCCCGGTTTCCGGATATATAAATAGCAGCCTATGTATAAGAAAAATACGAAATGAATATTCTTTACTATTATGATTTATAAATATCTAAAGTGATTTTGTCTAACTAAATCCACTATTAGGCGGAAAGAAATGTTTCGTCGATATGTTGTTTTCCAATCACTACGGTATCTGAGTGCGCTCGTGCAAATTTCGCTCTGGCGCTGGTGGCACGATTTTTCTGTCCGATGCGTGGCGTTCAAAAGGTTAAATTAACTATAAATGCTTTCTATCACTAAATTAGTACATGCTGTATAAATTACTAACCTAATCAGAGACAAGTGAATAATTAAGATTACTAATCTAATCACATGTAAAATTGTTTGTCATGTAGATGACGTCTTGAGAAATCTGGCCTCTTACTAAAGTAGCATTTTTGACCACTTTACGTACATCTGGAATACACTTTGTAAGCCAGTAGCTGTCAGATTACTTCACTCAATTAAAATTTTCATATGTGATCTGTTTAATATTTGGTAACCCTTTGACCGCCAAAGACGTCAAATCACGCGGGTGGAAAGTATTGCCGGCAGCGCGTGATATCACGTCCAACATATAACCCGTGAGCTGGCAGGATTGTCAAAGGGTTCAATGTCTATGTTCTTAATTATTAACAGTGGGTTTTTTTATTTAAACTATTTTCTTATCGAGAAACAAAAAATAGATAATCAAAGTATGGCTAGCATGCAAGAAAAATAATGGTTCCTCCATAACAGCTTTTTTGCTGGCCATACTCTTTGTTTAGATTGTAATGTAAACTACTGGTTACTCCAAACCTATCTAACGAAGTTTCCCACATAAAGGCACTAAAAGCTTGATATTTATTGATTCTCTTCTAAATAATCTAAAAGTTACACAGAGAAGTGGGTATCAATTGCATTTGATACCTCAACCGTCCTGATTCTGCAATTGTTTCAACTGCTTCAAGACGGTGTCGAGCAGTTTCCTTCTGTCTCTCTCGTTCTTCTTCAACACCGAGAAGACGGAAGACTTGGACTCCGCCTCCTTCAGTTTCTCGAGGAGGGTGGCCGCGTCTCGCGGGGTGACCAGGTTGTACTTGTTGCCCTCCATGTTGATGTCGTGGAGGTAGGAGGACCAGTCCCAGCCAGTTATCAGGTCGAGGAGTTGTCTGGAAATAAAATTGTAATCAGCATAGGAATACTAAGAGTAGGTTACTTACACAACGAACTATTAACGATTACGTTAACGTTATATATGGCGATGTAACTGTCATCTCATCTCATAGAAAATTGTCAAACTTCTCATAAAATAAAATTTTAACACTGACGTTAACAGTTGGTTTGGTGCAACCGGCCCGACACGACGTAAAATACTGCAAAAAATTAAAGATGAAGTTTAACGTTTAACCTTCTCGATGCATACAACGGATATATCCGCACGGCAGGTTCAACGCCAACGACAGATATATGAGATATATTCGTCATAAGATACCATACGTTTTACTCTAAACTCATTATTGGTTTGGCGTATGAAAGAATGCATTAGGCGAGTCCACACCTGACGCACTGCCTTGCGAGGAAATTGCTGCGCGAAGCTGTTCGGCTAGTGTGGCCGTGCCTCGCCAGAGGCATTACGGCCGCGCGTGCGTTTGCCTCGGCCGAGGCCGGTCCATACTAGCCGAGCGCGGCGGTGCATCAGGTGTGGCCCGCCTATTGACTTTTGTCATGCCGTCGAATATATATGGTGCATACTTTTTGTGATAACTGTACCTTGTTTGCCAAACGTTAATTCTTGGACATACAGTACAATCAAATACAGCCAGTGGTAATTTTAATAAAATTCATAACCTATTAAATGTGAAATTGTGGGTACTTTACATGTCAACTGTTCCATGCACCGATTAAAAACAAAGATATAAGAGAGATAAATGTCTGTTTGGACTTCCATCAAGGTACCAGGATATTAGAAGTTTGTAAGATACTCGCCGTAGACTAGTAAACTGTTCCAGCAGCTCCCCCTCCCTAAGCCCAGGCACGGGCTCACCGGCAGCGAACTGCTCGCACTGGATGACGTCCAGGTCCAGCTGGTACAGGGCTCCGGAGGAGATCTGCTTGACTGCTGGGTCCAGGAGTAGGTTGCGGAGGCGGGTCGCTATGCGGTTGGTAGCTGCGCGCACCGCTGCCACTCTGTAAACGAACGGATTGTGTATTAAAACAAAATGTTTTGTGATTTTAAATGATATCTCTAAAATGAGTACCTAAAATTGGAACTTGAAAAAAGTCCAATAAAAGTGATTAGCTACTGACATCAGCGTAAATAGGGCGCTGGTAGCCTGGAAAACAGAATCAGAATCAGAATCAGAATATTTTATTTGCCAGAATACTTATAACATAAAGTACAAGGTGTTAAGGTACAAAAGACAAGTATTCAGTCGATGAACGACATGCAAAAATTATATACAAATTACAAGAAAAACATAATAACCAATTAAATTAACCCTAATAATACAATCCAAAAATAATACAATAATAATAATTTTATGTGATGTCCAGATATAATAATAAATTAATAACAATACAATTACAGCATCATCTACAAAGTAATGTCAATTTTTATAAGTTAGAATGAAATGAAAATTAATACACAAAGATAAACATAAGAAAACAAAAAAAAAAAAAAACATCGTGATGAAACCGGATCTAATCTAAAAAAACCGGCCAAGTGCGTGTCGGACCACGCATAGGAGGGTTCCGTACCTTCAATGGAATAAGAACCAAACTAATACCAGAAGGTCGTATCTGATGCCTACGGAAGAAGTTTTTTGGAGAAAACTCAAAAATGGCTGAACCGATAATGTTCAACATAATTTTCGTAGAAAGTATATGACAAGGCGCATTTCTTCAAATTTTTTGAACTTACGGTTCAAAAGTTACGGGGCCCCCCCCCCCGTACACAACTTTACTGACTTTCGAAGCGATTATTTCAGAAAATATTCACTTAATCACAAAATAGTCAAAGAAACCTCAATGTTATTTTGAACCTATCGATTGATGTGTCACATGTTGATATTTGGTTAATTTTTTTTTTAAATTTAGTTACCTGTATGGAGCGCCCGCCTAAAAATCTTTTTTTTTTTTCAAATTTAACTACATAACTAAGTAGCTGCATACAAAATACACCTTATGTGTAAATTTTATTCAGATACGTCGTATAGTTTCTGAGTAAAATGCCTGTGACATACGGACGGACAGACAGACAGACATGACGAATCCATAAAGGGTTCCGTTTTTGCCATTTGGCTACGGAACCCTAAAAAGGCCTAGGATTAGGTTGTCAAGCGGACCCCAGGCTCAATTGAGCCGTGGCAAAAAAGCCGGGACAAACGCTAGGAGGATGAGGCTGATCAGCGCAAATAGGGCTCATCTGGGACATTTGGGGAGGTGTTCCAGAGAAGTCAGCACTCCGGACAGGTAGCTCAGCATGTCGGAGATGAAAGCAGAGGCCTACCCGGTGGGCTCCACCAGCAGCTAAGCGTTGTTCTGTAGGTTAGGACTCACCTGGCACGCTCCGGGAGCTGTTCCAGAGAAGTCAGTACCCCCGACAGGCAGCTCAGCATGTCGGAGACGAAAGCAGAGGCCTACCCGGCGGGCTCCACCGGTAGCCAGGCGTTGTTCTGTAGGTTAGGGCTCACCTGGCACGCTCCGGGAGCTGTTCCAGAGAAGTCAGTACCCCGGACAGGTAGCTCAGCATGTCGGAGACGAAGGCCGAGGCCTGCCCTGTGGGCTCCACCAGCAGCCAGTCGTAGTTCTCCAGGTCGAGGAACTCGTCCACTTTCTTCTCGAGGTTGTCACAGATTTGCTTTTCAGCGTCATCTCGGGCCGCTTGGAACATGCTGCCTGCGGCCTGTAGCATGGTTATTATGATTAAATAATGGTAAATAACTAGAACTTTCGAAAGATCATGGGCATATACGGCCGGTCGCACGTTGGATACGAATTCAATGGCCTATCTAAAAAAGCCATAAGTGATCATTAACAAGCGGAAGTCTCTTTCTAACCCTGTCTATGTATTAGAAAGACCCTACCCTAGAGATCAGTGTCGTACAAAAAGTAAGGCACTGGTCGTAATTCTTAAAGATATATTGCTCACAATAAATACGTTTATATCCGACAAACTGACAATAGGCATGATGAATTGTTTTCATGTATGGTATCAATCGATTCGTTTCGTTGTAAGGATCAAATGTCTGTATAGGGCCAATTGCGTTAAAGCAACACCAAAATCAGAAATGAGATTCAAAATCTGGCACTCGCTTTTGTTTCTCAAAACGCTCCTAACAAAATACTATGCCACAGTGACGTCACGGTTGCATAGTCGCCCTGTTTAAAGTATGGAAAAATTTATAAATTGGTATTTTGACAATGAAATATTGCGTTTATGTACATGGTTGCCATACAATTTATTTTACAGGAAACTGTTAAAAATCTAATGCTATCAATGTTTTTTTTTTAAATATTGTGCTTTAAAATATCGTAAAATTTTGAAATTTTGGAGTCTTTGAACCGTTTCAATATATTTTTTAAAATTTCACTTTATTAGGATATATTTATCATTTTGCATCATTTAACTTAATTTTATTACAAAATTCAACATGTGTCATCATGCCTATTATTTTGTAACATTGAAGGAGTATTTTCGGCACTAAAAAAACATCTAAGTAGTATCTCTGCTATAACAATAACCTCACCAAATTTCATAAAGATCAGAAAGACGATACTAAAGTTATCGCGGAACTATTCAAAATCAAAGTCATCGAAATGCCGAAACGTCCCAGTAGCCGATGTTGTTAGTAAGAACTTCACTTCGCTTACGCTCCGCTCGTTCGATTATTATTTGTCATAAAAACACTTCTACAATATTATTTAAGTATTAACCTTGTGGCCGCCAGGTGGTGAAGTAATACGCCGTGATCTGACGCCAGAACCACTCAAAACGATATCCTAAGCATTGATTTATACAAAAAGGGAGATATGGTACCAGTCGCTCGATTGTGTGCCATCAAATATAGGTACCGGGACCTATATTGAATTAGTCGTGTGGCAGTCTCTCAGTCACACTTTGTGCAATGCGCAAAATATGGAGGTCTCCCTTGCATACCCGTGTTAACTATATAGGTTTATCTCTTTTGTCCATGATGCACATACATTATAGTGGTATGTAGCATTTTACAAGTGTGTAGGTGCTGGACCACATTTCAGTTTTGTTTACTATGAACGTCACTCATCTTCCTTTTTGTTTATGTCTATGATCCTAAGTAATAATGTCACATCATAAAAGGATTATATGAGTGATATTATATTTTTGGAACGGACGGCTCTTGACGTCGGTGGCGTCAGTTGCCCGCCTTACCGACGCCGTGACTGGCCGTCCAGTGGCGCCATCATTGGGGGATTGTATTTCCTAATAAACTAATAAATTTCTGTTTAATCCATCATGTTAAGTTGTAGTCCTACTGATTCCGCAACTTACGATCTATGTGATACAGTTTTATATTAAAGCCTGACCAGAAATATATGATTATTGTCAAGAGGGCGCTATTATTCTCATTTATATGGCAATAGTTTATTTGAAAATGTTTCGTAGCGAAATAGTTTCATTTCCCGACCATTTTATTTCCTGCAGTTTATTATACACATTGTTTACAATGTTTCGCTCTTGACTATGAATAGTCTTGACCATTTTTTGTCATTTATTACTTAATATTCAACACGTTACTATTATTCAAGTAAACCGTCGCAATGACACTGACACAGTAACAACCTATCAGTTATTATTGCCAGTGTAAGAAATTAGTTCCAATGAAATTCCGCAACATGGCGCATGATCATATATTTCTGGTCAGGCTTTACTTACTTTTGGCTTCATCATCTAAACGGAAAAAAATGGCCACCATTTTCCGTTTAGGTAATGACTAATGAAGCAAAAAATACGCAAAATGAAACTATGTGACAAAGATCAAAAGTTGCGTAATCAGTAGGACTACAACTTAACACAAAGGGATTATACATAAATTGATTCGTTTAGTTATTTAGGAAATACAATCTCCCCAATGAGGGCGCCACTGGACTGTCGACACAGTCTTAACGAAGTTATTATATTTATTTACGTATATACTATTCTCTAATGTAACTCTCTCTCTAACGCACAAATACGCTCGCAAATGAAACAAGTCGGGATTGATCGGGACGTTGGAACTACGCGTGCGAATACGTACGATTAATCGACAATCTTACCTGTGTAGTGACCAGCTCTGAACCGGTGATGTTGCTTATAAACTCGTAGAGGCATATGGTCGCGTCCTCTAAGTAGTGCGTGTCCACGATTATCTGTAAAATAAAATAATTGACCAGTATTAATGAAAGAAAATATAATTCATTTTAAGATTTTTGTCGCTCATATTAATGGTCCTCCGGGGGACCTCCAGTGAAACGAGTACAATATGGGCATTCGTAAAAAATACGTGGGATACTTTGTTCTTTTTTTTTAAATTTATTCGTAAAAAATACGTGGGATACTTTGTTCTTTTTTTTTTAAATTTATTAAGGCAACATACAGCCATTTACAATAACAATGTTGTTCTTAATAACATGATTAATCGACTTTGAGTGCCGTAACATAAAATGGCCATGTCAAGTTATAAGGCAAATAGCTGGGACAACGGCTGAAATAAGAATTTGAGCAGTATCTTGTATGAGAGCATGGAATAGAAAATAATTTCTACATTACACTATAATGATTAAAAGAGGCAGGCCAGTCCACCTAGCTGCCATAATATTTATTTACATATGGCGCGGCCCTGGCCAGTGTGCAGTGTGGAGTTAGATTTATGATCTTTCTGTATCAATGCGATTGTATTATGCCATATGCATTATGAAAGAGCAGCACTGAATCCTGTACTACTATGATTTTGATGGAGGGGTTGTGAAAAGTGTTATTGGTAGTTTTCTCCACCAAAACTAGTCTTGTCAAGATTTTTGACCCGGGTATGTCCTTAAACTATGTGTAAAAGAGAGATATGGGTCCTGCGTATGTCATCTCGCCATGTGTGGTACTGGTACACAGCTACAACAGTAAAACTACAAGTGGGCACAGCTCAGCGAATGTCATCTCGCTAAAATCTGGAGCAGAGCTCGACTGGTGAAGTAAAGGGTCGGCGACGCGCATGTGACACCTCTGGAGTTGCAGGCGTCCATACGCTACGGTAGCTGCGTACCATCAGGTGGGTCGTATGCTTTCTTGCCACCGTCGTGGTATTAAAAAAACCGGCCAAGTGCGAGTCGGACTCGCGCACCGAGGGTTTCGTACAAACCTATAACAAGCAAAAGTTGTAGTATGTTTATTACTTATTTCAATTTAATACCTCTACGCGTTTACGAGGAAAAAGGTAGTAAGTTTTATTTAAAAAAATATTTTAGTATGATTTTACTAAAAATGTCTACTTTCCGTAATTTTTCCTTTGTTTGTGCTATATGAAGTTTCTTCGTGCCAAGTTTCTGAGTTTACGGGAAGTACCCTTTAGGTTTTGAGTTTCCTGCGAGTAATCAGTTTCATTGCTCGTAGAACCGATGGCCGTTGGGGCGGAAAGGTTCTCGAGTGGCGACCACGAACCGGAAGGCGCAGCGTGGGTAGACCCCCCGCAAGGTGGACTGATGACCTGGTGAAGGTCGCGGGAGTCCGCTGGATGCGGGTGGCGCAGGACCGGTCATTGTGGCACTCTTTGGGGGAGGCCTATGTCCAGCAGTGGACGTCTTTCGGCTGATATGATGATGATGATGATGAATCAGTTTCAAAATATGCGACTTAAATTGCTATTTCTTTTGATTGCGTTGACATAAAAGTTTGGTTTTGCTACATCTGAAAGGTCCTATAGCCCTGAGTATTTGACATGAATTTCAATTTAATACCTCCACGCGTTTACGAGGAAAAAGGTAGTAAGTTTAAAATTTAAAAAAAAAATTTTTGTATGATTTTACAAAAAATTTCTACTTTTTGTAATTTTTCCATTGTCTATGCTATATGACGTTGCTTCGTGCCAAATTTCAAGTTTCTGAGTTCACGGGAAGTACCCCGTAGGTTTTGCGAGTGCCGAAAAACTCTAAAATTTGCAGCATAAACGACTGTATCTTTTGTTTGCGTTGGCTTTTAAGTTTGATATTTTCACATCTCCAAGGGACAATAGACTTGAGTATTTGATAAATTTCAGCTTGATACCTCTACGGAACCCTAAAAAGAAGGTGACCTGAACTAGCTGCATCATCGGCAGGGGATGCCGGAAGAGCGCGGACAGGCAGCCCGTGAAGGAGCGGCTCAGCAGCAGCGAGGCGGAGTGGCGCGCCGCCGCCGCCCTCCTCCCCGACCCCAGCCCCAGCCCCGCCGAGTACTTCAGCCACGCGTAGATGAACTCCTTCACCTGCACATACACCGCCGGGACTATGGACGAGAACGGGAATCTGGAACGACAAATGGTCAAATAATAGAGAACATGCATGAAAAATATTTAATTGAATTTGTTCCATAAACACGTTCAAAAACTAAAATTAATATAAATAAGTGGAAATCCGTAATAATTTTTAACAGGTTTTTAAAGACATTGCGGTTTAAAAACTTAAAATTGTAGGTATTTTTTTTATACCTCAAATGCTGCATCATGCTGAGATGAGGCCATTTCGTGGCACTTTCTTGTATTATGTTTTCTTTCCTTCTGTTTCTTTTATATGTATGTGTTTACGAATAAACTATCTCTATTTCTATATTTCAAATGTATTTTCGAAACTTCAGTTCGATTACCTATGTTCTAACAAGAAAAAAAATGTACAACAACTATATAGCTAAACGCATTTTTTCGTGCCTAAAATTACAAAAATCTCCCAAAAACTTGTTCCTTCCAAACAGTTTTCTGCAACTTTGTGGTCGGTGACGTTACAATCCTCACACTTTTTGTATGGGGCGTTTTGACGCGCGGCGCAGACGCCCAACGTATTTTCACATTTTTGACGTTTCAGGACTATCATAGATAGTAGGTTTATTAGAGACATTTGAATCTACAGAGAAATAGAACCGAACGACGTCTTCCAAAAAAATCATGCATGTTCCTAATCATAAACAAAAAAGAACCGACTTCACTAAGCCTCCACCTTTCCAAAAGCAAATGCTCGAGGTGCTGTAAAAAATACTCAAATCACTATAGGTGTGCCTATAATAGTTGAAGAGTTCCCTCGATTTCTCCTGGATCCCATCCTCAGATCCTGACCTGGTTACAATGGGACCAACTGTGAAGTATACTCTTTCGAACAAAAAAAGATTTTTCCAAATCGGTCCAGCCGTCTTCGAATAATCGGTGAACATACATTAAAAAAAATAATCAAGCAAAAACAAAGATCCCGACAAATTCACAACGTTCTCCTTCGAAATCTTGAAGTCGGTTGATAATGATAATGAGATGCTTGGGGGTTTGGACGTCTGTTTTACGTATTGACCAACTTTTTCTTGTCAAACCTCTGGTTACATTCTCTCGGGTCTTTATAACCCAGCGATTTGACCAACAACTGTTTTGAAGTGAATTCCTCTGACAAACAACCCTTTTACTTACTTCCTGGGAAATCCTAGAGCTTCCAATTCTTCTCCGTCGTAAGGGAATGTGTCCATTACACCGTCGTATTGCTCTTGATTGGTCACCTGAATTGAAAAAAAAAAACCGCATTATTTGTCTAACGCATTGACCTTTTACGTTCATCAAAACTGTCTATATTTGCCGTCGATGACAAGTTTGATGAAACGCGATCCACGAGCCTTAAAACACGTTACGCTTTCAACTCAATTTAATTAAAAAAAAAAGAACTTCTCGAACCATTCCATTCATCAGCAGTTATAGTGGTAACAGACGGCTATTGACGTCGGTGGCGTCAGTGGCCTTGCCGATGACGTGACTGGACGTCATTGAAATAGAAATATAAATATATTTATTCGTGACATTACAGAAAAAACAAATAAATTACAGATAATTGTAGAGTAAGACAAGTGTCACGAAATGGCCTCTTCTCAGCATGTTGCTAGCGTTAGCCAGCGCTGATCTTCAGAAAAGACCATCCGGTGAAAAATTCACGGCGGGTAACAAACATATGTGGCTAAGTAGTACAATCTATGACAAAAAACATCAGTAATAAACAAGAGAACAGTAGAAATTAAAAACGTAATAAAATAAAAATAAGATTAACTACAACGCAACAATCTGGTGACCACGTATCTGACCGGACATGCCTTGGCCTAACATTATAATTTCTTAGCCACTAGCGCCAGCGTCAACGGCAGACACGTGAAACATAGCATAGCACAAAACAAAACAATACACTCTAACTAAAAATGGTGGCTTACATCCGACTCTCATAACTAAAAGAATACAACTAAGCAACAGAAGAAAGCGGGCAAAAGACAATTGATAACACGGAAAACTCACACAGCAACGAAAAAGGCACATAACCTAGCGGTACGTGTTACAAACAACTAGTGTCAACTCTACAAGTTTCCTCGTTGAGTATGGTGACAAAGCATAAACTTTTTAATGTTTGATTTAAAGCAATGACTACTTTTTAGGTCCCTCAATGGCGGTGGAATATTATTCCAACATTGGCGCCCAAAAGCTTAAATCACCGAAATAGATACCTCAATGGGCAGGAAGGTGGCGTTGTCCAGTATATCCCGGAACACGAGCACCCAGCGCTGCATCAGCACTTCTGTGTAGTGCTCTGCCATCTCTTGCAGCAGGAGCGGCATCGGGTCCGAGGGTAGCCCGTAGCATCTACAATCAAATAGTAGATTGTTAACCAAGGGTTGAAAGTGACCCATTTCACCTGAGATATTTCTGGCGCTCGAACGAAGTGAGAGCGCCAATAGTTCGAGGGTGAAATGGGTAATTTCACCCGAGTTAAACACTCTGCTTTTCATTTCGACTGTGAGGAAAGTACAATACCACACGCACATTTTATAAAGCAGGTATATAAAGAATAATCTATAAAAATGTTACGTAAAATTTGAGCAATTTGAAAAAGACAAATTCAATGTTTTGCCGGTGGTCGGGGAGCGGGGCATCCGGGTGGGCACCGGCTCAATCCACAATTAACACAGCTAATTACTTTCCACCCTAGGGATGTAAAAGCAATTTTCTACCCGGCTATCTACCGTGGAAAATAAAACTTTCCGAGCAGGATAGATGAAAATGTAATTTTAAAACGCCATACGTCATATACAAAATAGTCACTAATACGCCAAGATCACTGGCAGAAGCGCGCCAAAATAAACCTTACTTGAAAGCGATAAGGTTACTTTTGAAAGCGCACGCCGAAACACAAATTGTTTATACTGTCTAGCGCACACCGTCGCATCATCCAGACACAGCGCTACTGTGATAAACGTCTTATGTTAATATCGAGCGTAGCTTCGTTTATTTCATATTACATACCTACGTGATAACCCAACAGCATAACGTAATACATTATCACAAACAAGAAGAGTTTACAGAGCTACAATAGTAGTTTATCTACACTCATACTGTAAGTACTCTAAAATGCGTTCAAAAACCGTAGACAATGACAAGCATTACAACAAACGATTTAACTATGATAAGTTTCTTATCTGCGGCAGTAACGTAATTTTAAGTTTGCATGCTCAAATATTGTTAAGCAATGAGTTTCAAATTTGGAACATCGAATTTGATAACATAATGTTACCGCCATGGCCAACTCGATTGGTCCCGCGCGAGCGCCGACACAATCGAGTTGGCCACGCCGACACAATCGAGATGGCCACGGCGGTGCAAAGGCGGCCATTCTATGATTTCCGAATACGGCATTTATAATAAATAATATGAGTGTAGATAAAGCAGTTTATGTAACTGTTACGTAATAAGGCCTAATTACGTACAGTTGCATACACTGCTTTATCTACACTCATATTATTTATTATAAATGCCGTATTCGGAAATCATAGAATGGCCGCCTTTGCACCGCCGTGGCCATCTCGATTGTGTCGGCGTGGCCAACTCGATTGTGTCGGCGCTCGCGCGGGACCAATCGAGTTGGCCATGGCGGTAACATTATGTTATCAAATTCGATGTTCCAAATTTGAAACTCATTGCTTAACAATATTTGAGCATGCAAAGTTAAAATTACGTTACTGCCGCAGATAAGAAACTTATCATTATTAAACTGTTACATAGTAAGGCCTAATAACGTACAGTTGCATACACTGCTTTATCTACACTCATATTATACAGGGTGTTTGGTCGCTACGTGCAAAGGTTTAAGGAGGTGATAGACGAGGTATTTTTGAACATTTCTAGCCATATATGTCTTAGACGAAACGTGATAAAAAAAATTGTAATTGAAATTTTAAGAATTTTAGTAAAATGCTCAGAATTTGGTAGATATGAGTTAATAGTGCCCGAATACGTGTTAGTTTGTAAACACTATCTTTTGTTTCCGGTAGTTTAATGTAAGTCGGACCAAATAAAGCTACTTTTAAGTGTATTCATGGCCTCTAAAACAAATGGAGGCATACGAACCTTTAAAAAAAATCGTAGGTTGACACGAGCATAATTTTGACGTGCCATAAAAAAAAATAAAATAAAAAAATTTGAACTGTTCAAACATTTTTGAAAACATGCCTATTTACTGTTCTTTCTTTAGAGGTATCAGTCATTCATATCGCTTGTCAAATTTCTGAGTTATGGAATAAAACCAAAGTTAGGGAGCACTTCCTAAGAATTTCAAATCTCCGTACTAGTCTTGAAATTTTACTTTAAGTAGGTACTTAACTATTAAATAACGTGTAAAAAAATAAAACATAAAAGTTTGTTGTAATTATTTCATAGCAAGTTAATTATTGTTAAAAAATTAAATAAAGTACCATTTTCCAAAGTCCGACGAGGATTATAAAAAAAGTTCTAAACTAAAAACCATAGTTTTAAATTTGGAACACGTTATTTTAAGAATAAGAATTTTCAAATTTGGAATGTTTTGAATTGCCTTTGTTTTAAGTTTTCAAGATAGCCAATTGCGAATTTAGTTCTTCTATGAAAATTGAACAAACGGTTGAAGCGGTTTTCAAATACTATTAAATTTTGTAACTAAACATTATGAACATCTTTTAGTAACGAAGATTATGCTAACATTATCTTCATGTACGGAAGGGCAGACGGTAATGGAGCATTGGCACGGCGAATGTATCAGGAGCATTAACCAAATCGCAGATTACCCAATGTCAGGATGTTTTACAACACGTTTCGTCGTCTTAGCGAAAATGGGATCCATCGTCCTAGAGTGAATCCTGAGAGATACGATGCGGATACCGAGGAAGAAAAAGAGAAAAAATATCCTTTTCGAGGGGTGGGGGTGCAGGGTTTAGAAGAAGATCCCGGGCAACGAATACAGTTCTGTAGATACTTATTAAACAGCGACATTGACGACGCGTCATTTTTAAAATTATTATTTGGACAGATGAGTCAAAGTTTTCAAGAGAGGGGATAACTAACAAACTTGCATAACCTTCATGAATGGGCTGACAGGGACGCAAATCCTCATTGGAAGAAGCAGGTCTCCTTTCAAAAGAAGTTTTCAGTTAACATGTGGGCTGGAGTAATTGGCAGAACTTTGATCGGGCCAAATTTTCTTCCCGATAATTTGAACGGACCCAATTATCTCCAGTTCTTACAAAACGATCTTCCTATCCTCCTAGAAGAAGCCGGAGTACCATTAGAAGCGGAAAGAGAAATCATATTTCAGCAAGACGGCTGCCCGGCACATTGGACTTTGGCTGTGAGAGAATACCTTAACGACTGTTTTCCGGAGTGCTGGATCGGTAGAGATGGACCCATTCCTTGGACCGCTCGATCCCCCGACTTAACTCCTTTGGACTTTTTTGTTTGGGGACGGGCCAAAGGACTTGTGTACACCTCAGAAATCGCAACAAAAGACGAGTTAATAACAAGGATTCGCGAACCTTTTGTCATCATGAGGGAGGAGATGCAACTAAAAATAACTACCACAGAAGTGCGGAAAAGGGCCCGTTCCTGTATAAGAACCCGTGGTTTACATTTTGAACATGTGATTTAAGTTTTTGCTTTGATTTTGTTACTAAAGTTTTAAAATTAAAGTTTATGTAGTTTTATTAAAAGTGCTCCCTAACTTTGGTTTTTATTCCGTAACTCCGAATGACTGATACCTCTAAAGAAAGAACAGTAAATAGGCATGTTTTCATAAATGTTTGAACAATTCAATTTTTTTTTTTTTTTATGGCACATCATAATTATGCTCGTGTCAACCTACGATTTTTTTTAAAGGTTCGTATGCCTCCATTTGTTTTAGAGGCCATGAATACACTTAAAAGTAGCTTTATTTGGTCCGACTTACATTAAACTATCGGAAAGAAAAGATAGTGTTTACAAACTAACGCGTATTCGGGCACTATTAACTCGTATCTACCAAATTCTGAGCACTTTTCTAAAAAAATTCAATTTAATTTTTTTTTACCACGTTTCGTCTAAGACATATATGGCTAGAAATGTTCATAAATACCTCGTCTATCACCTCCTTAAACCTTTGCACGTAGCGACCAAACAGCCTGTATATCCTAAATGAAGTGTTCGGAAACCATAGAATGACCGCCATTGCACCGCCATGGCCAACTCGATTGTTCCGGCGGTCGCGCGGGCGCGTGCCGTTGGTCAGGAAGGAGGACAGGATTTATATTATGTTATCAAATTCGATGTTCGGAATTTGAAACTCATAACGTATCAATATATGAGCATGTAAAGTTAAAATTACGTTACTGCCACAGATAAAAAGCTTATAATAGTAAAATCGGTTGTGGTAACGTTTTAAAGGACTTACAATGTGAGTGTAGATAAAAGGATAAACAAGCTTAAGTAAGAAGAAAGGTTATTATTTATACTTACTTGAGCGTGTTATTGAACAGTACTATCTGATGCTTGATGCTCAACATGAGAGTCGGGTCCGTGATGAGCGACGTGTTCGTACGTAGCGTCGAGGCGACTTTGGTCACCGACATACTCCATGTGTCTAGTAGCCAGTCCTGAAATACAACATTTTTGATCTTTATTCAAGGTTTAGATCTCAAAAAGTAAAGAAAATCATGACGAGAACAGATGAACCACCAATTAGGAACCTGCAAAACGTTGTTAGTTATAGAAATAAACTTTAAAAATGTATCTTAGATCACCAGCAGAAGCAGGAAACTTTGAGTCACGACACTAGTTACATTTAGTAAATAAGTACATAAATCAATGTTTTTACCTGTAGTGTATGTCCCTTATATGTTTTTATACTATCCCATATGTATTTTGTATTTTCCTGTACATGTCTAGTTTTTTCCATTGAGTTTGTGTTAAGTATAACTTTGTTATCTATTTCTTTGTCTTCAGTTTGTGTTATCTGTCGTGGCATCACCAAGTGGGCCCTACGGAAGACCAGCGCTAGCTGACATACTAGCTAGCATTTTGCTGAGCAGGGTCCATTTCGTGTTGCTACGACGATACGTCTTTATTTTGTTTGTATTTAAATTTTTATGTAATATTGTGTATATACGTCATGAATAAATATCTTGAATCTTGAATGAACGGATGTGTGATGTGATGAACCCAAATGGGATCCAAATCTAGAAGTATGAAAAAAACCGCATGAAAAAAAGTGCGTGTCGGACCACTCATAATGGACGGTTTCGTGCCCTCGTTGCAACTTGAAAAACACAATAGCAAAGGCGGATCTGACAGGCACTATCGTCATTTTGGAATGGAATTTTTTTTAACATTATTCAAAAACGGCTAAACCGATAATATTCAAAATAATTTCGCTAAAGGATTTTTAAGACGTATCTTTCCGAATTATTTCATAAAGGAGGAGTGGTATTTCATAGTTTTTTAACGGACGGCAAATGACGTCGTTGGCGTCACTGGCACGATTTTTAGTTATCAACCAACTGTGGCCCTCGGCAACCTAATCTCAGGAATTGGCGTAGGGGAACTAGTTAGGGTTCCGTAGCCAAATGGCAAAAAACGGAACCCTTATGGATTCGTCATGTCTGTCTGTTCGTCCGTATGTCACAGGCATTTTACTCGGAAACTATACGACGTATCTGAATAAAATTTACACATAAGGTGTATTTTGTATGCAGCTACTTAGTTATGTAGTTAAATTTGAAAAAAAAAAATTTTTAGGGGGGCGCTCCATACAGGTAACTAAATAAATAAAAAAATTAACCAAATATCAACATGTGACACATCAATCGATAGGTCTTTCAAAATAACATTGAGGTTTCTTTGACTATTTTGTGATTAAGTGAATATTTTCTGAAATAATCGCTTCGAAAGTCAGAAAAGTTGTGTACCCCCCCCCCCCCCCCCCCCCCCCGGTATCTTTTGAACCGTAAGTTCAAAAAATATGAAAAAATTTGAAGAGATGCGCCTTATCATATACTTTCTACGAAAATTGTTTTGAACATTATCGGTTCTTCCATAGGCATCAGATACGACCTTTTGGTATTAGTTTGGTTCTTATGCCATTGAAGGTACGGAACCCTCCTATGCGTGGTCCGACACGCACTTGGCCGGTTTTTTTTCGAAAGCGACTGCCATCGGACCTTTCAACCCAGAGGGGAACCCAGGCCTTGTTGGGATTAGATCCGGTTTCCTCACGATGTTTTCGTTTACCGAAAAGCGACTGGTAAATATCAAATGATATTTCATAGGTGTACATAAGCTGAAAATCAGTGGTACATACGAGCCGGGGCTTGAACCCGCGACCTTCGGATTGAAAGTGACGTCTTAGCGCCACGCCACCAGCGCTTGGTCAAAAGGAAATAGTGTAAATACCTTGGAGACCAGCCCCGCCCCGGTGCTGAGCAGATGCTCCTCGAGTATGAAGAAGCCGAGGACTGCATTCAGATAGTTCTTCACACTCTGGATGCTGTCATGAAGGTTGCCGGAGGGGATCAGCACCAAACGCGCTTGCTGCTTGCGTTGAGCTCTGTTGACAGTACATACATATTTACATACATATTATAGGACAATCTTACACACATCGGTCTAGTTCCACGGTAAGCTCAATAAGGCTTGTGTTGTAGGTGACGGTGTATATAATTTATAGATATAGATAAATACTTAAATACATAGAAAACATCCATGAATCAGGAACAAATACCCGTGATAAACACACAAATAAATGCCCTGACCAGGATTCGAACCCGGGACCCCCTGCTTCATAGGCACGGTCACTACCAACTAGGCTAGGAGGCCGTTAAACATACAATTATTAGATCATTTCATTACCAATGATATGTTTTTTCTAGATTAGTGTGATTTTCCAGTTAATCCCTTTGTAACATAACTTCCAGAATAATTTTGTTTTGGTACAGTCGAGGTCAAAGATATGTTTACACATTTTCACCTTATTCCTTTGTAATAAGGTGCAAATGTGTAAACATATCTTTGACCTCGACTGTACAATGTTTGTTATCTTTTACCCTTTGACCACCAAAGACGTCAAATCACGCGCACTGAAAGTCGTGCCCTCAGCGCTAGCGCGTGATACCACGTCCAAAATATTTTGCCTTGCGGCTAAGGGCACGATTTTTCCGTCCGATGCTTGACGGATAAAGGGTTAACCGTTCTTTTATCTTCGTGTTGTGTTCTTCATAAACCGTTTTCTATTCTATCGTACTATCAATAAAAGCTGTTTGCTCTCTGACTATTGACGGAAGGCCATTTGTATAATTATTTTACATGTGGGTATTCCACTCATACATTAGTATGTTATTCAATCAAATACAAACATTGAAAACATTGAAAAAATAATCAACCCAGTTGGACTTGAACCAACATCGACACGCCCCACCGGGGCTCGATATCGCCTTACCAATCAAGCTATGGGCTCAGTTACCGAGCCGACGAAACTCTCAATGCCTTCAATCATCCTTTTGCACTTATTCTTACATCGACTTTATAGCAGCCGCAAGCGACATCCAGGTGCCAACCACTAGAGCTACGCGTGTGGGTGTGGGGTGGTGGGGCGTGTCGATGTTGGTTCAAGTCCAACTGGGTTGATTATGTTTTTCAATGTTTTCAATGTTTGTATTTGGCTATTTGTATATTTAAGGCTTTGTTTTAAGATTGACAATATGGATCCCTTATTGTTTTATCTACACTCGTACTGTAAGTACTCTAAAATGCGTTCAAAAACCGTAGACAATGACAAGCATTACAAAAAACGATTTAACTATGATAAGTTTCTTATCTGCGGCAGTAACGTAATTTTAACTATGCATGCTCAAATATTGTTAAGCAATGAGTTTCAAATTTGGAACATCGAATTTGATAACATAATGTTACCGCCATGGCCAACTCGATTGGTCCCGCGCGAGCGCCGGCACAATCGAGTTGGCCATGACGGTACTATGGCGGTCATTCTATGGTTTCCGAACAATTAATTTAATATATATAATATGAGTGTAGATAAAGCAGTGTATGCAACTGTACGTAATTAGGCCTTAAAACACTCGTGTGATCTTATTATGAAATTCGCCTGCGGCTCATTTCATAAAACCACACTCATGTTTTAAGGACCCTTATTACGTAACAGTTACATAAACTACTATTGTCACGTCCAAATAAAACTAAACTAAAAGATAGCTTCTAAAAATAGCCCCTGCGACATGGTACACTCACCGGCAATACTATCTTCCTACACGAAGGCCGCAAAAATATGTGACACGCTCTTATGGCCCCACAAATAAGAGCGTGTCACATTTTTTTACAGCCTTCATGTAGGAAGATACTATTACCGGTGAGTGTAAAGTCAGCTTCAGAGAAAATAGCAGCATTTTCTCGCTGGATCGCTAAACTAATTCGTTGAACCAGATAGCTGTCAGTTCCTCTGTCTCCTATCGCATTTCTGAGCCTCTTCAACAGGTTTATGAAAAGACTCGGAGCGCTAGGGCAGTTTTAATAGGTGTTTTTAAAAAGAAGCTTTTTAATTTAGTCGTTAAATAAAAAATAAAATACCTGTAGTATTGTATGAAGTCGTTCTTAGCGCCCAGGACTCCGTGGATGTGCAGGCATCGGTGCAGAGGACTGAAATCCACCAGCTCGTGTGGACATTGAGGGCCAACGTTCTCACGCCCCGCGATACCGAGGAGGGCCATGTCTGAAAGAAAACATTGAAATTCACGAGATGTTGTTGACGTTTTAAGGTACCCATAGTTATATGTAGAGGGTTATAAGTTGACGCCGCACCGCCTATCTTCAGTTTAGCCTTTGGTTGGCTACACAGTTGGACTGAGCCAGTGAGCAACAACAGCAACAGAGACTCAAGTCTGTACGGAGACAGAGGAGACGCCCTTGCACATCCTCGCAGATTGTCCTTCCCTAATGCGCACTCGTAACTTAATTCTGGGTAGGCACATACTACGCCCGGAGGAGTTAAAGGCTCTCGAGATCAAAAGGACCCTGGAACTTGAAGTTGCAGGGTTAGACCGAGAGTTGTAGTAGGTGACGATCACAATAGATCAGTAATGGTCGCAGTGATACAAAGGCTTGGGAGCCTTACATAGCCCCTAACAACAAGAAGAAGAAGAGACTCAAGTCAGAGAAGATGAAGAACAAATTGGTCAGCATAAAACGAACTACATAGGCTACATCTACATCAGCATTTTACCAATGAATAAATACAGTGTTGCCAGTGTTGGTCCTGTATCTTTTCACACCACCTAGTCGTATACGGGCTTTTTCTTCCCTGCTAGGAGGGAACAAAGTGGCACTTTTCTGTTCTAGGACATTCGTATTTTTTTCACCCAGTCCGTCATCACAATCAAATTTCTTATTAAATTAATAGATTCATTATAATCAAGAAGCACACTAAGCACATATAAAGTTAAAATAAATATGATTCAACAATAAAAAAAAATATTTTCCTCTAAGGTGATGTGAAAAGCAGTATGTG
Source organism: Pammene aurita (assembly GCA_947086415.1). NCBI lineage: Eukaryota > Metazoa > Arthropoda > Insecta > Lepidoptera > Tortricidae > Pammene > Pammene aurita. The sequence goes on from OX352294.1 coordinate 8,015,648, forward strand.
TCACATAGGAGCAAAACTATTTTCAACTTGGGCGTTAACACTTGAATCCCTCACTACGCTCAGGAGACTCCATCGCTTCGTTTGGGAATCAATATACGCCCTCGCCGTAAATATTTCATTTGCTCCCTTGTTACACAATCTACTATTGTTTATTTCGTACTAACCTTTTTTAGTTTTGACAATAGTAGCCAAGCTTCTTCCGTGCATATCTTGAGTTTGCTTCAATGCCATTGCACCAACCTGCAGGCAAAGACAATATATTATTTTACATAGATTCTTCTTGTGACAAAAGCACAAAAAACTCTGAACAAACAAAAATGAAAACTTCAAAACAGACGTCTGTATAGTCGTTTATATAGCCCTCGTAAAGTTGCACCGTTCTCGGTTTTGTATTGGAAACGATCTCACGCGAGAATATTTCCCATAGTAAATAGGTGGGGCCACACCTGACGCACCGCCTCGCGAGGAAATTGCCGGCTCGGCTAGTGTGGACGTGCCGAGGCCGAGGCCGCAATGCCTCGGGCGAGTGACGGTGCGCCAGGTGTGGCCCCGCCTAATGAAGAACGTTCTCGAGAACTCCAGGCTGGCGATGTCGGCCGCGATCTGAGCGCACCATTTGTATGGCCCGCGGTAGCAATGCAGACTAGTCTAGTTGTATTCATAAGTTTGTACCTGAGGGCTCAGTCGGCGGATGTTCTCCAGAAAGCCCCTCAAATCAGCCATGGACGCATCCCTGATGGCTTGTCGTAGCCGCGGGATGTCGGCCGCGATCTGAGCGCACCATTTGTATGGCCCGCGGTAGCATGCAGACTAGTCTAGTTGTATTCATAAGTTTGTACCTGAGGGCTCAGTCGGCGGATGTTCTCCAGAAAGCCCCTCAAATCAGCCATGGACGCATCCCTGATGGCTTGTCGTAGCCGCGGGATGTCGGCCGCGATCTGAGCGCACCATTTGTATGGCCCGCGGTAGCATGCAGACTAGTCTAGTTGTATTCATAAGTTTGTACCTGAGGGCTCAGTCGGCGGATGTTCTCCAGAAAGCCCCTCAAATCAGCCATGGACGCATCCCTGATGGCTTGTCGTAGCCGCGGGATGTCGGCCGCGATCTGAGCGCACCATTTGTATGGCCCGCGGTAGCATGCAGACTAGTCTAGTTGTATTCATAAGTTTGTACCTGAGGGCTCAGTCGGCGGATGTTCTCCAGAAAGCCCCTCAAATCAGCCATGGACGCATCCCTGATGGCTTGTCGTAGCCGCGGGATGTCGGCCGCGATCTGAGCGCACCATTTGTATGGCCCGCGGTAGCATGCAGACTAGTCTAGTTGTATTCATAAGTTTGTACCTGAGGGCTCAGTCGGCGGATGTTCTCCAGAAAGCCCCTCAAATCAGCCATGGACGCATCCCTGATGGCTTGTCGTAGCCGCGGGATGTCGGCCGCGATCTGAGCGCACCATTTGTATGGCCCGCGGTAGCATGCAGACTAGTCTAGTTGTATTCATAAGTTTGTACCTGAGGGCTCAGTCGGCGGATGTTCTCCAGAAAGCCCCTCAAATCAGCCATGGACGCATCCCTGATGGCTTGTCGTAGCCGCGGGATGTCGGCCGCGATCTGAGCGCACCATTTGTATGGCCCGCGGTAGCATGCAGACTAGTCTAGTTGTATTCATAAGTTTGTACCTGAGGGCTCAGTCGGCGGATGTTCTCCAGAAAGCCCCTCAAATCAGCCATGGACGCATCCCTGATGGCTTGTCGTAGCCGCGGGATGTCGGCCGCGATCTGAGCGCACCATTTGTATGGCCCGCGGTAGCATGCAGACTAGTCTAGTTGTATTCATAAGTTTGTACCTGAGGGCTCAGTCGGCGGATGTTCTCCAGAAAGCCCCTCAAATCAGCCATGGACGCATCCCTGATGGCTTGTCGTAGCCGCGGGATGTCGGCCGCGATCTGAGCGCACCATTTGTATGGCCCGCGGTAGCATGCAGACTAGTCTAGTTGTATTCATAAGTTTGTACCTGAGGGCTCAGTCGGCGGATGTTCTCCAGAAAGCCCCTCAAATCAGCCATGGACGCATCCCTGATGGCTTGTCGTAGCCGCGGGATGTCGGCCGCGATCTGAGCGCACCATTTGTATGGCCCGCGGTAGCATGCAGACTAGTCTAGTTGTATTCATAAGTTTGTACCTGAGGGCTCAGTCGGCGGATGTTCTCCAGAAAGCCCCTCAAATCAGCCATGGACGCATCCCTGATGGCTTGTCGTAGCCGCGGGATGTCGGCCGCGATCTGAACGCACCATTTGTATGGCCCGCGGTAGCATGCAGACTAGTCTAGTTGTATTCATAAATTTGTACCTGAGGGCTCAGTCGGCGGATGTTCTCCAGAAAGCCCCTCAAATCAGCCATGGACGCATCCCTGATGGCTTGTCGTAGCCGCGGGATGTCGGCCGCGATCTGAGCGCACCATTTGTATGGCCCGCGGTAGCATGCAGACTAGTCTAGTTGTATTCATAAGTTTGTACCTGAGGGCTCAGTCGGCGGATGTTCTCCAGAAAGCCCCTCAAATCAGCCATGGACGCATCCCTGATGGCTTGTCGTAGCCGCGGGATGTCGGCCGCGATCTGAACGCACCATTTGTATGGCCCGCGGTAGCATGCAGACTAGTCTAGTTGTATTCATAAATTTGTACCTGAGGGCTCAGTCGGCGGATGTTCTCCAGAAAGCCCCTCAAATCAGCCATGGACGCATCCCTGATGGCTTGTCGTAGCCGCGGGATGTCAGCCGCGATCTGAGCGCACCATTTGTATGGGCCCACGCGTGGCAGTAGCACGTGCTCCAGTTGCTCAAGCGTTTTCAAAGCTGGGTAGTATCTGATAACAAAGATCGTGATATTTAGGCGATTATCACACTGGCACCGCAAGCGCATGCGGCGACGGTGTGCAAGCGTGACAGCGCTTTACGCATGCAGAGCGCTATCTCACTCGCGCTTCGGCTCCGCATGCGAAAACCGCAGCAGTGTGAAATCCGCCTTAGTTACTTGGTTCTGATTTTGTACGGCGAGTGTCGGAAATTCCTTCGTTTCTGGTTTTGTATAATATTGGGAGCACACGTTTAAGTTTAGTATACATTAATATGCTAAAAGAAGATGTTTCTAAAAACGCTTGTGGAGATAATTTTGATTATTTCATACTTCGCTGGCTCATTATTGCAGGGTTCTATGTTGCATTTTCGGGGTAGATAAATTTAGACTTAGTGTCACTATGACAATGTTCAAATTTCGATCCAATAAAAGTGATACATAGAACCCTGTTATATTGGGCCAACGAATTGTTAACTGTAAAACTCACAGATGTGATAGTATTATTTCATACAGAATGGCCACGCTACACCCCGCTTCGAACGGAATTACCTCACCCCGTGGCGGCCTAGTAGGCTAGTAGGCTAATCTGTCAGGATAGCAGCGCATCGATAAAAAGCAAAATGTCGGTGTATTATCAAACGTCATTGCGACAGCGGAAACAGCGCCCTAAGAAGCACGCACACATTGAAGCGTGTACAGATGTGCCGAGCACACAAAGGCGCTCAAACGAGTTTTGTAGTATGACGTGTCCGCCCTGTGGTCCAGGCCAAGCACTATGTTTGCACTTGCAGCAGCCACGCATAAATATGTGGCAGTCTACACCAAAAGGTACCATTTAATTTGAAGGCTTACCTCTTAGCCTCAACCTGTGTCTTCAACTTGGAGTAAGTGGTTAGTAGTGGGAGGCAGAGCTCCATTTTCTCAATAGTGGCAGCAATATTGAGTTCAACGCGCCGGGCCTGGATCAACTCCTCTGCCCGAGTGCAGAGACCTGCAGGAATACAGGTTTAAACTCATTGACAAACGTCATTGGGAAATCAAAAATATTAAAAGATCAGCGCTGGCTTTCAGGTCAGCATAATGCTGAGGTGGGTCCATTTCGTGGTAAACTCTGTATTATGCTGTGCTACATTTCTTTTGTTTTTATTTTTAATACTTTTGTAGGCAATTATGGTTTATCATTATCACAAATAAAACAATTGATTCCGATTCTAAAAAAAAAAATGTTTTATCTACACTCATATTGTAAGTCCTCTAAAATGCGTTCAAAAACCGTAGGCAATGACCAGCATTACAACAAACGATTTCACTATGATAAGTTTCTTATCTGTGGCAGTACCGCAATTTTAACGTTTCATGCTCAATTATTGATGTACTCTGAGTTTTGATAACATAATGTACACCTGCACGCGCCCGCGGCCGGCGACACGCGCCCGCGCTACCGCCGGCACAATCGAGTAGGCCACGCCCGACACAATCGAGATGGCCACGGCGGTACTGTGGCGGCCATTCTATGGTTTACGAATACGGCATTTATAATAAATAATATGAGTGTAGATAAAGCAGTGTATGCAACTGTACGTAATTAGGCCTTAAAACACTCGTGTGATCTTATTATGAAATTCGCCTGCGGCTCATTTCATAAAACCACACTCATGTTTTAAGGACCCTTATTACGTAACAGTTACATAAACTACTATTGCTGCTGTACAAGCTTTGCTATTTATGAATGCATAGCCAGTAGACAGACAGTTCATACCATTCTCTTTTTAGAACGATTTTAGTGAAGGCCCACTTTGTCGATTAACATGGACACTTAATTTTTTCACTAATATATTGTGTAATAATAACTCCATATCGCCAAAGTGGGACCTTTTTTCCTGGACTGACACATATAGTTTACCTTCAGCAGTCTCTTTAACATTGGCATCCACATTTGAGATCTCAGCGTGCAGCTCTTCAGCATGTGAGCGCACTTGGAGCAGCTCGCGGATGGAGTCAATGAAGCCCTAGAAATAAAATAAGTTTTTTTTTTGGATAAACAGATGAAGATTGAAAACTATTAATCTATCAAATAAAGTACAGCTTGTACTATTCTGTTAATTTAAAATACTCAGGTTTTTTAAAATACCAAGACGGTGGCAAACAAGCATACGGCCTGCCTGATGGTAAACAGTTACCGTAGCCTATGGACGCCTGCAACCCTAGAGCATTCACATGCGCAGTTTAAGACCTTGTCTCAAGTTACTATCCTCAATAGTATAGGTAGAATATCATCAAAAATAATTGTAGCTGCAAGCTCAAGCTACGCGCTGTCTGAATATTAGGCAAGCCGGTGGTAGTAGAGTTGCATAGGGGCTGGAGCCTCTAGTAATTATACAATGTTGCAGAAAAATCATCTACTAGTTAACACTTTCGCAACCGGGCAAAAATTTGAGCAATAGCCCAGAAACCGACAGAACCCGACAGGCGGGCTACGACGTGCAACTCAATGCCGCACGCCGCGTGCCCGGCATCTGAGCAAACATTACGAGTGCCTACCAGGCGGGTTCTCGGTAGTCAAAGTGTTAATTAGGCCTTCCAAATAAAAACTAGAAGTAAAATACCTGGTAGTGGAAGTTGCAGAGTTTCTCAATCTCCTTGTCATGCTGTTGGATGCGCTCGTCCAGCTGCTGAACGAATGCTTCATGTCCCTCCCCTTCGTAAACCGAACGGAAAGCCGGACCCCAATAGTCGTCAATTCCTTCTATCTCCTGTACCATACATACAAAAATAACGATTCAAAACACAAAAATGACCAACTTAGCAGAGAATAATTGCCAATTTTCAAGGAATTATTAATTAACAAAGTGGGTGTATACCTGAATCGTAGCACTCGTCATTTTATACCGGTTCCGGTACTAACTACGCTTTAAATATAGGTCGAAGCAGTTAAGTTCTAATCACATTTTTAATATGATTCAAAATACTGTGTATAAACCATATTTACTTATATTTTAAAACAGAAAAACAAGTAACGTAATCGTAACAACGAAATCTTGGAACAAATGTTGACATGACATTTGTGACATTGACTTTGACATTGACAAACAATAGACGTTTTTATTAAAGTCGAGGGGTAGTGGCAGAGTCGGTAAATCGGTAAACAATCGGTTAATCTTTTATTCATAATTATCTTGGACTTTGTTAAACCATTTTAATCAAGATTATAACAAGCACACATATTGCGCAGCATTTAAATATTCCTATAGGAATCACTTAATTTGGAGCTTTTCGATCTAAATTTTGCTATGAATACGATTGTTATAAATGTTTAAAAACACCTCAAGCTTTTCAAGTACGTTTAAATACATGTCATATGCTTGTTTTTCAAGCCAAATGTTGTAAAAATACATTTAGAATAATTATCATAAACAAATTAATGAAATAAACGTATAAAAACTACAAAAATATGTAAATCAATTCAATTTCTAAATCAAAATATACTTCGAAATTGTTTTTTTACAGTAATGTATGAAATACTATATTTTGAACGATCGCATAATGCTGCCATTATACATTTAAATTCTCCCAAAAATAGTTATTGTTTTTATCTTGTAGCTTTCAAGTCAATTTTATTTTTTTTTGAACGAAAGACTGTAGTTTTCGATTAACTTTGATAAGCATACTACATATTTTAAAAAGTTGGTTACTATAGTTTGGCTAGAGCCTATCTGACTTCAAGCATATACAGAGAGGATCATACTGTCTTTTTCTTACGCTATAGCTAATTAAGTACTTCTACTAGTTCTACTGTTACTGCACTATTTTAACTTTATTGAATGTTACAAATTACAATAGTTGAATTTTTTTAAACCACGATGGTGGCAAACAAGTATACGGCCCGCCTGATGTTAAGCAGTCACCGTACCCCCATGGACGCAACCCCAGAGGATTCACATGCGCGTTGCCTACCCTTTAAGAACCTATACACTCCTTTTTTGAAGAACCTCATACTATAAAACTTTCGTGAGACTCTAACATATTAAAAATATGTATAACGGGTTACTCACGTAATTTAAGTCGATTTTTGCTCGACATGTTTCGGTCAATCTACGATGACCATCCACAAGCCCACAAGCGCAGCTCAGACAGTGGATGCGTTCGCCGAAGGATAAGGAGCCCTTGAATGTTCCTGGGGTTTACATGATCCCCTGCTCCTGTGGGAAGAGTTACATTGGAGAGACTGGCCGGAACATCGTTACAGGCTCTCTGAACACATACGTAGTATGAAAAACCGAGATGGGCAGGGTTTCGCTGTGACGGACCACATATTGGATTCGGATTCGACGCATTATATTAGGTTTGATAAGGTAACCGTACTGGCAAGGGAAAAGTTCCTCGTTCAGCGAAAAATACGGGAAGCTATAGAAATAAGTCGTCATTCGAATTTCAATCGGGATGGTGGTTGGTCATTGCCCGCTAGTTGGAAAACGGTTTTCAATACTGCGTCGGTGGACAGTGTGGACGTGCCTTTAGCAAGTGACGTCGTTAGTGTGGTGTGCAAACATTTCGGCAATAATGAAGAAGTGAACGAGGGTAGCTCTGCCACAACACCGCCGCCGCCGCCGCCGCCTCCCGCTGCCAGCAGCAGGGCACACCGCGCGCAGGCGCGTAGTAGCCGTCGCGCTGCCGTCGCGCAAGGCAGCTCGTGAAAATGGTCATCGTAGATTGACCGAAACATGTCGAGCAAAAATCGATTTAAATTACGTGAGTAACCCGTTATAAATATTTTTAACCTCATACTGTACCCCGCTGGGAAAACCTCGACAGGGAGTTCATTCGCAGCCGCAGCGTTTGTGGGAGGAAATTTCTCTTAAACTGTACAGTGCGTGACCCATTAGGCTCCATGGTGGATGAACACCCTGCCGGCGGCGAGCGGTGCGGTGATAAAAAGCTGCCGTGGTCATCATATCAAACAGTTCTTCAGAGCACAACCCAATGTACAAGCGATATAACACACATAAGGAGGCAAAGTCTCTCCTTAGACTCAATGGTTCAATATCGCTCGTGAGTTTGGGATCGTTGACGATCCGCACAGCGCGCCTTTGCACCGAGTCAAAGGGCCCAAGCTGGTATCCAGGTGCTCCCGCCCAAAGGTGACAGCAGAGCTCCATGTACTCAAAAATGGTAAGGGTTTTAACAAATATGAATATAAAACAATTAAAACGAGACATCGAGCAGTTTGTATTGTAATATAGTCTACGATTTATTTTGGTACTGGATGTATTCTTGGTATTTCCTCATAATCCCCATAGTTGAAATATATTTTAAAGCTGACAACCCTAACAGGGCTATCTGCCAAATTCTACCGACCGAACCGAACTGCCAATTCGGCTGAAGCCCTTGCGCGGTACGTGTTATATATTAGAACTGCATATTGCAGTCGAAAAACGGCTAAATATCTGGATCAATCCATGTTGCCGTAATTAATTTTTTTTTACAAGTCATTACTTTGTCATTGGTGTTCTCAAGTCCGCAACCATGGCTCACTGTATGAGAGTTTTGCATGGCCAGGTAAGTCCTTCGCATTCCGAAATATTCCATGCTACATTAATTAATATAATTCCAAAATAGTTAACAACTATCGGTTTTAGTGTTACTCGTGTGTTTACATTGTTATCAAAGTTGATTGAGAAACACGATCGCGTATGTCGCATATCTGAATGGATAGGTCAGGTCACGCAAAATAAATTTAACGAGAGGTCACCTCGGGTTATTGGTAGTAATTGTACACTGGATTTTCTGATTCGAGACGTTATTCATGATTATATTGTCCATGGTAATTTTTTTACGTAATTTTAGTTTTTTTTCCTTTTTTTTTTCAGGGTGGTAGGACTAGAACAGTGCTCTTGGAAATCCAGCAGAGATGTTTCAGCGTGTCCCCCCTCACGGCCGCGGCCGCCCAGGTACGTAAAACCACCAATATACCCGTTTTATCACCATTTTCTTTCAAAAAAAGACATCGTTATGTAATCATCAGTGACCTGAAAATGTTGTTTTTTATGTGCTTTTATGGTGTATTAATGAGTTTAATGATGTTTTAGATCGCGATGTCGAAGTTAGACAAGGCACCACTGCCTTATGCGAAATTGTCCCAAAATTTGGAGGTTGTCAAAAAGAGGTTAGGTCGCGACATGACCCTGTCCGAGAAAGTGCTGTATTCCCATCTTGATGACCCTAAGGGCCAGGTGAGTTACCTCTTTTATCATTTTAGTGCATATCCATGATTGCGATGAATCGAGGATATGAAGGTCTTAGTGATATGAGAAGTGCTGATAAAGATATGTGTAAACAAACAAATATAGCATATGAGAAGTCAGTGGTTGTGGAAAACTTTAAAGTTGTCTAAACAAAATACCTTTTGAAAAACTACCTGATAAAGTCTCTCAACTCAACATATATTGGTTTAATAAGCAAGGGGCATAAATATGGTTGACAACATGTATTTCATATATTAGTATGAATAATATCAAATCTAGTAATTTATTTCTAGTCGTACTAGTTGCAGAGGATAATATATTCAGCAACAACCTTATCAGAATAGATTATGTGTGTCTGTATATTTAAAGATTTGCAGGCACCTGCTGGAAGTTTTTAAAAGTGATTCCTTTAATTATCATTTCTTTAATAATCAGTTTATATGTAAAATCAATAGATTGAAAGTTGGACATAATCTATCTTATTCTGTTAAATTATAGTTTAGTATGTCATGTTTGTTGCTCCTTAGTGTTTGGATTTTACATCAGCTGCATAGAAAAAGACGCATACAAAGTTTGTTTGCAGCGTGGGCCTTTTTCTCTGCCGCTGTACATAGCTCAATTAACAAAGTGAATAAGAATATTCACTTTCATCTCAGTAAAATCTTAACCATTATTTGCTTACCACAAATATACCATTTTTTCTGCCAGGAAATTGAACGTGGTACAAGCTACCTCCGCCTGCGGCCTGACCGTGTCGCTATGCAAGATGCCACTGCACAGATGGCCATGCTTCAGTTCATTTCCTCCGGCCTGCCGCGTGTCGCGGTTCCATCTACCATCCACTGTGACCATCTTATTGAGGCGCAGATCGGTGGTGAGAAGGATTTGGCTAGAGCTAAGGTAAGGAGACTAGAAGAAAACAGCGTGGAGAATACTAGTACATTGGGTCAGCAGAGTTGGCCATGCTTTATTATAACTCTGGCCTGCCACATGTCACTGCTCCCTCTACCATCCACTGTGACCATCTTATTGAGGCACAGATTGGTGGTGAGAAGGACTTGGCTAGAGCTAAGGTAAGCAGCTGGCTCCACAGTGCAGTCCATGTGTACTGATGTGCCAACAAACAAAAATTAGGAAAATATCCACATGAAAAAACAAGATCAAGGATTTTCAAGAGATGTTCATGCGCCACAACAACACCCGTCTGAGAGGTCATCACTTAAAGCTAGAAAGAGATAGTTCCCACAGTAACCCATACAAACATTTTCTGAGCAACCGAGTAGTGAGGGCTTGGAACAAACTCCCAAAAGACGCGTTTAGGCACAAAACGTGAACCAGTTCAAAAATAAATTAGACAAGCATACATCTACTCGTTAATGATAACTATCGTAATGACCACTGGATAAAGGCAATATCAGTTGTCATAACTGCCTGCCTGCTTAGTAAATAATAAATAAGAAATTCGGAAAAATCTCACATTTTCAACAATTTCAACCGACTTCAAGATTTGGAAGGAGTACAAAAAAAAAATCAAATCAATACATTTGGAAGGAGGTTTTCAATTCGTCGGAATCTTTATTTAGCTTGTTTATGTTTTTATGTATGTTCACCGATTATTCAAAGATGGCTGGATTTGCAAAATCTTTTTATGTTTGAAACGGTATACTTGTACCAGGTAAGGATCTGATGATGGGATCATGGAGAAATCGAGGAAACTCTTCAAATTTATAGGCACACCTATAGCGATTTAAGTATTTTTTCCACTTGCATTTGCATTTGGAAATGTGGATGTAAGTGAAGTTGGTTCTTTTTTGTATAAAATTATTTTAAAAAAAGTCGGTTCTTCAAAAAAGGAGTGTATAAGTTCTTAAAGGGTAGGCAATGCGCACGTGAATCCTCTGGGGTTGCAGGCGTCCATAGGCGATGGTAACTGCTTACCATCAGGCGGGCCGTATGCTTGTTTGCCACTGTTGTGGTATTTAAAAAAAAAAATTAGCTTCAAGTAAAAATGGTTTAGTCTTATAAATTTCTAACTATGAAATAAAACAATTAAAAACGGATTTTATCGCGTGTATTGAGTTTAAATTACATCCCGACGTTTCAAACACTTTACAGGGTTCGTGGTCAACGGGTCGACGAACGCTGTAAAGTGTTTGAAACGTCGGGATGTAATTTAAACTCAATACACGCGATAAAATCCGTTTTTAATTGTTTTATTTCATGAATAACTATCGCGGCAACCGAAGACAATATTAAATTTCTAACTAGTTATTTTCTTTGTTCATATAACGATACAAAGCGTCACATGTTTGGAATTTATAAAGAAACAGGAAAACTAACAAAAACGCCGTCCTGTCCTAAGTGACAACATTCACCTTCACCATGTGCATGCATTAGCAAATACAATGACGCTTCTGATAAAAGACAATTACGTAGTCTCTTCGCATGTATGGGTATGATAAGCAAATAAATCTGAATATGTAGTAAAATCCAGATGCTAACAAATTCAACAATACTATTTTTTTAAATCTTACAATACACTATCATGTATTGTAAGATAAAAAAACGAATTAAATTCAAAATAATATCCATATTGTTTCGCGACGATTTGGGGTTTAATTGATTGTGGCATTTCCTGAAAAAAAAAAACAATATTATCTTATTTACGGTCTTAATATTCAGTTACATGTCATACAAGTAAGTAAGTAAATATTCCTTATTTTATTGCACCAAAATAAATACAAGAATAACAAAAATATTTTTTTTTACAATAAACTTAACATAAGGTAACAACAGGCGGTCTTATTGTAAAAAAAAGTGATCTCGCCCAGACAACCTTTGGGTAGTACAAAATGAAGAATGAATTTAAGATAACAGGTAGTGCAAAGAATTTAAAGTAAGAGATCAAATTAGACGCCAACACCCAAATTCCTACAAACTGAATAAATATTGCAAACAAGTTTTTTTTTCAAAAAAAATGTTTTTGAGACAAGCTTTTTTAACCAACTATACTTTTCTTTGTACAGTTAACGCCAAAAACATATTCACACTTTTGTACCTTAGTCCTTTGTAATAAATAAGGTTCAAATGTGTATACATATTTTTGACGTTAACTGTACAGTCTCTGCTGCTCATCAACACGAATGCTATGAGCCCAAACACGATGGCACAATGTTGAGAAGTTCAGGAGTTCCTATGGACTCCTTACAGCTCAATCATCAGATCAGCTCCACATCATAATGATATTGCATTGTCATCTAATTTTACACATGCATGCAAAAAATCAGCTCAATCGTAATACTAGAAGTGGATCAAATTTAACTTGCAAGATTTGATTACAGACATCAACTGGTGAAACTAAATAAAACCTCGTAATAAAGCCTAGGGTCTTAGACCCTATAAAAGGTGGGAAGATGATTTTACTGATGACTAGAGAATACTGTCTAAAACCGCGAGGAATGGCGTCGCCTGGAGGAGGCCTTTGTCAAAGACAGCCTGACAAAGAAAAAGAAAGAAAGAAAAGAACAAGAACAAAAATAGAAATAAATATAAATAACTACCGACCCGCCCCGGCTTCGCACGGGATAAGAAATGGTTATTGTGGGTTATCCCTAAGATATAGACATATACCATCGCGGACTTTTTTGTAGACCTTTTTTAGATGTACAATACTGTTAGTACATTATTTTGATCTATCTCTTAGGACTCGGCCAGCGTTTGCAATGTAAGCGCAAAAAATGGGTTTCTTTACGACCTCACATTAGAAACCTCTAAAATCATCAGTGTTTCTCGACTATATTATGCATGTATTATACATATAAACCTTCCTCTTGAATCACTCTATCTATTAAAAATACTTGCTTAGTTTTAAATATCTAAGCATACATAGGGACAAACAGCGGAAAACGACTTTGTTTTATACTATGTAGTGATTATGTAAACAAGTCTAAAAAATCAGGAATAAAGGCTATTATTAAATTAAATTAATAAAGCCTATATATACATTTCTGCCCTTTAGAATATAAATTTCTTATATTACATTGACTTTTTGTACTATGATGGCAATGGTAAACACATAATTAAAATCCAGTGTATCTAGTCCGAACATGGCCCTAAATCATCCATTCTTTCCAGGACATCAACAAAGAGGTATACAAGTTCTTGGAGACCGCTGGTGCCAAGTACGGCGTCGGGTTCTGGAAGCCCGGCTCCGGTATCATCCATCAGATCATCCTGGAGAACTACGCTTTCCCTGGTCTCCTGATGATTGGTACTGACTCCCACACCCCCAACGGAGGTGGTCTTGGTGGTCTCTGCATTGGTAAGTTTAGGACGAAATATGAATTTGTAATTAAGGTATACCTATATACGTATTATCGTCGGGTCAAAGGCAACCTATCTGCTATTAAACATTAAAAAATAAAAATTTGGTGGTCTAAAAACTCACTTTTGTACTTTAGGATTTATACGCTAAATGAACGTCCCTGAACTATTTGATATAAAAGAACATTATAAAATATATATATACTACGATATAAATAACGCAAATCGTAATAAAAGGTTGCGTTGCGGACCAATTTACAGGTCACATCAAACTTATTTTCTGATAACTTTGATTATGAGTGTGACCCGGACTTACTATTTTGGTTCTGAAATTAGATACATTGTATATTAAAATGTTACAATCAGTACGCGAAATTATCACTTGTACTTTGTAGATATCTGATAAGTGATAACTTACTGTAACTCACTATGTAATGCTACATTTAAAAAAAATTTTTTTATAATTTATCAAGTATTCCCATTTAAACTAAGTTTACTTATGCGCCAAATTGGTAAAAAAGACTTGTTTAAATCCATGAATTTATAAGAAGTGGATCTAATTCTTACACTTTTTCTCTAACCACAGTTGATCCTTATTACCGAGCAAAACAGTCGTTCATAGGTGACTAGAAAAAACGGTCCTATGGAGAGCATTATATAGGGGGCAGTGTCTCACTCGCATTCGTTACAAAATTGACATTTTGACTTGTTGTCATGTTGGCATTATTGTCTCATGACGTCATTACCTCTTTAGTCAAAACGAGACGCAGCTCCTCTATTACGCTCTCTTTCGGCCTCACTTTGTGGCCGAAGAGTATACTCCAGTTTAAAATAGTAACTTCATGTTTAAATCATTAGGAGTCATTAGTAGTCCTATTTTCCCAGTGTTTATATAATTTCTAAATAGAATACTCTTGAGGATGTGTTCAAAGATCGTATGTAACGCGTGTATGTGTGTGTGTATACTGTGTATATATCTTTGACAAACTGTCATCAAGTGCGTTTTCTTTATCAGGTGTTGGTGGTGCTGATGCCGTAGACGTGATGGCCGATATCCCCTGGGAGCTCAAGTGCCCCAAGGTCATCGGCGTCAAGCTGACCGGTAAGTCTTAACTTATAGGATAATAACCTCTAATACTATGGTACATAAGATTGTTAATAACTCTAATTAGTATCTAGGCGTGTCCCACTTAGTAGTAAGGTGGTAATAACTCCCTATTAGGGATTTTCACAGTCGTAAGAGTAGCTGCTTTAAAAATGGTTTTCATTCACTTTGAGTTTGAGTCGTGCGTAGATAATTTTAAAGTCTATATTGGGGTAGCTGTCTGATTTACTGTCATACATGATATTGCTTTGTGGAAATGTAGAAATTTGCCTATTCGTTTTTAGGAATATAGACTCAAATGATTGCGTCAATATTTTATGTTTCTGGGTCTGAGTCGGTCTACAATATTTTGACGTTGAATGTGTTCGCATCTGTTTTCCAATTAATACTCGTTTGACAACTTACGCAACAAAATACAATATTTTATTGTGATTCGAGTTAATTCGTTTATCAGTGTATGGTAAATGTATCATTTAATGAAAATGATTGTAAACCGCATCATAGTATTCCCATACAACTCAAGTTTTACGCCATACCTACAATGTAAAAACGAATTAAGTACGTCAAGATACTTTGCAACAATTACTTTTTTAAATAAAACCATATCAATGCCATGAATGCCGTGATAACATTATCGCAAGAGTGCGTAGAACTACGAAATATAATTCTGAGGCATTGCCTTCTGTCGGTAGATAATATGTACTAAAGATAAACCAAAACAACATACGTAAATGTGATAAAAACTCAGTATTTTGTATAAATAGTACCTAAGTGTGAAATTATTTGAGAAGAACGTTTAACACATCAGAATTTCTACCTTTATGTCTAAGCGAGAAGGTACAAATTGTAATAAGCGTACTTCGTTCAATTCAAAACAATCTCAACCAATTGCTAGGTTTTAAAAAGGACTTATGTGCTATACAATTTAGTATATCTTTACGTCAGTTTGAAGCAGTATAAACGGTATGGCGTTTCGCCAAAGAATCAATGACACGGGTTGTTTATCATCGCTTTTAAAACGCACTTTTACTTTATTTTTAGAGGGTATTTTAAACACGCATTATGACCTTGAACTTTGTAATATTATAACGTCTTATATATACCCAGTGGTACAGTTAAAATAAGGATCCAACATATCACTTCGAGTATATGATCTCACTGACCGACTGAATACCTAACTTAAATTGCCGATGTTTAAAATTAAAAAACTACTATAGAATAATTTAAACGGTCCCTACACTTAGTTCCTTTGTGGAATACAAAACTGACATAAAACTGGTTCATAAAATACGTATAAGATAAAAGTCGGATGATTCAATATGAATTGTTGATAATAAAAATACGCCCTAATGGAATAATAAAGAGATTATCACTATTAATGAGACATTATGCACGTGTCGGACTCGGACCTAGTTTTCTTAGGATGCCATGGGTCAGTTAGTTAATGTGTCAGTTAGCCAACGTCCAATGTCTAAACGTTATCAGCAGACCTTGTAAACTTGATAATACTAGAAAACCGATTACATTAGAAATGAAAGTTTCTTATATGATTTGCCGGTTATATGTTTATACAATAAAAACGCATTACAAAATGTATTAATAGTACATTACTTACCAAGGACTGTAAAAGAAAGAAAGCCCGAAATCGCAGGTATTTGGGACCCGAGCCGCAGGCGAGGGTTGTAAATATGCGATAGAGGGCTTTCTTTTTTACTGCCCGTGGTGAGTACACAATTTTACGTCTCCACCTGGCCATAATGCGAGTTTTACTTTACGCGTAGCGTGCGGTAATACTCACATTATGGCCAGGTGTGACGTAAAAAATACTACAAATATAGTTCGACTGAGCCAATAAACTGACTTGTTTGTTGGATATTTACGATATTTGTAGTTCAGGTTAATATATGGAAGGGTGTGTGATATGGAATTCAATCAACCCGGGATTTAGGACCTGGGTATGTACTGAAACTAACTTAGTTTACGTACCTTAAACTACGTACAAAAGACAGGTATAGGCACAGCACAGCGAATGTTTTTTCGCTCAAATCTGGAGCAGAGCCCGACTGGGGAAGTACCTCCACCTTACAGAAAACCACAGCCAAATAGCACTAGACCCTACTCATAGTGTTTTGTTCCTGCTGGTGAGTAAGCTCAAAGAGGACCCAGTGTGTTGACGATGAGAGACCCCTCTTGTTCCTTTACCCAAGTAACACAGGAAGCATTATAACATGAATAGTTAACTTATTTCGAACTTAAGGACCGTATAAACTCTTATATACGTTCACCGAGTAACTTGTCGCATTATATGATGCTTTGAGCTGTATAACGGTTGTATAATGGCATATCTAAATGCTTTTGTAAAGCCTTTAGCTTTAGTGCAGCAAACCACAACGCAACTGTACAGGTTTCAGCTGTTTAAAAGCACTTAAGTGCTTTAGGTTCTACAATAGCGTTATATAATGCTTTAAGCTGTATAACGGTTGTATAATGGCATATGTAAATGCTTTTTTAAAGCCTTTAGTTTTAGTGCAGCGAACCAAAATGCAACTGTACAGCTGAATGCTATACAGTTGCGTTTTGGTTTGCTACACTAATGCTTCGGTGTGGTTTAATGCCTTAGGTTCTACAATAGCATAAATAAATGCTTAATGCTGTTTATGAGCATGAATATTAGCCATTATAATGCCACGTAAATCCGGTATACAGCTTTCAGCTGTTTATGGTGCTTTAGGTTCTACAATAGCATTATATGATGCTTTACGCTGTATAATGGCATATGTAAATGCTTTTGTTTAGCCATTAGTTTTAGTGCAGCGAACCAAAATGCAACTGTACAGCATTCAGCTGTACAGTTGCGTTTTGATTTGCTACACTAATGCTTCGGTTTGGTTTAGTGCCTTGGGTTCTACAATAGCATAAATAAATGCTTAATGCTGTTTAAGAGCATGAATATTAACCATTATAATGCCACGTAAATTCGCTATACAGTTTTTAGCTATTTTTAATGCCTTAGGGTGTACAATAGCATTTATAAGTAGCTAATGCTGTATAATAGCAATAATATAAACCATTATAAAGCCAAGTAATTCACTATAAGGGGCTTTTCATAAATTACGTCATTTCAAATGGGGGGGGGGGGGGGGGTCTGGACATCGGATGATGGTAGCATGACGTAGGAGGGGGGAGGGGCGGTCTTTCCGAAGATCACATCTACACACATCACATCTCGCATCTTTAAAAAGTGCTTCAATGTGTAAAAAAAGGAATGAAATTCGTGTTTCTAGAGTCTGCTTATCGAAATATTACACACATTTTTGGCGGGAAATTAAAAAAAAATTGGGCCGGTCACACCTTGTGTAGTAGGAATTATAGTTATGATACTAGAAAATATTTTTGATTTTCTGTGCACGCGTAAGTTACCTGAGCCATTTAATGAAACCGTCAATGTTTCCATCAGAAATATGAGTAAGTATGGTACAGTCAACCAATTGGATTCCTAGGCCACTCTAGAACCTTGTCACAATAACTAGTTTGGTAGCGAATAGGTTACGTTTATACGTATCCACGGGAAACTGTCATTTGCGACAAGGTTCTACAGTGGCCTAGGATCAAATTGGTTCACCGTACATATTTCATTTAAATTCGAGCACTCTTTACGTGATCTGTAGAAAATTTTAATTTAAATAAAATATTTTGTAAACCTTTGTATTATTTGGTTACAATCTTAATAATGACAGCCATGATAGCACGCTAAAATGTCACCAGACAAAATGGTGTCAAACTTCATGTTGAAGTTTAAATTTCCGCCATTATATAAATTGTTACCTAGGAAACAACACTCGACGCGCACGAGCGTTAGCCGTAACGACGTAAATGTTGATCAGCCCTGTTAGCTTGACACGATATCGCGCGACTCTTCATACTTCAGGAGCTACGCGATGTATTCCGTCGCAACGCATGTTATGCTCAGCCGCCAGGTGCTCGTAGTTACATATCAACAGTGCGCAGTCCGCGTAAACTGTCAGAAGTCAAAGAAGTACACAAGCTGTGAGGGTGTTAGAAAGAGCATTAACCGACTGCAACAAGAGAAATTCAATCAGAAATTAAATTCCCCAAAAAATACTTAGAAGCAAGTAAAAACAATTTAGTAACTATGTACTCGAGTTCCCTATTCACTAGTTTTAAGGGATGGTTTTGGTTGGTTTACATACTGTATAGACATGTTTCGCCAAGATATTTTTATATCAAATTACTACTGACTAGTCACTCCACAGATTTCTTCTATATATTGGTTTTCAGTAAAAAGTAACTCCTTACATCCCAATGTTTTGATATTTTCTAGAACATATAGTTTATCCGTTTCTTTACACACTTGTCCTGTTTACGAGATTCAGGTATTAATAAATTCACGTACTTAATTAAAGTTATAGGGAAATGTTAGAACTAGTACTTAAAGTATCAAAATATTAATAGAGCACCAACCTACAAAATTGTTGACGACTTGTAAACATTGCAGTTTTTCGTAAGCATAATTATTCACGTTGCTGTAGGCATTAATAACCTTTTTTTAAGGGTCATTGAGCTGCTATTGGACTAAGAGCTAGCCACGTCAGATATGACACAATAATGAGAGCAACAAAACCCGTCTGGTTAGATTGCTATACTATTCTCATTGCTAGATCCTGGCATCTGGCAGTTTTTAATGGGTGGAGGTCACAGTGACAGACTAGCAAAATGTTTTAATTGGAAAATAGTAATACCAAACTAGGTAAAAACTGCCGAAGTTGTCTCAGTTATAAAGGACAGGGCCTATATTTTAAGGGGCTCCCTGGCGCCAACGACCTTAGATCTGATTCCCTTAGTTTTCTAATGATTTATATAGTTGATCATATTATCAGTAACGGCTTTAAACAAGTAAATATAGTATCCTATATTTACTTCAATATTCATTGTCTTCGAGATATTTGACATCAAAGTCGAACCGGTTTAGGCTAAAAAAGTGGTTTTATGGTGATAAATTTTCTGTTAATTAATTAAAAATTAAAATCTCTCTACAGTTTTTAGAGAAATCAAAGAGGAACCCTAATATGTAGATTACGTATATGTAAGATTCTTTACACCATTCGAATATCGATAAAAGTGTTTTTTTAGACCATATTTTAAAAATATCATAAAAAAATAACGGCTCATTTATTTCAAGATCCGGCTCTACAGAATGGAGATAAAAGATTCAAGAACCGATAGTCGTTTGCCTTAATTATAAGAAGTATTAGAATTATCTATCTGTAGTGAATATGTTGGAATATCGACTCAAAACTGGTCAAAAATCGATAAAAAACGTTAGACCAAAAAATATTGTGTATTATTACGGAAACAAAAACAGTAGGCGACAAACTATGAACTATATTATACATTATTTGTCACTACTTTCCCCCAACATAAACTTTTGTATAATTTCTTCAATTTTCTTAATATTGTATAGTATTTGTAGTTTCTCATAATATTGCATCAAACCCAGATCTCTAGGATTTGTTTTCTTGAAATGGTTTGCATTCTTTGACCTCCACCGCTTTAAAGCTGCCAGATGTCCAGATCTAGAAATAAGCATAGTATACCAAACTGACTAGAGGGGTTTGGTTGCTCTTATTATTGTGTCATATCTGATGTGGCTAGCTCTCCGTCTATATAGACCAACGCCATTTTGTAAATAATTTATAACCTAAAAATAAAATCATGCGGACCTATTTATACTAGGAAAATACCTATATAATAATGAAATAACTTAATTTAAGACTGCTCAACCAACACTATTATGTTAATAATGCAAAACTCGTTCTATACGAGGATTACATAATTGTTTTGTTTATTTGACGCATATATTTTTATAATATTTTATAGCAAAACCACAATAAATCAAAGGCGCGTGAAAAATTTAAATGAAACTTATATACACATTTACAGTAAACTACATTGCGCAGTAATATTTGAAGGATATAATAACGTAAAAGAGTCAAAAACTTTTATAAATTTTGTGACATTTATAACGTGTCACTCATTCAGTTTTTTGTACCGTCTTCGTCCATTTTATATTGCGAGACAAAGTAGTTAAATCACAACGTTCATTGTATTATAACATTTGTTCCGTCGGTATTAGAGACGGTTTTGCATTGACGTAAGGTTTATTTTACTACACTCTTATGCTAGTATAATGCTTTTGTATTGCGATTGGCAAGTTAATCGAGAGTACTAATGCTTCTTTACTGCGATTAGCAAGTTTTTTGGCCGTATTAATGCTTCTTTAATGCGGTTGGCAACTTAATAGAGCGTACTCATGCTTCTTTAATGCGATTGGCACTTTCCATGACAACGATAATGCTAATAGCGCAGACATAATGCGCCTGTAATGCTATTAAATGACCTGTATAGGATCTCAAGCTGGGTAATTTGTGCCCATTTAAGACCTATATCAGCACTATAAACGTTTATAATGTTACTATAAAACGAACTCAAAATGCTAAAAGCATATAACAGATATGCTGTAAGACGGCCGTTATACTGCTTTGATGTGTTACTTGGGTAGCCATCAACACAGTGAATCCTCCATTTTGTAAAGGGGCTGGAGTTGCAGGCGTCTATAGGCTACGGTAGCTGCTTACCATCAGTCGGGGTATGCTTGTTTGCCACCGACGTGGTATAAAAAAATGGAATTCAATTAATTAAATATATTAACCCTTTGACCGCCACAGTCGGCTGTGGCCGACATCAAAAAGTTATGCCATGGACGCCAACGACGGCTACAGCCGACAGGCTTTGTAATGCAATAGGCACCTACGGGGGCTTCCGCAAAGTTCAATTTCGCTTGACAAAACGCGATTACGTGGCGTCGGTGGCGCGTCATTTTTGTTCAATGCTTGGCGGTCAAAAGGTTAACAGAAACATATAAATAAAAAGCTGTTTATTTCGGACCATAAAAATCCATAGAATTGTTAGTACCTTAAATTTAGTTAATAAAATATATAATTAAAAAAATAACGAATACTGGTTTTTTCTCTTCTTAACCTCTTAAAAATCGATAACAAAGTTTAATGCGCTATAAAGTTATATAAAAATTAATGCGAGCAAAAATATTACTGAGTGATTGTGTTAAAGAGCTTATGAACGATACTAAATTGCAATACTTAGAGGTGAGGAAAACATAATACGACGTATAAAGTAATACCTACGTCACATGACCCATATCATCGTGATACGCTAACACTGAACCGCAACAAGATACCAAAATAACGCTTGCCCCATTAATTTAAAGAAGACATATCGCGTAACTTTCAATCCTCAGTTAAACCAAACTGTTGTGTCTTATCGTAATAGGCATACGTCCGATTTTTGCACGCGCGGTCGGTTATGTCACGCGACATTGATACCCTAGTGAGTCTATTTTTATCGCGCGCGATCTACGTCTAGACATTCCTATCATGGTATAGTTAGATATCTCTAGATCGCTAAACGTTTCCAATTGTTACTGTATGTTAATTATATGTGCGAAAATATGTATACAATTACTTATTATTTAATTGCATCATATTAATATTAGCATAAACTACATACACCCTTGTATGACGAACATTAATAACGACACAATGTCAAAATATTTCTAAAATATAAAAGTAGTTCCAACAGATATACATGTAGTTATCATGAGATACTTTATCTCGATAGAATGTCTCCTAAGATTTATATTATTTTTATATTTATATTTGTAGAAATGCCGTGCCTGCCGTGATATTTTCAAGCTTATTGTAAATGATTTCAACGCAAGCTAAGATGTACTTTGACTAACACTTACCATTTACGAGTATTTTATACGACACCTGACAGACCAACCGTAATGCAAACATTACGCAAAAGGTAAACAAATGTTTCTGGCAGCAGTTCAAAACATGTTACGCCTTCATATACGAAGAACTGATTTCGTGTAACTCGATTACAGATTACACTTTTGAAGAGGATTGAACTTTTACGTCACACCTGGCCATAATGTGAGTTTTGCCGCACGCTACGCGTACGGTAATACTCGCATTATGGCCAGATGGAGACGTAAAACTGTGTACTCACCACGGGCAGTAAAAAAGAAAGCCCTCTATCGCATATTTACAACCCTCGCCTGCGGCTCGGGTTACAAATATCTGCGATTTCGGGCTTTCTTTCTTTTACAGTCCTTGGTAAGTAATGTACTATTAGAATACACGTGTATTTTTTTACTCATTGCACCCTCTAAGAGCTGTAGCAACCTTACTACCAGGCACATAACGCTATAGTAAATTGTACAATAAGTGCATAAAACGCACGGTCTTACGCGAGGAGTTTATCCACCCGAGCGAGCTTGCGAGCGAGGATTGATATAAAGTCGAGTGTAAAATGGGTTTTATGGACGAGTTTTACACTATAATTTTCACTACAATTGCGAGGAAATTATTTATCGTTAATCGTGAAACTATTTCAGGTTGTAACAAAAATATTACAATGAAAATAAATATGGTTTTCCGCCAATTAATTTTTATTATCAACTCCTATTTTACCTGATCTCATTAATTAAATTAAAGAAAACACGGAATTCAAATAATTACATCAAGAATATAATAAAAGAACAAGTTTCAGTATTCTACGAAATTTTACTGCTCAATTAAATTGTGCAATATATTTTGACTCTGTTTGGCTGTTGAGCCTCATTCTTAGTCTTAGAAGAAAATTTTACTTTATGCACTAGAGCTTAAAAAGTGATTTTATGTCGTCCATGAATGACTTAAAGTCAAACTTTACGAGCATGAGAAGTGAAAAGTATATTTTGGTATATGTAATTTGATCTTCCGTAAGGTCTATTTTCCAAAAGGCTGCTCATACCACAGAGTCATAGATGTAAAAACAAGTGTCCCAACTCCCAGCGTGAAAAATGGTTATAAAATGGTGGAACGGCCATTATTTTTAGGAAATGCATTGAAATAGTGTTAGTGTACAGTCGATTTAAAAGTTATTAAAATTCGAAGTTTAATGGTTTTAGTTATTACAGTAAAGTATATATACGGGGTTTCTATGAAATGCCAATGACCATTAAGCGCTTGTGTATAATTAAGTAATATAAATAGATGATACAATAAGTAATATAAGTAGAAAAATAGAAAAAAATCATTCGAATTCAAGTTTCTTGATTCATGACAACGATGCATGCATTTGGAGGTCATATTCAAAGATTTCTACAGCAAACAAAAAACATAAGCCTTGATAATGCGAGAAAATCAACGACCGAGTCCGTGTTATTGACATAGTAACTTAATATTTTTTAAGAAAAAAAAACCGACTTCAATGGGGGTAGCCGGTGAAGGATTATTGTAGATGGTGCACTTAGATTTCATACAATGAAATAACTTGCTTAAAAAACGCAGCGGAGAGGACAAATCGCCAAACGTGAACTATGCGTCGTTGAAGAGTTCCGTTCTGATTATCATCAGCAGTTCCACTTCATCAAATGTCACTCTTTTGAATGAAAATGCTTGATTTGTTGATAAAAATACAAAAGTCACTTTATGTATGCCTTTAAGATTTGAGGAATTCCCTCGATTCCTCGTGGAACTCATCATCAGAACTTGAGCTTGACGAAAATTGGTCCTGACAATCTAACTTGCTTAACAAACATAGCGAAGAGGAAGAATCGCCAAACATGAACTATGCGTCGTTGAAGAGTTCCGTTCTGTTCATCATCAGCAGTTCCACTTCATCAAATGTCACTCTTTTGAATGAAAATGCTTGATTTGTTGATAAAAATACAAAAATCACTATGTGTAAGCCCTTAAGATTTGAGGAGTTCCCTCGATTCTTCATGGATCCCATCATCAGAACTTGAACTTGACGAACATTTGTTCTGACAATTAAACTTGCTAAACAAACACAGCGAAGAGGACGAATCGCCAAACGTGAACTATGCGTCGTTGAAGAGTTCCGTTCTGATCATCATCAGCAGTTCTACTTCATCAAATGTCACTGTTTTGAATGAAAATGATGGTTTTGTTGATAAAAATACAAAAATCACTATATGTATGCCTTTAAGATTTGAGGAGTTCCCTCGATTCCTCATGGATCCCATCATCAGAACTGCGTTTTGAAAAAAACGGGACCAATCTGTATATATATACTTACAATCAAAAAAAGAATTTTCAAAATCGGTCCTCTTTTCAAATCTTGAAGTCGGTTAAAAAAGCAATCGACATACGCTCTTTATCATAATTGTCATAATGGATAACATAATTAACCATGGATATTTCTTTGCTGGTAGCTTTTTATAACACTTATATTGTGCCCAAAACCTGGCTCTCTTACTCTTCTTAGCGATCCTATGATTGCTTGTATGTCTGACTGTCCGTTTAGACGACAGGCAATTTACTTCGAAACTGCAGGATTTTTTAAGCTAAAAAAAGAGTTTTGGTTCTAGCTTGTAGTTTTTTTCAAGCCATCATGCAATGTTATCAGAAGCCTAACTTCGCGTTCATATTATATTCAGAAGTATTTCATAACTAGGGTAATAACCCTTAACGCTTAATAAAGCGTCACTGGTGGATTATTCCTGCTTACCAAGACAGAACAAATGTATAATATACATTTTATTTCTTTATTTATCGTATGGCTACATGTCACTGGATATGGATAGCCATTTCTTCTTTGGGGTAGTAGTAGTGGGAAAGCAGATGATGATGAAAATCCAGTGAGTACTGCGAGGTCCGGATGGGACAGTGCAGCTGCCAAGTTTGTTACTCTTTTAGCACCACCCAGGGATCACGTGTAGGGTTGTCTAAGGTGTTTCCTACGGACGCAGAGTAACATTGATCCCCGATTGATAATATACATTAAAACATAGGTATTATTTACCAAAGTTGTAATCTTTAAACCAGGGTTCGAAAGGATAATTATCAATGATATTTATCCTGATAATTATCGCGATAATTATCTGGATTTTTTTGTCTCATAATTATCGATTTGATAATAACCCTAAATTTGTTAAGGCGAAATGCACAACAAATAATATAAAGTGAAAATCAACATCGGTAGTTGTAACTATAATAGAAAAAAAATCCAGATAGGGGATAATTATCCGATAGTTAACGGATAATTATCTGATAATTATCGCGATAAATATCAGAGATCATAATTATCTCGATAATTCCGAACTCTGCTTTAAACTAACTATACTAATCTTTCCACCAGGCAAGCTCTCCGGCTGGACCAGCCCCAAGGACATCATCCTGAAGGTGGCCGGCATCCTCACCGTGAAGGGAGGCACCGGCGCCATCGTGGAGTACCACGGGCCCGGCGTCGACTCCATCTCCTGCACCGGCATGGCCACCATCTGCAACATGGGCGCCGAGATCGGAGCCACCACCAGCGTGAGTATTACTAGATGAAGGCTCGACTACAAGTACTACAACTCTCTTGGTTAACGACTTGACAACATCCTGGAGATGGTTGGTATCCTCACGGTCAAGGGAGGTACCGGCGCCATCGTGGAGTACCACGGGCCCGGCGTCGACTCCATCTCCTGCACCGGCATGGCCGCCATCTGCAACATGGGCGCCGAGATCGGAGCCACCACCAGCGTGAGTGTTCATTATTAACTCGTTTAATGCAGAGAATTACAGTTACGCAAGCAAAACTGGCGCAGAGTCCTAGTTCTAGAAATACGACCCCTTTTGCCGGAGAGAGCTGTGCGAATGCTGACTGCAATAGGGATGATGACCAGTGATCGGCACGACCCGTGCAACAACGCGGGATTTCGCGTTAAAAAAAAATACCGATATGACTATAATATTTTAATAAATACTTATTAATCTTATTATATTACACCCAATTGAACATATTTTTTTCAAACAAAATAATGTGATTATAATTATATCCATATTAAAATTGCTATAGGTACGCCGCGGTGTTGCACGGGTCGTGCCGATCACTGATGAACTATGCAATAAAATTTAGTTAATAGGATGCAAAATGATCAAAATATCCAAATAAAGTGAAAATAATAAAATCTATTGAAATGATTTAAAGATATTCAAAATTACAAAAAAAATATAATTGTGTTCTCGCTTAGATGAGTCTTAAGATAAATTTATATAGATGTCATATACAAAGGAAAAAGTGACCTAGGCCTCCGGTGCCCAGGGCTGGGAACGAACCAGTGTCTTCTGCATTCGCGGCAGACGCCTTAACGACTTGGACTTTTTTAGTCTTAAGATGTGTCTAGATTACGCGCGGCAAGGCGCGCGCAATGTTTACGTGTTTGCCGCGCGAGGCAGCTCGAGCAATTCGAACATACATTTATACATGTTCGCTGATTGGTCAAAAATCGCGCATAATCTGGACATGGCTTTACAGAAATTATCGTGATAGCAGCTGGTATATGGGAGGAACTGTAACGTCTTTGCAGAGTATAACAGCTTGGAAATTTATTTGTGTTGCTAGCAATAAATTTCTTCGTTTAGATCAGGGGTTCCCAAATTTTTACCCTATGCGCCTCACCCAACGTTATACTAAAAAACTACGCCCCCCCTTGGGGGCGTAGTTTTAATGAGGAGTTAAAACTGGGGACGCTCAGCGCCGTGGTACAGGCCTTACACAGTTTAAATCTGGAGCCGCTCGCTGCGCCCCCCCTTGGGTCACTCTACGCCTCCCATGGCTGGCGCGCCCCACTGGTTGGGAAACCCTGGTGGACCCCCCCAAAAAGCCTGGTAAAACAAATTTGTCTGTAGCAGTAGAAAAAAGTAACAGTCTTGAAGTGATAGTATGATTCTCTCTGCTTATTTACCTCCTTAGTGACTCCCTGGCCATGTACAGTCGCCATCAAATATATCGGAACGGCCAAGGTACCTACTCAAAATATCTTAACATGCATTATCGCCTTGACAATAGAGGCATTGTTCAGATATTTGTGACCACCTTGGCCGCTCCGATATATCTGATGGCGACTATATTGTCTTAACAATCGGTTACAAGCAACCTATTTTGACCATGCCTCTTTTGATTCCAGCTATGATTATAGTCAGTCTAATAAATAAGGAAACAATACTTAATATATTTGAATGCAAATCGATTTTCCCACGCCGGCCTAACATTGAAACAATGGTACAGTGAGCTGCAAAAATACGTATCGAAAAAAATCGTCTCATAAACATACATCGTTATCGCGGGAGCAAATACAAATGTGTTGAAGAATATGTATAACAGAATGTCCGTTTATTATAAACAGAATATTATGCCTACACGTCTTAGCCTCTAAGAAGTTCTTCATATCTAGCACAATGTTTTTGCTAGAAATGATCAATCAAACTCGACTTGCTCCTTTTCAACGTTCGTTAAAGTGCGTCTTTTTGAGTAGTAATTTCGTTTAACAGAAGATTTATTTTTTATGAAAATTACGAGTACCTAACGTTAATTTTTGAGAAAAAAATACTCTTCGTGTGTCTAAAATAATCCTTTATTTACAAGTCCAGACAAATCGATCATGAATGAAAATTGTTTTGAAAAACAGGTGACTGAAGAGGTTGTCGTTAGGATTCCGCGGCTAATCTTTTTAGTATGTACTATAATCAAGTCGATTACGAAGTTTAGATATTAGAAAAAACATCGATAAATTTTGAACTTGTAGGTACAAACGTGTTGAAATGCACTTCTGTTATTTCTTATTGGTCATAATCTTTGACTACTGTCTAATCGTTTTTGCTCCCGCGATAACGACGTATGCTCATAAATATGGTACTACGCACTTATTTCAACGGAATGAGATACTATGGGCCATATTATTGAGTAAGATGAGTACACCCATATTTTTACAGCTGACTGTAAATTATTACTTGTGTTGTTTATTTTGATGATTGCCTGAACAGTTCAATGCCCTAGTGTCGGGGACACGAATTTGCGTCAATTAATGAAAAATAAATTGTTTTACTATAAAGTTATCAGCTATTTTACTATACAGGGTGATTCATGAGACGTGAGCAGGAACAACCCTACACACTTAGTTAACGATAATGAATCGGCCGCCATCATGTTTAAATGAAACAATAACGCCTTTCAATTTTTTTTTACCTTTTTGAGTCGTAGAAATTTTGTTCCCTGTAATCATGGTCACCCTACATAAACAAATCCATAAAGATCAAAAGCTCTTTAACAATCATGACAGCACTTTGATTATGAAAAATAATTGTCAAATTAAGTGAGATACGATGTTTCCAAAGTAACCAGACATCAATTTGACAGAATATTCTCTTGTTTTTCTGTGATATGTGTAACATCAGTACGCGACGGAGTATTCTAATTGAAGAGTGACCATGCGTGTCGTAACTAATTTTAAACTTTTTATTTTTACTTAAAATTTTTTTTTTGCTTTTATCACACTAATACTGATATCAAACAATAGCTTATTATTAACTGAATCCGTAGTGTTAAGCCTGCTCACGTCTCATGAATCATCCTGTATATGCTCAAATCACTAAGGTATAATTTGGATTTCCTTTCCGTTAATTTTTGGCTAGTTGTAGGGATCCAATCTCACTGTGTTGACTTATGTTTCGAGTGTAGTTCTCATAAGCGATCTTAAAATCCAATCTGCACGCCTATAATGGCAGATTTTATCAGCGGATAAGTTGATATAAACCTGATAAAATGACAAACAATGGCGGCAACTGTCATTTTATCAGGATTATATCGACTTATCTGCTGATAAAATCTGCCATCATAGGCCTACAGTACTTAGATACGAAGTTATGACAGATGTTGGGTTGTGATTTAGTACCATTAAAATCAGTAAGATTGTTGAGGCACTAAGACCGTTACGTCTTCGCTAAGACACTTAGACCACACCACTCATACTCGAATTCCGGCTGACAATTATTAATAAGATTACGACAGAGAGAGTTGTGACGCGTGTTTAAAGATATTTTTTCATATTTATATACCTACATACATAAAAATCAAGTTTTTTTAATACTTGTTACATACCATCCACATCACAGATTTCGTCGTATTTTCTACACCCAACATGCTTTGTCAAAATATACAAAAACAAATCCGTATAAGCCTCGTCAAAAATTACCTATTCTAATCAGGGGGGTTTCACTACGCAGTTTAGGTACATTTGGCCGGCGCGCCTCCCGGGGAGTCGTATAGCAGTGGGCTGCCGCTCGGCTCGCACGATAGTCGTGTCACTTGGCGCTCGCGCAAAATTTAAAATACACAATGGCTTTGAAACCTATTTCGATCTAATCCGTATAAAATATGTATTTACGGATGTCTGAATAAACGGAAGAACAAGGAAGCAGAAATAACATTTTTAAATTCCGGACGATATTGAAAGGTCCCAAAGTCCTTACTTAGTAATAGTTAAAATAAACATCCTTAATTTATTGAATATCGGTTGCCCAGAAATAATATTAGGAACTGACAGACATATTTTCAAAGGAATACGGCTGTGGCATACCTACTTCCGTGAGAATCAGACATAATCTCTATAAAAAAATCTATCTCCGGATAAAAATTTCGTGTTTACATAATCAACGTTTGTAATTCCTACATATTTATCTAACAATAATAAATCAGTAGGTATAGGTACAAAAACTTGTCAAGTGCCAACCCCGTGCCGACGCTCACAGCTCGGTCATAAAACTGCGGCGCGCAAAGAAGATTCACTGTTCGTGCGCGGTTATAAGTTTCAATTTTGCTTGCAGGCGGCGAGTATAGGTATAATTTTATACCTAAATCTGGCTTTTGTTAACGAGTGAATTTTCTGTACGGTAGTACTATTAGTTATTCTGTGTTCTAATCTACCGTATAACAATTAAACCCCGAACTGTTATCTACACGGGCTAAACGTCAACATGTAATGATAGGGATGATGACACATATTGAATTTTGTAATAAAATTTAGTTGAATGGATGCAATATGATCAATATATCCTACTAAATTAAAAATGAAAGAAATCTGTCGAAATAGTTTTAAGATATCAGGCTTCAAAGTTTCAAAATATAACGATTTTTGAAAACTACAAAATTAAAAAAAAAACGATGACAGCATTCGATTTCTCATATCTTACTGTAAAATAAATTGTACAGCGAATATATACATAAGCGCAATATTTCACTGTCAAAATAACAATTTCATAATTTTTCCATACTTTGAACAGGGCGACGAACATTAAAAAGAGTAAGATAACTAACATCTTAAGCAATAATACCCCAGATAATTACAACTTTTGCCATTTTGTAACACCTGGTGTAGGAATCAGACAAATACTACTTCAAGCAGAATTACATGTTGCCCAATTGACCTTACTAGATTATTATGTCATAGTAGTGGGCGAGGAAAACTTCTATGAAACTGAAGATTATGATGCTCTAGTCGAATGTTTTGCTAAAACTCTGTGTCAGATTAAAAATACAAATGTTATTGTCATATGTCCTACTTATATTTGTGGCAAACCATTGCATAATTATAGAGTTGAGCTATTTAACACTTTATTGCACAAGAATTTAAAACTTCATGAAAGGCATTTCTCCTTTGATGCAAACCTGGATCTGACATTTGAAATGTTTTCAGCGATCACAGGACGCATTAACAACCTGGGTATGGAAAATATTATAGGCCATATAAGTAGATTTATTACTTACAACGGTGAAATCATTAGTAACCAGAATAAGTTTAGAGTCAAGCACAAAGCAGAACAAAAAAAGATAAGCGACTATTTTCCACGCATACAACAAGCTATAAACACAAATGTAACTGTGCGTTCACAATCTGACGAGCAATCTTTGTTTTTTCGTGACTAATCATAGTGCAACTAGTATAGACGACCCTAACCGAACCTTAACGAACTCAATGACGAGTTATACATCCAATGCAAAGGCAGGAAGGAATATAACCAACCTTAACGTCTTTCATCAGAACGTCTGTGGAATATCTAATAAAAAAGATGACATTCACTACATTTGTATCAGTGAACATTTTTTAAATAAAAATTCGATACTCGTCTTCAATATGTCATTGTACAATATTGCTACACACAATGTTAGAACAAATAAAAACCGGCCAAGAGCGTGTCGGGCCACGCTCAGTGTAGGGTTCCGTAGTTTTCCGTCCGTCACAGAAAGAGTCCCCACTTAAGAGTTAAAATAACACCGCCATGTAGGATATGATATGAGCGTTCCACCTACAGCGACATCTATCGGCAAATTAAGTAAACTATTGCGCGCGAGCTTAAAGTATGGAAGATGATTTTTATGGGATAATTCTTTATTGCGTGAAC
This sequence comes from Pammene aurita, assembly GCA_947086415.1. Taxonomy (NCBI): domain Eukaryota; kingdom Metazoa; phylum Arthropoda; class Insecta; order Lepidoptera; family Tortricidae; genus Pammene; species Pammene aurita. The sequence continues at coordinate 8,047,501 of OX352294.1, forward strand.
CGATTTTCACCGTTTTTACTTTATTTGAAAGCACGTCATTTCATTGTGATTTTTTAGAAATTACAAGTACAATAAACACCTGCTTATACGGTTAAATTACAAACTTGGTTCAGAAATTATTTTGTAATTTTTTTTCAAAAACTATTAAACCTATCAAGTTCAAAATAATTTTCCTAGAAAGTTTTTATAAAGTTCTACTTTTGAGATTTTTTTCATATTTTTAAAACTTATGGTTCAAAAGTTAGAGGGGGGGGGACACATTTTTTTTTACTTCTGGAGCGATTATTTCCGAAAATATTTACATTATCAAAAAATGATTTTAGTAAACCCCTATTCATTTTTAAATACCTATCCAACAATATATCACACGTTAGGGTTGAAATGAAAAAAAAAATCACTCCCCACTTTACGTATAGGGGAGGTACCCCAATAAAACATTTTTTTCCACTTTTTATTTTACCACTTTGTCGGCGTGATTGATATACATATTAGTACCAAATTTCAGCTTTCTAGTGCTAACGGTCACTGAGATTATCCGCGGACGGACGGACGGACGGACGGACGGGCAGACATGGCGAAACTATAAGGGTTCCTAGTTGACTACGGAACCCTAAAAAAGAGGTGGCAGTCTAATCTTGGCGCGTTCAAACAGAAAAACGGAAGAATTATCCTTTTGTAAGTCCCTTTATAAAGTAGGAAGTTTTGAAGTGTGTGGAGTCGAAGACTGCGAAACTAATACCCTTATAATTACCTGCTATCGGAGCCCTGACGATAGAAATCTGGGTGACTTTTTAGAGAGACTAGAACGCTTACTAGAATTCTGTATTAATAAAAATTGCGTCATTTGTGGGGATTTTAACATAAATCTCCTAAAAAATGATAAAAAATCCGCAGACTTTATATCCTTGCTTACTTGTTATGATTTCTTGCCTCTTTTTAACGAAATTACTTATAAAAGAAATCAGTCCGAGTCATGCATTGACAATATTATATATAACATATCACATGACAAAATAGACAACTCTTGGATCGATCATAATGGATTGGCTGATGGGCATGCGGGTTTGTGTTGTGAAATGATCCTTGAATGTTCTGGTGACAAGAGAGACGAAGCGATTATTTACGCTGAACGTCGCGTACTAAGCGAAAAGAGTAAGTTAGCTTTTAGACAAGGGCTATCCCAACAGAATTGGAAGAAAATCGGTATCAATGACTTCCTTAGTAAATTTAGTGCTCTGTTTAACTCTTCTTTCAAAAAAAGGAGGCAACGTGTGATAAAAAACAAGACTGGTATCTCATGGATCACGACAGGCATAAAAGTTTCAAGTAAAATGAAACGCTTCTTAAATAGTATTAAAGACAATAGTAATGAATCCTTAGATTTATACCGCAAAAAGTATTTCACTATCTATAGAAGAGTAGTTAGGTTTGCGTAGCAAAATGCAGTTAAATTGGAAATAAGTAGGTAATAAAAAAATATGGAAAATTGTTAATAGGCACAGTAATAAGTCGCCTGCCAACTCAGATTCAAAACTAGTTCTTAAACTTCAAACTGATAAGGTCATTGTAGACCCGCAAGAGCAGGCCGATATTTTTTCCAATACATTTGATCATACTACTGGCATTTCAACTACTGACATTACTTCTGCTCTGCAAATCCTAAGGGAGAATTCGGAAAGGGTTGAACAGTCCATGAGTTGTGAGAGTGTTACCCCGCAAGAAATTCTTCAGATTGTGAAGAATATGGAAAGCAAACCGTCCGCGGGTCATGATGGAATTCCTATAACCGTTTTCAAAGATAATGTAGATGTGTTGTCGGAACCTCTTGCTGATTTTTATAACTCATGCTTTGTATTAGGTGTTTTCCCAGATCAATTAAAAATTGCGAAAGTACTGCCCATATACAAGAAAGGTAGTCGAAATGATCCCCAAAATTATAGACCGATATCCTTATTTTATTACCAACGCTATCTAAAATATTTGAGAAGATAATAAAAGAAAGGTTGCAAAGGCATCTTCTACTGCATAACGTTATAAATACTCGTAGTAGACAGTTTGGGTACCAAAAATGCATTGGAACTAGTGAAGCCATAGATACTCTGGTCCAGGACGTAGTAACAGGTTTGAATAATAAACTGAAGGTAGCTGGTCTCTTCCTAGACCTAAGCTCCGCTTTTGACACTGTAGATCATAAAATCTTGCTAGATAAACTCGAGCACTATGGTGTCAGAGGAGATGTTATTAAGATTTTTGAGTCCTATCTTTGCAACAGGAAGCAGTATGTTGAACTTAAAACGTTGGTAGGCAATACAGAACAAGTGTTTAAGTCAAAAACTACCACGATTAGACGCGGAGTTCCACAAGGCTCGATACTTGGCCCACTATTTTTTGTATTATTTATAAATGATCTCATACCATATATAATGAACACACAACCTCATATCAAGCTGGTTGTTTTCGCGGATGATACGAACGCTGTAATCACAGCTGAAAATATATCGCAGTTAAACGATAAAGGAAATGCTGCCCTACTGGCATTTGATAAGTGGTTTACAGTTAATAATTTAAAACTAAACAGCAACAAAACCAATCTTCTACTGTTTTCAGCGACAGCGAAAAACTCAGAAGTGCTAGACATTAGTCTGAATGACAATAGGATTGAGCAAGCTGAGGCAGTAAAATTCCTAGGGGTCTACATCGATGCACAACTTAACTGGAAGCATGAATTGCAAGCACTGAGAAATGCTATTAGTTCATCTTGTTATGCCCTACGTTGTCTGCGAGACCTAATTAATGTATCTCAGTTAAAAATGGTATACCATGCTCTAGTAGAGTCAAAGTTGCGCTATAGTATTAAATTATGGAGTAACAGCTATAATTACAATGTTAATGCTGCTTTTATAATTCAAAAAGGGCCGTTAGGACAATCGTTCGCGTTCCTCAAATAACCTCGTGTGTAGAGCATTTCATAAATCTCAGTATTCTTACCGCTCCTTGTCTCTATTTGCTGTTACTCTTAACAGACTTCGTAAAGCACCTAAACAAGAGCGAAAGCACGAGTGAGAGGGATAGCAGGCTGTCAACCAGACGTAAGGACATTAAATACACACTTGACGTCCCGAGGCTCAACATTGTGAAGCACTCCGCGAGTTATCAGGCTGAGTTTCTCTATAACAAATTACCTACAGAATTCAAAACAATTACAAGTAGTAAAATTTTCAATGCTAGACTCAAGACTTTTCTTTTAAAAAAGTCGTATTATTCCATAACCGACTTTGTAGCTGATAGTTGTAAATAATAATTATATTTATATTTCTTGACATCTTGCAATAATGTATAATTATTTTGCTAATTAAGGGACATGTAGTACTAAATTGACGATATTTTACTATTCTATCTTAGGATTTATAATTACATTAACATTTATTATTTTAATTAAGTTGACATAACACTAATAGATTGATTTTAATTTTTATTTCTTTAGTTCTACATCTGCGGTACCTTCCATTAATTTGTACATCGTCAGTTTGTTTCGATTGTATTTATATAAGCTTTTTCCTTGTTATTTTATTTCACATGTTACTATGTTCAACACAATATCTATTGTTTAGAACGAATAAAAAAAAAAAAAAAAGACTGCAATCGTGATGGTGACCTAACAAAATGATATGACTGTTGCATATCATTTTGTTAGGAGCGTTTTGAGAAACAAAAGCATTTCTGACTTGCTTGCTTGCTTTAACGCAATTGGCCCCATATAGACATTTGATCCTCACAACAAAACGAATCGATTGATACCATACATGAAAACAATTCATCATGCCTATTTACTTACATGTAATATTTATTGACACAGGTGTTCCCCTTCAACTCGCGTATGGAGGCGTACCTCAAGTCCACCGGACGTCACGACATCGCCGCCGCCGCCAATGCCTCGAAGCATCTGCTCACGCCTGACGCCAAAGCGCCTTATGACCAGGTAATACGGTCGGGTTTTGGGTAAATTAAAATGTGAGGGACGGTTTGATGGGCTTACAACAAAAACACTTGGGTACTGTTTGATTTTGTCATCAAACTTGTAACTTGTAATAAATGCGGATGTAATAAGTACATTTCATACAATAAAATAACAAAAAAAAACTCATCTCTAACTAATATTAACACAACATGTGTCATTATTATGGTAAAGGTACCATTTGGCGACCGACAATCACGCTATTATTGCTCGAAAAAAATATTGAATTTGAATTGACGACGGATGCCAAATGCCAAACCTTTACCAAAATAATGCTACACATAAATAGTTATAGCGCATGTAGTCAAAGCGACAGTTTTGTAGTACGATTTAAATAATCGAGAACGAAACGCTATTTCAAGAGCTTTATAAGACCACAATCACTTCACAAGGATTTTGAATTTTATCAACACTCAATATAAGCATTTAATTCCAGCTGATCGAAATCGACCTGAACACACTGGAGCCCCACGTCAACGGACCCTTCACCCCCGATCTAGCCAACCCCATCTCCAAGCTCGGAGAGGCCGCTAAGAAGAACGGATGGCCCATGGATATCAAAGTGGGCCTCATCGGCTCCTGCACAAACTCGTCTTATGAAGATATGGGCCGTTGCGCCAGCATCGTCAAGGAGGTAAAATAGTTTTGGGCTCACCCCATCCCGAGGTGTTAGAGATCACTAAGAACCGCTAGCAGATCTGAGACTAGTCATAGGCTCACCCCACCTCCACGCTAGGCGAGGCCACCAAGAATGGCTGGCCCATGGACATCAAAGTGGGCCTCATCGGCTCCTGCACCAACTCGTCATATGAGGGCCAGATCGTCAAGGAGGTAAGAAAAGTCGTGGGCTCACTCCATCCCGAAGTGTGAGAGGTCACTAACAACCGCTAGCAGATATGAGACTAGTCTTAGGCTCACCCCATCTCCACGCTAGGCGAGGCCACCAAGAACGGCTGGCCCATGGACATCAAAGTGGGCCTCATCGGCTCCTGCACCAACTCGTCATATGAGGGCCAGATTGTCAAGGAGGTAAGAAAAGTTGTGGGCTTATCCCATCCCGAGGTGTTAGAGGTTACTAAGAACCACTAGCAGATCTGAGACTAGTCTTAGGCTCACCCCATCTCCACGCTAGGCGAAGCCACCAAGAACGGCTGGGTCATGGACATCAAAGTGGGCCTCATCGGCTCCTGCACCAACTCGTCATATGAGGGCCAGATCGTCAAGGAAGTAAGAAAGGTTGTGGGCTTCACCCCATCCTGAGGTGGGAGAGTTGCAATTGACCCATCATCGGCCCACATGCAAGTAGGGCCTCATCGGAGACTCTGTGCCGCACCTTGTAATTCACGTTTTTTATATTTAAATTGAACCGGCCGTGGAGTTGTGTCCAATGTAAGGTTTTAAATCTTAAATCCACTATTTTAACGGCGGTCAAGTCTTTGAATTTTTCGGAAGTAAAATATGACTTGAAAAAAGAAAGAAAAGATAATTATTAGCACAGAACAAGGACAGATAAACTTAAAACTAACTAATGGTAATTAATTACTATCTAAAGCTGTCGTTTGCGCTAAATGACTACAGTTTCTAGTCAGTTGAATAAATTGAAGGTTGTATTCCCAGGCTCTGAAGCACGGCGTGAAGTCCAAGATCCCGTTCAACGTGACGCCCGGCTCGGAGCAGGTGCGCGCCACCATCGAGCGCGACGGCATCGCCGGCACGCTGCGCGACTTCGGAGGCACTGTAAGTATATATCCACCGACTTCAACAGGCTCTGAAGCACGCGTCAAGTCCAAGATCCCGTTCAACGTGACGCCCGGCTCGGAGCAGGTGCGCGCCACCATCGAGCATCTGAAGCACGTGTCAAGTGTAAGGTCCCGTTCAACATGACGCCTGGCTGGGAACACGTGCGAAGGCAAACCATTCATTGTTGGCGACCATTCTTAGAAAATGTCTGCGGTCAAATTGTTTCAGAATTTTTTTGAGAATGGACGTTGAGAGTACGCGCATCTTCGGTCTGTATATTTGTGTGAATTATATTTTTCAAATAAGCCGGCCTAGCCTTAAGTAGATACGCAACTTGATTAGGTTGGCAGATGGGAATGACTCTTTATAACTGGAATTTACCAAAAAATATATTCAAAATCTTAATATAAAATATTATTAGTGAGAGTTGACCTTAGTACAGTACATATTGGTACTAATATATAACAGAAAGTCGTTCTCTTTACCAACCATTGTGGTATAATTACAGGTTCTGGCTAACGCGTGCGGCCCCTGCATCGGTCAATGGGACCGTAAAGACGTGAAGAAGGGCGACAAGAACACCATCGTCACATCCTACAACCGCAACTTCACCGGCCGCAACGACGCCAACCCGGCAACCCACTGCTTCGTCACCAGCCCTGAGCTCGTCACCGCTTTATCCCTCGCTGGTAACTATACATACCAATATTACACAAGAACAGCATCGTCACATCCTACAACCGCAACTTCACCGGCCGCAACGACGCCAACCCGGCAACCCACTGCTTCGTCACCAGCCCCGAGCTCGTCACCGCTTTGTCCCTCGCTGGTAACTATACATACCAATATTACACAAGAACTGCATCGTCACATCCTACAACCGCAACTTCACCGGCCGCAACGACGCCAACCCGGCAACCCACTGCTTCGTCACCAGTCCTGAGCTCGTCACCGCTCTGTCCCTCGCTGGTAACTGTACATACCAATATTACACAAGAACACCGTCGTCACATCCTACAACCGCAACTTCACCGGCCGCAACGACGCCAACCCGGCAACCCACTGCTTCGTCACCAGCCCTGAGCTCGTCACCGCTTTGTCCCTCGCTGGTAACTATACATACCAATATTACACAAGAACAGCATCGTCACATCCTACAACCGCAACTTCACCGGCCGCAACGACGCCAACCCGGCAACCCACTGCTTCGTCACCAGTCCTGAGCTCGTCACCGCTTTGTCCCTCGCTGGTAACTATACATACCAATATTACACAAGAACAGCATCGTCACATCCTACAACCGCAACTTCACCGGCCGCAACGACGCCAACCCGGCAACCCACTGCTTCGTCTCCAGTCCTGAGCTCGTCACCGCTCTGTCCCTTGCTGGTAACTGTACATACCAATATTACACAAGAACACCGTCGTCACATCCTACAACCGCAACTTCACCGGCCGCAACGACGCCAACCCGGCAACCTACTGCTTCGTCACCAGTCCTGAGCTCGTCACTGCTTTGTCCCTCGCTGGTAACAATACATACCAATATTACACAAGAACAGCATCGTCACATCCTACAACCGCACCTTCACCGGCCGCAACGACGCCAACCCGGCAACCCACTGCTTCGTCACCAGCCCTGAGCTCGTCACCGCGTTGTCCCTCGCTAGTAACTATACATGCCAATATTACACAAGAACAGCATCGTCACATCCTACAACCGCAACTTCACCGGCCGCAACGACGCCAACCCGGCAACCCACTGCTTCGTCACCAGCCCTGAGCTCGTTACCGATCTGTCCCTCGCTGGTAACTGTACATACCAATATTACACAAGAACACCGTCGTCACATCCTACAACCGCAACTTCACCGGCCGCAACGACGCCAACCCGGCAACCCACTGCTTCGTCACCAGCCCTGAGCTCGTCACCGCTTTGTCCCTCGCTGGTAACTATACATACCAATATTACAAAAGAACAGCATCGTCACATCCTACAACCGCAACTTCACCGGCCGCAACGACGCCAACCCGGCAACCCACTGCTTCGTCACCAGCCCTGAGCTCGTCACCGCTCTGTCCCTCGCTGGTAACAATTTTATCAGTATTACAAATAAGGCAAAATGGATATACTACTGGATAAAACAGCCAACGATTGCCACAATTACCGTCGTCCGTCAATTCCTGCAACGTTGCGGGCTTAAAAATATGATTGGTGTTTGATGACTTTATCCCTGAGATGGAAAAAAGGTGGACATTATTGAGAATTAAATATATGTTCAGTACAGATAGACAATCACTGTTTTTCAAGCCAGGTAAAGTTAGGCATCATAGTAATGGACTGTGTATTTATCCAAAGGTCTCCTATTATCTTGATCAGATTCTACTCCAAGGTAAGGTTGTGAAGATGGATTATCGAAAAATCTCCTCTAATTATATTTCCGCATATTTAAATTTCAAAGAGAATTACTCTGGTAATCGTGATTAAGGTTAAAGTTTGAGTCGTTTCTCGCCATCATTAGTCGTTCCCTCAGAGCTGAGGATCGTGACATCATGTCCTTCTGTTGAAGACCAGGTTCCTCCATATGCTTCTATCCCTCGCTAAGCGCATGGCTTCTTGCAGTTTTAACCTTTTGACCGCCAAGCATTGAACAAAAATGACGCGCCACCGACGCCACGTAATCGCGTTTTGTCAAGCGAAATTGAACTTTGCGGAAGCCCGCGTAGGTCCCTATTGCATTACAAAGCCTGTCGACTGTAGCCGTCGTTGGCGTCCATGGCACAAGTTTTTGATGTCGGCCACAGCCGACTGTGGCGGTCAATAGGTTAATGAACCTCCCGGTACGAATGTAACGTTTTCCCCAGGCCGGCTGGACTTCAACCCGCTGACGGACTCGCTGACGGGCTCGGACGGCAAGCCCTTCAAGCTGTCCGACCCCTTCGGCGACGAGCTGCCCGCCAGGGGGTTCGACCCCGGCCAGGACACCTACGAGCACCCGCCCGCCGACGGCAGCGGTCAGTACCACCATACTATACGTACTCAACCAATAGGCATGATGACACATGTTGAATTATGAAATAAAATTTCGTTGACAGGATGGAAAATGATAATATATCCAAATAAAGTTAAAATTAAAAAAATCTATTGAAGTGGTTCTAAGATATCAGGCTTAAAAGTTTCAAAATGTTTCAATTTTTTAAGTACGATTTAAAAAAAAACAATGATAGCATTCGATTTTTAACATTTTACTGTAAAATAAACGCAACATTTCACTGTAAAAATAGCAATTTCATATTTTTTCCATACTTTAAACAGGGCGACTATGTGATCGTAACGTCACTTTTGCACGTCATTTTGTTAGGAGCGTTTTGAGAAACAAATGCAAATCTCGGACTTTAAGTCTCATTTATGACTTTTGTGTTGCTTTAACGCAATTGGTCCCATATAGACATTTGATCCTCACAACAAAACGAATCGATTAACGATTGATTGATACTTGAAAAAAAAAACATAATGCGTATTACAATCTTCTATACATGTAATATTACGCGCAAAGTCTGTCTGTTTGTGAATTTGTTCGCGTACTTCGCAAAAACTACTGCTCATGAAATTTTGTATATTAACAGTTTATACCCTGGAGCCACATTTCGCGTAATTTTTCGTCCAAAACGCACGCAGGCGAAGCCGCGGGTACAGCTGGTAATAAATTTGCTATTGCAAAATTGTAGCTCTGCGCATCGGGGTTAACGTGTACAGACGCCATCAGATATATCGGAGCGGCCAAGGTGGTCACAAACATCTGAACAACGCCTCTTTTGTCCAGGCGATAAAGTGCATGCTCAGATATTTTTTAGTATCGTGGCCGCTCCGATATATTTGATGGCTATTGTACGTTTTGAATGAGTTTTTCAGTATGGCTATGTGCTATACTGAAAAACATTCAATTCAATTTATGTAATTGAAATTTACCCAAACGTTATTTTCAAAACTCAATTTGTTGTAATGACTCGATTCGTTACCAGGCGTTAAGGTCGACGTAGCCCCCACCTCCGACCGTCTCCAGCTCCTCGCGCCCTTCGACAAGTGGGACGGCAAGGACCTGACCGACATGACCATCCTCATCAAGGTCAAGGGCAAGTGCACCACCGACCACATCTCCGCCGCCGGGCCCTGGCTCAAGTACCGCGGGCATCTCGACAACATCTCCAACAACATGTTCATCACGTGAGTAGTCAAACAATATGGCTTTCTACCTTTGTTCTCAGCACAAGGAATTGTGGCAATAACGAGGTATTTAGCTAAATAAATAATTGAGAACGTTGTTCAGTAGAGGCCGAGACTACTGGGTGTTGAACAAACGGTGGCTAACCGCGCTTCAAGAATAATTACTCTTCGTTAGTTGTACACTTCTTTGTTGGTTTACTGCATAATAAGGTACTGTAACGATCTCCGGCTGAGAAGCCCTAGCCTAGCTGAATCTACCTTATCGCCAGTTACCTTAGGTCCTTATAGTGAGTCTTCTCGAATTGGCCAGTGATCGTCTATTCCTCTACGTTGTGTTTGAAATAACCAGGTTCAGCACAGTAAAGAAAGCTCGCCCGTGCTCTGCCCGTCCTTCACCATGCTTCCTCATCGACCTCCTGTTTTTTAAAGATTGTATGACAAACGGCCATTAAGTACCCCTAGACCTATATGGGAATATTTTCATGAAGATTGTCTTTGTACGATGTCAGTTAGTCCGAGTAAGTATAGAACAATGAGCTTAAAGTAGGGAGGATACGTTCAGTGTGTCGATTTGTCTTTACTCAGTCCTTTTAGCTATTTGTATTGTATGTCATAACATAAACCTAGGATTGATGGGCCCATTAGAAGAATACCTACCTTGTCGCTGTGAAATGCTGTCATTATCATTATTAAATAAGTATATATAGGACACATCTAAGAATCATCCTTATACTACCGCTGTCTATATATAGTTGTTTTGCCTAGTTACAAGGTCAGAAATACCGGATTCGCAGAAAGTCCACTCTAGCACTCAAAGATTAGTAAGGAATGAAGTTAGGGACACAGGGGGGGGCCTTTAACATAAAATACACACAAACACATCAAATAAAATTACTTTGGTAAAGCGGGATATTATAGTATTTCAAGCATAAGGTTTTAGTGAGACTACATATATGACTAGAAGTACTTAACTTTCTTGTGGCTGAAGTCTGCCTGTAATCCCTACTGCACATGCGTATCCTAGTGGTTTCTGATGCAATATTTTTCTGTATACTTGATAAATACACGATCTTGTATACTTGATAAATTTGACGGTTGTTATAAACAAACTCCAATGTCAGTGGTTTTAAATTTGAAATTCTGAGAGTATTCATTCTTCTAAGGCATAGACAACAGTAGAAGTAAGAAGGCTGATATACACTATATAACCAAGCAGTTTGGTTCCTAAAAATATAAAGTAAACCTAAAATATAATTTAACAATTATAAATATTTGAACGGGTGATGAGATGACGGCGGCCCGTTACACACTACCCCCAAATTTTGCGAACATAGACACATCTGGGTCATGGAAAGCAAAATTTCAATAACTATAAAATTTTAAAAGTACTTATGAAGAAAAGAAAAAAGCTTTATGAATTCATCAGACACACGGTGTATACTAAGTAGTTTTTTTTTATATACTTTTAAGAAAAAAAAGTTTTATGAATTCATCAGACACACGATGTATACTACCCCCCATATTTGCATGGACGCAATCAAGTAATGAAAGCAAATATTAAACTAAATAAAACATAACCGATTGATTGAGAAAGAGAAAAAGAGAAACAGGCTTATGCTACTACCACACTACCCCCAAATTTTTCGAACATAGACACATATGACAAGGTGTCTCATGGAAGTAAAAATTTTAAACATAAATAGATTGGTAGCATAAGTTTTTTTGTAAAAACAATAAATTTTTAATAAGAGATCTAAGTTCATTGGGATCTTTCCATTTAGCGTAGACGTTTTTTTTTTTATAATCCTCTTATATGGTGTGTATTTTAACCAAACCAAGAGTGCTGGCGTATATAAAGTCAAGTTTCCAAGTTCTCATATGTATGGCATGAACTTTTACAAGCCTCCACAGATAATCCTCACTCAAGCAAAGGAACCCCGGTTGTGAATCCAGAATCAACTCTAGCCGTATATGCAAGGACACTTCCGACCTCATCCTGCTTTGCTTATCGGATAGGGAAAGGAAATCAATGCAGCCCTTGTAAAGTGAGACTTCTCCAGGGTGGGTTCCTACCGTTAAATGTTCAATTACCAACACTAAAACCTAGGTTTCACTAGAATACGGACCACTCTCAGCCGGGAGTATGTTCGACAATTACATGGTGTCTTCATTAGGCTATCTTAGCCATGTCATCTAGTCTTGACCAGATGTCATAAAACAATAGCTATTAGGCCTTATTATTTATTAGCCTTTATAAGCTTTATTGAGCTTATATTGATGGTTGACCAATTTGTGACCGACCCATAATTTTTAAATATTACTTATTTAATATTCATATTTGTGATATTATTTAAAACAATTTAAGTTCTTCCTACTTTAATTGACATCACGTAATTGTTGATGTGTAGATTTAACAGGGGGGCATCACACACCTGCTGGTAGTGTTAGCTTCTTGTGGAGTAGAACCCACTTTGGATAACAGTTACGGAAAACTGCAACCTGTCAGCTTGAGATGACACTAACTAAAAGCAATATCCAAAATGTTCCTTGTACCGTAAAGTGTAATAGTGAGATGACAATGAACTTTAATGTTTATATCTTAAGTCCAATTCCATTGTAGAGGCTCTACATACTGTCAGGTCTCAGTTGTAGTCGGTGACACCACTGGTATTATGACGCTCTCTCACAGTCAGTTATAACTTATAAATGTTATTTTACATTAACTGTCTTTGTTATACAATGTTTTATAACCGCTGTGTAAGTGCTCCACCACACCAGTTAGTCTCTCTCAGTTTTAATTCATGCATCACACAATCATCATTCCTCACCATATTCATCACTCGCTCATACATTCGTCCAAAACAATGGAACAACACGTCTCGATATAAACTTCGTAAAATAAGCCCTAACGAAACCCAATTAAAATTGTAAAAAAAAAGACTAATTTTCTTTTTTACAAATTCTATTTAGTGTAATTAATTTATACAAAACCCCAACTTTGTTAATACAAATAACGTATTATTACACATTTTAAAATAATTTAATGTCAAAATTATTTTATTTTATTTTATTTCTGGAGACTTGTTTTCTGCTGACGGTACCTACATAGTAATTTAACCTAAGATATTTCTCAAACTTACCGTAGGCGTAGAATGCCCTTGGAAGTTTTGTATAATTATCCCTAGCATGTAGGTTTTTGGAACCATTTTAAAATGCTGAAAAAAAAATCTATGTTCCTATGACATACATAAGTCAATCGGATATCAGTTTATCAATAAAATGAAAACACGTTTATATTCGTTTAGGTTGTAATATCTCAATTGCCATTCTTGTAAAATAGAAATAAATATACATAATAGGTATATAGATAATATATAATTATATACCACACACACCCTTTTGTATGAATGTGGTAAGTATCAGATTTCTGTTTTAGTAATTCTTAATACTTATACCACAGACACCTTTTTGTATGAATGTGGTAAGAATCAGATTTTTTTCTCATTCTTAAAATATACACAGACACCATTTGTTGTATGAATGTGATAAGCATAAGAATAAGAACCCTTCTGGCTCTGATAATATGCACAGACACCTTTTTGTATGAATGTGATTAGAATCATTATTTATTATTTGGAAATCCGTACTTTTTGAGTGCGATCTTGGAGATAACTTTGAAACCATGCTAAAGGCTTTCCCCGAATTCCTATATTTTGTAGTCTAGCTAACAAAATTGGTATTGAAACGGTATCGAACGCCTTTTGCAAGTCCAAGAAGACCGCCACACATTTATCACCATTGTCTACGTGCGATGTTACAATTGAAGTAAAAGCCAGTACCGCGTCTTCAGTAGAACGGCCTGACCGAAACCCAAATTGATTATTTTGGAGAATATGCTGCGATTCCATATACTGTACAAGGCGTTTGTTAACTATTTTTTCTAGTATTTTAGAAAAACCTGTCAGTAAAGATATCGGTCTATAATTAGAGGGAAGTGATTTGTCACCTGAGTTAAAAATGGGAGATATAACAGCAGTTTTGAAGGTTATGGGAAATATTCCAGACAAGAGGCTCAGGTTAAACAGATGAGCAAGGGGTTCTACTAAATATTCGCAGGCTGATTTTATGAGTTTATTAGTAACGGTATCACATCCAGGTGCGCTATTGTTTTTTAGGTTTATAATTAAATGTCGAATCTCGGCAGCGTCTGTTGGCAGTAGAACCATAGACGTTAAGGGCGAGTCAGTTGAATATACTAAATTTGCTAAGTCGTTGTCAGTTTTATCCATTTTCCCAAGAATGTCGTTAGCTAGACTACGCCCCACAGAGGAAAAGTACATATTAGCGTCGTCAAGTGCAACAATAGGGTCACCTTTAGTTTTAAGTAATTCCGTATTTGTTGTTTTTGTTTGCTTAAGGTTATATATCTCTTTTATAGTTTTCCATGTCTCTTTAGAGTTATTCTTGCACTGTAATAATTTAGCTTGGTAATATTGCTTTTTAAGTATTTTAATTAGTTTGTTACACCAGTTACGATACGATATATACTATTAATCGGAGGTTGTTATCATCAGAGTTTCTTTTGACTTTTTTTATGTAATTTATCCCTTTTCCGAATGGATTTCACAATGCCTATTGTAAGCCATGGTTTAAGTGGCCTCTGTTTTTTAGGAATATTATTAGGTTTAGAATTAGAACAAATGATATCTTGTATTGTACTGGTAAATGTTTCAGTTGCGATATTTACATCATCAATAGAATAAATGTGGCTCCAAGATAATGTTTTAAGATGTTCCACAATTTTACCAGTATCAATGGACACATTATTATAAACCGCGGTAACTGCTGGTTTGTCAATATTGCGAAGATGAAGCAAGATTGGGCTGTGGTCAGTTAATGGATCAAAAACTAAAGAAATTACCTCACTGTCTGTTTTAACCATAAAATGATCAATACAGGATTTCAATCTCGTCGGTAAAGTGACAGCTTTTCGTAAACCGTACGTAGCCAATAGTAACAGGTAATCGGTTGTGTGACTAACATTATTATCTGGCATTACGTCTATATTAATATCGCCCGTAAATATTATATGCCTGTTACTAACCTTACTTAATTTAATATGTTATCAAGAGAATTAAGATAATTTAACGGGTTGTGGCACGGGGGCCTGTATGAGCATATTATTGTTAGACTGTTAAACAGAGAGATAATTAGGCAGTTACCATCAGCTCTAAACGGTTCATAACACGAGGAGTCAAAAGTTTCTATAACGTACGTAATTACACCATCATTTTGATTCATTGAGTACGTAGTATGGTATGACACGTAACTATTTATTTGAGGTATTAATGAGTTGCCATCTGTCCAGCACTCTGTCAACACAATGACATCAATCTCGAGGTTAAGATTAGTAATAAATACAATTAGCTGGTCCAAATTACAATTCACGCTCCGAATATTCACAGTTAGAATGTTAATAGCACATGTATTATCATTGAGGTTAAGCAAGTTAGAACAAAGTGATGGGTCGTCCACGTGCAGGCATTGTATATCAATCGAGTCAATTTCTTTTAGTAAGTCAGCGTCCATTATCAAAGAGTAGGTAAAAAACTGGGGGTATATCATTTCGAGTCTGGGTGTAAAATGCAGTTAAACACAACAACAGGAAAAAGAGACTGTCCAATACCTGGGATAAATTAATTGGCGATACAATGGTTGAAAAGATAATATTACCTGGTTCATATATAAACTTTAAGTATACTGGTATCATGAGCTGATGGGGGTGTTTTAAGTCGTTCAATAAACAGTGAGCGTGAATTTTACGTATATTGGTAACTGTGTAAATAGTGAGAAGTGTGTACGGGTCTATGTTTACATTATAACTTTGATTACTCAAAAATACGGTTTTATAAACACTTGACATGCAATTGCAGACTATAAGACTACCATAAAAAACTAAAACAATAGACAAGTATTCCGTGAGTCATGTTTTTAGTGCTTCCAGTTGTTTCTCGGAGTCGATTAAGATAATACGCGTACCCTCAGCCTTGCGTAAATAAACGCGGCCATTGTCCGTGCAGCAGTATTTGTATTGCTGTGTATTCGCGACACCGCGGGCCAAAAAATGCAATCTCCTTCCACGGGGCGTCAAGTGCTCGGCAACGTATACAGGGACGCGGGCCCCTGGCAACGCAAGGGATTCCGAATTAAGCTTATTTTCTTTATGACTGAGTTACGTTGTAATTGTAATGGAATTACATTGTAATCTTTAGTAACATATTTATGAGTTTAATTTCTTTTTTCAATGGACTAAGCCGTTTAGTAGAAACAGTATAACGGCATGTCGTTAACTTTGTATAACGGGGAAACCATAAGTAATAGGAATAAATCAAATAATATTGTACTTACATAGAATAATGATCTTTTTTTTTTGGATTTACCCATTAATGAAGAATATCCCATAGGCACACCGCACCACACATTAGAGCGGAATTTAGCTATTCATGGACAAAAGCGGAAATTTGTCTATGGTAGGCTTAATTTTTGTATGGAGGCCATAGACAAATTTCCGCAACCATAGCCCAATTTCCGCTTTTGTTTACGAATAGCTAAATTCCGCTCTAATGTGTGGTGCCCCTTAAAAACTATAACAGTTATGGCCGGCCATGAATTCCGTCATAGGGACACCATAAGTAGATAATATTCAATACTGTGCGGAAAATTGTCTATGGTTTGTGGAAATTGTGGTTTGTGGAAACCGCGGATCTTCCGCATCATTTTCAAAATCCGCATCCGCCTCCGCATCAAATCGATGCGGAGCTCATGCGCATGCAGATGTGGAACAAGTCGGTACAGGAACGTCTCTGCGACGGCGCACGTGCTAGGTAAAGTAACGTAGGTAATTTCACCATTACCCAATCGGAATATTGTTACATTTTTGTGATTCGTCGATCGAGCTCTACGTCCTTGACAGATAGCGACAAGAAATGACGAGTTTGTTTTGTTTTGATTTTAGTGTTGAAATGCTATTGTAGGGCGAAGGGCTTTGTATGATGTGAGTAGTACAAAGCTTTAATATTTGTTTCTTTTTGTGTACTTATCTTACATCCGCATCCCAGGGATGTGAGCTGTCGCGCCGTCCTCTGTACATATAGCATATCTGCTAACAAACTAAATGTAGGTAACTTCAGGAAATTATAGACCGCGGTAAATATCGAGGACGTCGCGACAATAGACCAATAGTGTGTGAGGTAAAATTGGTTCCTTACCTCATATCCGCAGTCTCGCCTAATTATCTGCTTCGCACGGCTCGCCTCATACGCTCGATCTGTGGGTGAATAAACACCCTGACTTATATGTCGTTAAGTGCCTTCAGTCTAGTACAGGTTATGGATCTAATAATGGTCAGCTATAAATAGTATGTCAGTTGGTTGCGTGCTCCTAACGTCTCTTACGGATCGTCATATGGACCTTCCTATCCTCGTCCGTAGGGTAGGCCACACCTTCCCTCAACACAGTTGATTACGCCTAACAAGCTTATTGAAGGGGTCCGTCCAAACCAGCAAGTGCCGGGGAAGAACCCTGTGCACCTCTACTAAGAGCGAGGTCTTACCTACCTAAGATACGACCGATCCTTACTCGTGCACTCTCTACTACTGGAGGGTAAGCCTCCATTATGCGCATAGACTATACCCCCTGGTGATAGGCCGCGCCCGCGCATCTAACCCGAAGACCCACCTGCCTTCGCTAGGGCGTTAGGAGTACTTGACTCTCCACTGTTTGGCCTGTGGAGGATTTACACCTACCCCCACGCTGCCTGACCCCGGGGTACTACACAAATCGCCCGTGCGCAATAGACTACGGGGGCGGCTACCATACCCGCACATGGGCAGCCCTTGCCCCTGCGCACTTCCCCTATCCAACAAGGGGTCCCTAAGAGAGCGGCCACTTCACCCGCCGAAGGGCGTGCATCGCTGTGCTCCACGCACGGTACTAAGCGCATAGACTAAGGGGCACTGTCCACCGTGAGACTGTGGTCCGGGCCCGCGCGGGGAATAATTCAAGGGAGGAAACATATATCACCTTCGTAGCAATCGTAACTATTGTTTAAGACATTTAAGGTAAAGAGAAACATCACAATCATTACGTATACTATAACTGTAAATACTTAACTTTCGGTAAACCAGCTAATGCGGCCACCATCTATCCATGCGACACGGACTCTCACACATCCCCCCTGCTCGCGTAGGGAGACAACCAACCCTCACCAAGTCGCACAACAAAATGACCACGTCAACGGCAATAAGAATATTTGCCATTTCTTTATCCACTCTACTATTAACAGCAAAAGTACAGAGTCTCGGATATTCGATAAGTCAAATACACAACAACGTTCAAGCGTGGGAAGCTCCCCTGACAGTTCGGTCCGATGACAGGTGAGCTGTCGTCTCGGCGACGTTCTAAAACCTGTCTAAAACCACTCTACAAATATGGAAAGTGATGCTACATGGAAATGGTTCGCGACACGATCTGATCGGACACCCTGACCTGACGGTCCAGATCGTAACCGTCGCGACATGAGCCTTTTAATATCCGCATCCGCGGATGTCAAAAAATCAGTAGGTATCCGTAATATCCCTGATACAGAGCTCCTTCTTTGACGTTACGAATCATGTTGCATGACAAGTTCTCTTTCAATTTTTTTGACAGAGATGCACACTTGCACACCCTTGGTATGGTGTCGTTTAGACATACCCAATGATTTGTTTTTGAATGGCACGGCATTTAATTTGCATTCTTATCATAATGTCTAGTATAATTATTTACTTATAATAGAGGTAATCCTCTATTAAATAATTTTCCCTATTTTAAAAGTTTGAGAACCGCATCGTTCCCTGATGACATCAGTGTGGTCACTGACGTCACGAGGTGTCAAAAATTTAACTGACTTGTATAATTAGGCTATGACCTCGAGTGCGGAGCCACCACGCGCCTGCGCTCACGGCGGTCCGGTGTCGAGCTTGCTGGCGTGCGACGACCAATAATACCTATAGTGCTACGTGTGGACTGTAGTGTTTCTTAGGAATGTCGACCCGGATCAGAGTTAAAAACATAAACTTCACGATTATCGTATTCAGTATTTCCAACTTGTTTTTTTGTATTCCAGCGCCACAAACGCCGAGAACGGCGAACTGAACAAAGTGAAGAACCAGGTGACCGGCGAATGGGGCGCCGTGCCGGCCACGGCGCGCGCGTACAAGGCGGCCGGCGTGCGCTGGGTGGTGGTGGGCGACGAGAACTACGGCGAGGGCTCCAGCCGCGAGCACGCCGCGCTCGAGCCGCGCCACCTCGGCGGCCGCGCCATCATCGTCAAGAGCTTCGCCAGGTGAGTAGAGTCACCAGTAGCGTACAAGGCGGCCGGCGTGCGCTGGGTGGTGGTGGGCGACGAGAACTACGGCGAGGGCTCCAGCCGCGAGCACGCCGCGCTCGAGCCGCGCCACCTCGGCGGCCGCGCCATCATCGTCAAGAGCTTCGCCAGGTGAGTAGAGTCACCAGTAGCGTACAAGGCGGCCGGCGTGCGCTGGGTGGTGGTGGGCGACGAGAACTACGGCGAGGGCTCCAGCCGCGAGCACGCCGCGCTCGAGCCGCGCCACCTCGGCGGCCGCGCCATCATCGTCAAGAGCTTCGCCAGGTGAGTAGAGTCACCAGTAGCGTACAAGGCGGCCGGCGTGCGCTGGGTGGTGGTGGGCGACGAGAACTACGGCGAGGGCTCCAGCCGCGAGCACGCCGCGCTCGAGCCGCGCCACCTCGGCGGCCGCGCCATCATCGTCAAGAGCTTCGCCAGGTGAGTAGAGTCACCAGTAGCGTACAAGGCGGCCGGCGTGCGCTGGGTGGTGGTGGGCGACGAGAACTACGGCGAGGGCTCCAGCCGCGAGCACGCCGCGCTCGAGCCGCGCCACCTCGGCGGCCGCGCCATCATCGTCAAGAGCTTCGCCAGGTGAGTAGAGTCACCAGTAGCGTACAAGGCGGCCGGCGTGCGCTGGGTGGTGGTGGGCGACGAGAACTACGGCGAGGGCTCCAGCCGCGAGCACGCCGCGCTCGAGCCGCGCCACCTCGGCGGCCGCGCCATCATCGTCAAGAGCTTCGCCAGGTGAGTAGAGTCACCAGTAGCGTACAAGGCGGCCGGCGTGCGCTGGGTGGTGGTGGGCGACGAGAACTACGGCGAGGGCTCCAGCCGCGAGCACGCCGCGCTCGAGCCGCGCCACCTCGGCGGCCGCGCCATCATCGTCAAGAGCTTCGCCAGGTGAGTAGAGTCACCAGTAGCGTACAAGGCGGCCGGCGTGCGCTGGGTGGTGGTGGGCGACGAGAACTACGGCGAGGGCTCCAGCCGCGAGCACGCCGCGCTCGAGCCGCGCCACCTCGGCGGCCGCGCCATCATCGTCAAGAGCTTCGCCAGGTGAGTAGAGTCACCAGTAGCGTACAAGGCGGCCGGCGTGCGCTGGGTGGTGGTGGGCGACGAGAACTACGGCGAGGGCTCCAGCCGCGAGCACGCCGCGCTCGAGCCGCGCCACCTCGGCGGCCGCGCCATCATCGTCAAGAGCTTCGCCAGGTGAGTAGAGTCACCAGTAGCGTACAAGGCGGCCGGCGTGCGCTGGGTGGTGGTGGGCGACGAGAACTACGGCGAGGGCTCCAGCCGCGAGCACGCCGCGCTCGAGCCGCGCCACCTCGGCGGCCGCGCCATCATCGTCAAGAGCTTCGCCAGGTGAGTAGAGTCACCAGTAGCGTACAAGGCGGCCGGCGTGCGCTGGGTGGTGGTGGGCGACGAGAACTACGGCGAGGGCTCCAGCCGCGAGCACGCCGCGCTCGAGCCGCGCCACCTCGGCGGCCGCGCCATCATCGTCAAGAGCTTCGCCAGGTGAGTAGAGTCACCAGTAGCGTACAAGGCGGCCGGCGTGCGCTGGGTGGTGGTGGGCGACGAGAACTACGGCGAGGGCTCCAGCCGCGAGCACGCCGCGCTCGAGCCGCGCCACCTCGGCGGCCGCGCCATCATCGTCAAGAGCTTCGCCAGGTGAGTAGAGTCACCAGTAGCGTACAAGGCGGCCGGCGTGCGCTGGGTGGTGGTGGGCGACGAGAACTACGGCGAGGGCTCCAGCCGCGAGCACGCCGCGCTCGAGCCGCGCCACCTCGGCGGCCGCGCCATCATCGTCAAGAGCTTCGCCAGGTGAGTAGAGTCACCAGTAGCGTACAAGGCGGCCGGCGTGCGCTGGGTGGTGGTGGGCGACGAGAACTACGGCGAGGGCTCCAGCCGCGAGCACGCCGCGCTCGAGCCGCGCCACCTCGGCGGCCGCGCCATCATCGTCAAGAGCTTCGCCAGGTGAGTAGAGTCACCAGTAGCGTACAAGGCGGCCGGCGTGCGCTGGGTGGTGGTGGGCGACGAGAACTACGGCGAGGGCTCCAGCCGCGAGCACGCCGCGCTCGAGCCGCGCCACCTCGGCGGCCGCGCCATCATCGTCAAGAGCTTCGCCAGGTGAGTAGAGTCACCAGTAGCGTACAAGGCGGCCGGCGTGCGCTGGGTGGTGGTGGGCGACGAGAACTACGGCGAGGGCTCCAGCCGCGAGCACGCCGCGCTCGAGCCGCGCCACCTCGGCGGCCGCGCCATCATCGTCAAGAGCTTCGCCAGGTGAGTAGAGTCACCAGTAGCGTACAAGGCGGCCGGCGTGCGCTGGGTGGTGGTGGGCGACGAGAACTACGGCGAGGGCTCCAGCCGCGAGCACGCCGCGCTCGAGCCGCGCCACCTCGGCGGCCGCGCCATCATCGTCAAGAGCTTCGCCAGGTCAGACCATACCTTTACTTTAACTTCCTAGTAGTACAGTAAAGATACGGTTGCGTCAAACATTAATTTATAATAGCCTGATTTTTGACGTGACAACGTCTTATAATTCGATGGAGCCGGCTGCACGCACGAAAAAACATGACTCATGCGGCGTTACCTCGCTCTGAGGCGTTCCATTTAAGGCTTGAAGTGCAAGCGAGAGCGCGGAACGAGCGACAAAGAGGCACAATCGGCCTTCGCGTTCGGCAGCGTTCGACATCTGTCTCTCTCCTACTTGAGTGAGCGATGCGTCCGCGTGGACAGCTGCTATACAACAATACATTTACATGTTTTCGTCAAGTATGAAGTGCAGTGAAATTAAAATTTTCTTTTGAAAAATGCAACCATTCCATCAGTATTTTCTTATGACGTTGTCACGTTCAACTATCGTCAGTAAACCGACTTTATAGACAACCGATTTTTTATTTTTATTCATTCTTATGGAATATTTATAGGTAATATATGCAAAAATCCGCTGCGCTGCGTCCAAACGCCGAACACTACAGTGCACCGAGCCTTTAAGACACCTCGCAGTCTCCAAACCTTGCCTCTACATGTGTAAACTAGATTACGCATGAGTGACCACCGGTAGAGTACGCCTACTAGATGCGCGAACGGCACTATCTGGGTGGAAGAGTATTCAGCGTCAGTAGCTTGGCTAGATGAACACTTTGCATGCGCTCGGACGAACACATAATGCTCGCGTTTGGTGAGATATTTAATGTCAGGGTATCGCAACCCTCAACAAAGAAGATAACGTGGCGAGAAGATGCCGAAGGAAAGACCTACTAAATACGAGCATTTAATATCAGTATAATAGGCATGGTGAATTTTTTTCATGTATGGTATCAATCGATTCGTTTTGTTGTGAGGATCAAATGTCTATATGGGGCCAATTGCGTTAAAGCAACACAAAAGTGAGAAATGAGACTTAAAGTCCGAGATTTGCATTTGTTTCTCAAAACGCTCCTAACAAAATGACGTGCAAAAGTGACGTCACGATCACATAGTCGCCCTGATTAAAGTATGGAAAAAATATGAAATTGCTATTTTTATAGTGAAATGTTGCGTTTATGTACATATATGGTTGCCATACAATTTATTTTACAGTAAAATGTTAAAAATCGAATGGTATCATTGTTTTTTTTTAATTTGGCACTTCAAAAAATCGTAAAATTTAGAAATTTTGCAGCTTGATATCTTTGAGCCATTTCAATAGAATTTATAAATTTTCACTTTAGTTGGGGGATATTGATCATTTTGCATCCTATCAACTAAATTTTATTGCATAATTGTGCCTATTGTCTCATGCCTATTGTTGAGATCGAAACCTAGTTCAGATTATTTATTATAACGTCATTTTTCAGCACCAACATACAGCAATACATACATGTTTAAAAAAAATTGTTTCGTAACTGACCTACATTCAATGGAATTTTTTTTTTTTCTGTGTGCAGGATTCACGAGACCAACCTGAAGAAGCAGGGCATGCTCCCGATGACGTTCGCCAACCCGGCCGACTACGACAAGATCCAGCCCACGGACAAGATCTCCCTGCTCGGCCTCAAGGACCTCGCGCCCGGCAAGGTACAAACATCTACTCTTACTATACATTTATAGTCTGGCTAACCGAACAGTGCAGTAACAGTAGAAGTAATAAGCTATACTCATGCCTTTTTTAGTAGCGAGGATACTAGCGTACGAAAGAGACAGTATGATTCTGTCTGTCTATGCTTGAAGTAACAGTAAACCAAACTATAGTCTGGCAAACCATTTTTGTCAGTAGAAACACGCGGCAAATTCAAAATACGTACATGTGGCAACCCTTTGTGATGAGACACCGTATTTCATGACGAACATTTCAATTCACATTGAATTTGTTTCTAGTGCATTTCACTTTCTCATCTTAAGCGCGAGTGTGATAGAACTCCTGCAACGTTCCCAATTAAATTTAAATTCATTTTTAAGGCATATGTCAATTGGCTCAACCAGATTATCTGTTGCAGTTGATGACAGATCATACGAAATATATCCGTCTCCTTTTTACACACCGTAAATGTCACCTAATGAAAGGGGCGGAAATACCAACTAAAATTAAAAACATACAATTTGATGATCATTGCTGCTTTTTTCACTGATTCTTAGTGTTGTCATACTTTTGTTCACTGTACAGTCGAGGACAAAGAGATGTATACACTTTTGGACCTTATTACAACGCAATAAGGTCCAAAAGTGTATACATCTCTTTGTCCTCGACTGTACATTGCTACTGCGTTCGTTGGCTGGCCAGACTATATCTTTGTAATCTTAACTTATACGGTAGACCGAGGCAGACGGGAGACCGGTAGATCACAGGGCGAAACGAATCAAGCGGCGTGTGGGAAGGCCAAGCTCAACGCGAGACGCTGATTGGCTGTCAGTGGCTACACGCGATCTTATGAATTTGACAAAAATACTTAACTTGATTCGTTACGCCTCGTTCTAGCCTACTTTATTTCCTCGAAAGCGTGGGATAGATGCACGTCGCTGGCTCATAGTAACAAAGCCTAGGGCCTAGACCAGCTGAGCCAAGGGCACATTTTTGTTCAAGGTTTTCATGCAAACTGTACTCGAATTGAAATCTCTAAAATATTTTACCCAAAATTCGTAATGTTTTACAGCAAGTGGATTGCGAAATTAAGCACGCAGACGGAAAGACCGAGCGCATCAAGCTAAACCACTCCTTGAACGAGCAGCAGATCGCATGGTTCAAGGCTGGCTCAGCCCTGAATAGGATGAAGGAAATCGCCGCCGGCAAGTGAACACCCTAAGCCTACACGACCTATAGCTATAAGCAAAAAGCCACGCTGACGAAGATATAACAATACCTACTGTATAGATAGATACATATTAAATGGCACAGGAATTTGGCGCGACCTTGAACATGCGGGTCATTGACCGAACGCGCCGGCGAAACATTAGGGTTGACAACGCTTATAAATTATTTTACAATAAAATAGTGATTTTGTGCCAGCGTGGTTAGCGAACGAAGTATAGGTTATCGTTACCATCTAGATTAATTCTAGTAGTCTTTCCAATTCTCAAGTTTCGGACAATACGCGGCAGTGATGAATCTTATACTTAGCTTAGTACAAATAGGTGAATTAGTATTTAAGCTGAACGTCTTATTTTCTTTGAATGTATTATTTTAAATCAATTAAATAAACGTTTTTTTTATTTATGTAAATAATATTTACCAAATCGATGAATAAAGTTACGTATTACCTTTATTGTTGTTTTACTTTAATTGATAAATAGAAAAAAAAGGGTTATTCCGATCGGTCCCATCTCTTGTTTAACCTTTTCGACGCCAACGACGGATATGTCAGCACCGCAGGTCACGTAGTCCTGTGTTCCTCCACGTCAAAAAAAACAAGTTATGCCACCACTGCCACGAGTTCCGAGTCGGTGCAGACTTGGAGTGGTCGGGCCATGAACTACGAACTACATACATGAACAATATAAAGGAGGTACAGACTCGAACAAGATTTACTGAAAATATGGCTCGTGCAAATTTGTAACCGGCCAGTCTTATACCGTAAAAAGACTGCCAAAGAAAGTACCGCACGAGTCGTTCTTGTGGTACTATGGGAGGGGCATTTTGTGGGCTGATTGTGTATCCAACAATCTGAAGGAGGTACAGACACAAACAAGATTTAGTGAAAATATGGCTCGTGCATTGTAACCGGCCAGTCTTATACAAAGAAAGTAACCCACGAGTCGTTCTTGCGTTACTATGGGTGGGCCATTGTGTGTCCCTAGTATTATTTGATCGGTGGCCATGAAGCTATACAACAAACACAGTTGCTTAATACGTTATTGATCTGTAGCAAAGGGGGCGTCCATTAATCACGTCATACGTTTTTGGCTTGTTTGAGACCCCCCCCTCCCCCATGGTGATCTTTGGTGATATTTTCAGGACCCCTCCCCCGCTTATCCAATATGACGTGTAATTTTTTGCTAACAGTTAACTGCTAGTACAGTTTTCTAACACGTGAACCTACTTACGTAACGTACGTACACGTAAAGGGTAAATAAATGAAACTACATGTATACACATATAAAATAAAATTATCTTTAATAAAAAAAAAACCGGCCAATTGCGTGTCGGACCACGCGGTTTCGTACCTACTATCGAAAAAGTAATATCAAAAGGTCGTATCTGCGTATGACATTAGTTTTAGGAGATAACTCAATAATTCCTAAACCGATAATGTTCTCAATTTTTTTCATATTTTTTGGATCTCCGGTTCAAAAGTGACAGGGGGGACACAAGTTTTTTAGACTTACGGGGTGATTTTTCCTTAAAATATTCACTAAATAAAAAAAAACAAAAAGTCCTCTATGTTATTTTGAAAGACCTATCGAGTGATGTGCATCATGTCGATATTTGGTAAAAAAAAATTTTTTTTGACAAATAATTACATGTATGGAGTAGTGCCCCTCCTTAAAATAGCTTTTTCAGCAATTTTACTACAAAACTAAGTAGCGGCATACAAAAACACACCTTATATGTAAATATTTATTATGATACGTTTTATAGTTTCCGAGTAAAATAGCTGTGACATACGGACGGACGGACGGACAGACGAACATAACGAAACTATAAGGGTTACGTTTTTGCCACTTTGGCTACGGAACCCAAAAACCTACTTCACAAAATAATATGTCAAATGCGGCGACTGATGTCAAATGCCCTTAAAAATTATTTACAATCATAGTGCTAGTGCAATTTTACTCTGCTTTTGACAGATTGATTCATTTAAAAGTTGATAATTTTTATTTTATTGACCATAATACAGAACAAAAAAATTACACGTGATATGTGTCCAGACCCCCCTCCCCCTGTGGTGATCATTGGTGATGTTTTCTTGACCCCCTCCCCCCCCTATACAATATGACGCGATTAATGGACGCCCCCAAAGACAACTTTTATTTTAGGGCCATAGGATTTGCGAGCAACTTTTCTAACCAGGGCCACGACCCATGACCTCGCCGGCGCACCGGTAGCGATATGACGCGATATGATCAACTCACGAGCAGCTTATCTTACGATATACAATTCTTGGCCCTTTTTATCCGGCAACGACACATCAGGCCGGTGGCTCCTAATGTTACGGGTGTTAAAGGTAGGTATCAAACCAAATCGAACTCGTAATACACAGAAACATGCGTCGACTTCTACCGCAGAGAGCCGATCGTTCTAAAGACAATTCTATTCAAAAAGTCCTACTGATGTGCCATTGGAAAGTTTCCAAAATTGCGAATTTTTCCACATGAAAATTTCGGAAAATTCTCAGATTATTGTATAGGATTTGAAACTTTCCATTTCTTAAATTTCCTATATTTCTTGCGAAAATTTCTAGAAATTTCCGACAATATTTCGAATTATTTGGAAAGTTTCTGTAACTTGCACATCTGTATGACCGACCGAGCGCTTCGTTAAAATTTTCAGTATATAAGAAGGTACTCTGTGCACTATACAACATTAGTGCGCTAACTCAGCTAGCGCTCTGCAATTTGTATAATGTAAAGCAAGACTACCGATTCACTGAATAAACGTAAATTTATAAATACGGAGGTCAGTTTATTCTAGGCACGAACTCGTTGCAAAGATCATAGGTCTCGTGAATATAACCGGAATTGTCATGCAATATTTTTGTTTAATTTTGTTTGCGTCTGTGGGTATATTATCTTCTTATTCTAAGGACCAAACTTGTAACAGTATTTTGACAGTTGTATACAAGATATTTAATATTGGCTTTGCCCGCAAAAATTAAATAAATTATAGCACCACCACCAAGGTATCGTTTTTGAGACTGCTGTTTAGGATGGAATTATGGTAGATATGACACTAAATGTACAGTCAACGCCAAAATATATGTATACAATTTTGAACCTTATTGCAATAGAGTAAGGTGCAAAAGTGTTTACATAATTGGCTGTACCTACCTATAGCTTCAGGGGCGTGCTTTCGGGCGGTGACCAAACCAACGGTACGTGGAGGTCCATCAGCCGAACGCTCGTTACCAAGGCAGTACGTAAAATTATAGCCCTTTTTAGCCAAGCCATAAATAAAATGTAATTAAAGCCAAATCGCATGCCTAGTACGTAATTCCACAAGGGTAACAACTACACATTTATGTTTTATGGTGTGATTTCAGCATTTGCTGTTTTGTGCTATTTTTAACAGACTTCAAGATTTCAAAAGGAGGAGGTTCTCTATTCGGTTGTATGTTTTTTTATGTTTGTTACTCCATCTCAGTCATGACTGAACTGAGTTTACATACTCACAAATTTTTCCCGTTTTTGTTAAAACGCAGTTCTGATGATGGTATCCATGAGGAATCGAGGGAACTCCTCAAATCTTAAAGGCATACCTATATTTGTGTTTTTATCAACAAATCATGCATTTTCATTAAAAACAGTGTCATTTTATGAAGTGGAACTGCCGATGATGATCAGGACGGAACTCTTCAACGACGCATAGTTCACGTTTGGCGATTTGTCCTCTTCGCTGTGTTTGTTAAGCAAGTTAGATTTTAAAGACATTTTTTTTTCATATCATTGTATGGAATCTAAGAGTGTACCATCTACAATAATCTTTCACCGGCCTCCCCCATTGAAGTCAGTTTTTTTTCTTAAAAATAATGTTTTTGTATGTACCTATATCACGTATGTATGACGAGTCAGTAAGTGATATGTATAATGGATTATTAAAAAAAAAAGTATTAATCTTTACCTTAGACATAATAAAATAAGAAACATAACGCCGTGAAGACAAAACTGTGATTCCATAATAAGCCGATTTCTTCGTGTTTACGCGCGACACGCACACATATACAACGCGCGGTGATGGGTTCAAACGTCAAAAGTGAGTGTGTGCACGAGACCGCGGTTTATTATGGAATCACAGTTTTATCTTCGTGGGATTACGTCTTCTTATTTTATACATCTATAATCTCTATGGGAATGCTCCACAAAAATTTGAAAAGGATACTGTCTAACGCCTTAGGATTTGCTAGCAACTTTTCTATCCTACCCAAGGTCACGGCGGCGACCTTGCTGGCGCCTGCGATAAGTCGCGATACGATCAACTCGTGCGCAGCTTGCGAAACCCGGCGTGTGCTAAACACGTGTAGGCGTTTGTATCGCGGCCCGCGGTTAGGACTTAGGAGAAATGCTTTATTTACTGCATGAACTAAATGAAGCTTACACTGCCTAAACCTACAAATGGTATGGTAGGTAACATATGGTAGCTGAATTTTTGTAAGGAGGCCATAGACAAATTCTGCAACCATATTTATTTATCATATGGCTACATGTCACTGGATATAGATAGGCATTTCTTCTCTCGGGTAGTAGTAGTGGGAGAGCAGATGATGAAGAAAATCCAGTGAGAGCTGCGAGGTCCAGATGGGACAACTGCCAAGTTTGTTACTCTTTTAGCACCACCCAGGGATCACGTGCAGGGTTCTCTAAGGTGTATCCTACGGGCGCAGAGTAACATTGATCTCCCATAGACAATTGTCTATGAATTTATAAATTCAGAACTGAATCCAGATCAAGTGTGTGAAGCGCCTAAACTGTAAACTATATGTGACATTGTCATGGTAAAGGTAATATATTGTCGGTATTGAGTTATTGGTACCTCCTTATAGTTCAAAACATTCTCCTTCATATGCAAAAAGAACCAGATCGCTATGTTGAGTATTTTTATTTTTAATAATTTTTTGAAGTTTCAACATATCTTTGTACTGTTTTGAGATATTCGAGTTTAAAGTTTGAAAGCCTAAAAAACCTAGTTATAGGTTGAAGTTATGGAGATAGCAGTTTTAAAATGTTCCACATACATTATATTACACGACAAATTATATGTCGTCTCTAACATTTTACATTTTATAGAAATAATACAATAATAATGCACGTAGGGTGTAGAGTCAAGAATCAAAAATAAAATATTTGATATAACTCAAAATCGACAGATTTTCAGCTGGCTTCTGTTGATTTCTGAATATGATGTAGGTAAGGTTTATAATAAAAATAATGAAAAAAACAATATCTCAAGGCATAATTTTTTAAAATAATTAAACAAAAAAAATCAACACTTACATAACAAATATATAAAATCAACATTATTATTTTTAATTCTCATAGTTTACGTTAATTTAGGAACAAAACTAACGATCAAGTGTAATTAAACACAAAAGTAATGTAGTTTTCTATCAAAAAAGTGACTTCAAAGTTTAGTACTTTTACATGATTTTTTGTATGTAAAGTGATCTAGGGTACCACATTGTCGCTATTCATAAGTTTAGAGAAATAAGAATTCTACTTCCATTATTTAACAGTGTCCGCACTATAAGTGCATATATCTAATACAAATATTATTATGAATCAAAACATAACTTATTTTATAAAAATAACAGTCTTTTCGTCAGCTTTACTAATTTAGATCAAGTTTGTTAGTTTAACATTCCTTAGGTCGCCATTGTCGCCTTATGACTTATGAGATCAAACTTATTATTAAGACTTATTATAATAAAATTATTACTTACAAAAGTAATAATTTGCATTTAACATCATTATGAAAATGACTTTGTACGAGTATTAACTGATTATAGTGATTATCTATACGGTTGTCCCTCAGAAGCTTGTTAAATATAAGTTAACTATATTTTCTGTTAAAAAAGTTTGATTTGTTACTAACTTATATCCCTCCCCTTATTTATATTTAAGTTTTTGTTATGTAATTAATCAGTATTCAAAGCATCTGCCAGGCATCCGGCAGCCAACGCGCCACTTAGGTAGGCAGAAAGAAGTGTGGTTTTCATCGAATCAAAATTATTTTAATTAAATTTAGTATAGGATTTAGAACATGTGCCTAACAAACTAGTAGAGCGTGTTAGTGTGGGTGATAAGTGTGACGTGAACAAATCATACCTACTTAGTTAACCCATATAACCATTCTGGTCGCAGGATTTTCAAAGTAGTAACATAAACCCAGAAGTGTCGAAACAGTTACTACACTTCGCGACTGTGTTGAGTTTTGGTTTCTTCGTGTGGTAACAGTGTGCACACAATGCGACTAGATTTTTTTTAGTAACTAAGAGTCGACGCAGTGTTCACACTTTTCGGTCACATTTGTTTCGAAACATTTTTATACACCTTGCGTTCAGTTTGTGACCAGATGTCAAAACTAAGAACAAAAAGTGGTAACGTGTAGAAACAGTGTAGAAACTTCGTTACCACTTTAAATTAAGTATACACAATGTGTCGTAACGTTACTTAACTGTGTAGAAACATTGTAACCAAAAATTAACATAAAATACCAAAGATTGACAAACTGTTCCATTGCTTGGATGCGCGGCATTTCTTACTTAAGTAGTGCCAATGGTTTTTAATCAAATTATTGAATTGTTTTTCATACTATTACTCAATTTAATTAGGCAGACCAAAAAATTGTTGGGTACATCAGCCAAAGGTCTAGAGTAAAAAACGATGGGGAATCCAATAATTCGATCCAAAAATATTGGCACTACTTGAGCAACAAATGTAGGCAGCAACAAAACAAAATAATTTAATCATTAGTCATTCAATCATAAAATGTAACCTAAGCGACTCCAGTGCCCTTACTTTTCAATAATGCCACTACCTGTCCTTATGATAGTGATTATTATATTATGAGTGATAAAAAAGATAGTTAACGATAATTCTTCCTGAATTCCATCATCAGATCAGAACCAAAATCTAGTGGAACCACCTCGGTGGCAGTATTGGGTGTATCTAATTAATTACTTACATATGTGATTTAATATCAATAAAATAAATAGGCGACGTAATTCTGAAAAGTGGCCTGATGTACGCACGGGCTCCTACCTGGCGAAAGCTTGTCCATCGCCACACATTAAGGACAATTTTTATGAAATTGTTAGAAACCTTTCATAAAAATAGTGTTAAAGATAAAATAAAAAGAAATTACTGAAAGGCCACTTTAAGTCCTATTTGTTTGAATCGCCTTACTTATTTTCTTTTTTAAGCCAACTTTTAAACCAAATTTTAAAAAGATATGACGCAAAAGGAATTTGTAGGTAATTGCTAACGTAATATATTTCGTCAAAATAGGCTTAACTTAAAAATTCATTAATATTAGATATACCTACACTAAATTCTAAACTAAACATGGTCACAAAATAATAATTAATTACGAATTATAGTTACAAATTTGATTTTGTAATTGCAATTTTTAATTGGAGCTTCAATATACTTTTTATTATAATTGTAACTGCATTATATTGAGTAATTACAATTGTCAATTTGTAATTAAGTTAATTGTTTGCCCAACAATGCTTGGTGGTATTTCCATTCAAACAAGAAAACGAAAACAAATTTTATTCATAATTGCTGGATTAGGTAATCGTAACAAACGTTTTTTTTAAAAATGGGTCCATCCCATGGGAACATTACAAAAATGCACATAAATCAAACACCAGTGAGTACTGTCAAATAATGTATACAATTTTATTTCAGACAGATAGATATTTGAAATTTAAAAGTGTTATTACAAATTACGAGGGACGTACATCATTATTTAGTAACTAGCTACTTCATCGTATTGTTATAACTAGAACCTAATACACTCGCGATCAAAAAAATCGACTCAAACTAATTTTTAATTTCATCGTTTAATATCTCAGGAACCAATCATGAGATCAAAAAAGCAACGGTACCATTTTAGAGCTAACAGTGTCAGCTTTCAATACGAGCATGTTTTTCAGGCGAAAAATTTCAGTTTATGAAAAACAAGCTAGCATACCAAGGAGGTGTAAAATTTGGGTGCAAAAATGACCTTAACAACGAAAGAAAAAACATTTTCATGAACGAATAACAATTTATTTTTGTCTTTAATACCTGGTGTTACCACCAAAAACCTTTTTCACACATGCCATGCGTCTCTTCATTGACCTTATCAGCTTCCTGATGGTATCCTGGGGGCATGCTTCCCACTCTTCGACCAAAGCTTCTTTCAGGGCCAAAATTGTCTCCGGAGCAGGATTGCGAGCTCGAACCTTGCGTTTCAGGTAATCCCATAAGTGCTCGATAGGATTTAAATCAGGACTCAGAGGTGGCCACTTCAGAGTCGGGATGCCAACTGCGTCAAGGTACTCCTTTGTGACGCGGGCGGTATGACAAGGGGCGTTGTCTTGCATGAAATGGAACCCCTCGTCAAAGAACCCGGCGTAGGGGACGACATGGTCTTGCAGGATGTCGGTGATGCACCTGTCTGCATTCAAACCACCGCCTCGACCCCCGCCATCAACAAAAACCAGCTCGGTCCGCCCCTCCATGGAAATCCCCGCCCACATCATGACGGAACCTCCACCGTAGGCGACTGTTTCAGCGAAGCAACACTGGGCGAACCTCTCTCCAGGTCTTCGGTACACCCGTCCTCTTCTGTCGCTGCCATGGAGACACACTCTGCACTCGTCGCTGAAGAGTACGCGGCTCCATTGGTCGTAGGTCCAATTTTCGTAGGTCGCCACGAATTCCTTCCGAGCGTCCCGATGCCTCTGAGTCAGTTTGGGCCCAGTAGCAGGTCTTCTTGGGGTAAGGTTGGCTTCCTTGAGTCTCCGCCGAACTGTTGAGGTGCTAACAGGCACAACCCGGTTCCGCATCAGGTCTTGCTGGATGGCAACAGCGGTACGGTGGCGATTACGAAGACTGGAGGTGGCGATGAAGCGGTCATCCCTCTCCGATGTGCACCGCTGACGGCCAGATCCTTGTTTCCGTTTCAAGGTTCCAAACCGACAAAACCGACGATAAACTCTGGAGACAGCAGACTGGCTTAAATTCAGCTGCTCAGCAACAGAACGCTGCGAGAATCCTCGATTCACCAAGGTGACGACTTCGGTGGCTTCAGCTTCGGTGGTATCCATTTTTCGAAGGTGATTCCGGTGTAAGATTGCGAGGAGATGTGCACTGGTCAACTTCTGATAAGCGAATGATAAGAAATAACCGGTTACACCGGTTTTTATTGGTCTCAAGAGGGCACAACTCGTGCATATCATAACCATGTAAAATGCCATTTTGTACAAAAACTGCGATAACCTAAAAACTACGCAACTGAGATCGATGTCTTTTACTGTTTTTTGTAGCTGAATAAATTCGTAATAAAATTGCATTCAAAGTTTTATTAAAATATTTCCCGCTTTCCGGAAATACGACCAAAAGTAAAAAATGTTGCTTGAGTCGATTTTTTTGATCGCGAGTGTAGTTTTTTGTAATCCTCTTCCGTCACAACCAGTGACTGACCAAGGAATGCCTCGACGTAAACTTTGAGGATGTCTGGAATCAGAAAAGTACAAGGAGCCATTTTGTAAATCTAGTAACGTCGTTTCTACTTTTAGTAACAACTCGACACATGTTTACACATTCCAGTAACTATGCGACTACTTTGTGTCTGCAATATTTGTTAACCTTAAAACATATTTATACATAATAACTAACAAGTTTCTATGTTTATTATGCGTTTTTATTACTTTTAAAGCTACAATTCTGCCTAAGAATATTTCAGACCACCAAAAATGCATCAAATAAAGCTAAAATGCATGAAATGACTCGTCGTGTACACTTGCACAGAGCTGTTAATTATTATTTTACTGGCTTAACTTGAATAATGGGGTGGCGCGTTGATGAATTCAGACTACGTTAGTAAAATCACTCGAGCAGTTTAATTGCCCATAATAATCTTGGCAATATTGATATTAAAAATGTATAATGAATACTTACGTCTGAGTAATAA
The DNA here is from genome assembly GCA_947086415.1 of Pammene aurita. NCBI lineage: Eukaryota > Metazoa > Arthropoda > Insecta > Lepidoptera > Tortricidae > Pammene > Pammene aurita. The sequence goes on from OX352294.1 coordinate 8,082,194, forward strand.
CTTAAAGCGATGGCGACGTTGGCGTCAACGTCACTAATGTTAGTTATTTTTAGGTATATATTTTTTCACTGACACTGGTGAGACTTCCTGAATGGAAACGAACAAAATGAACGATCGAACGAATGATTAATCGAAAACTAGTCGCAAACTGGGAACATTGTTACTACGCTGCGTCGACACCGTGCGACCAAATGTGTCTGCGTCGACTCTTCGCCATTTCTGGTAACGGCGTCGACACGGCGACCACACGGCGACCGAAATTGTTACTAGAATAGAACAGTGTCGACGCGAAATGTGTCGACATGTTTCGTAACGGCGACTGAAAATGGTTATATGGGTAATGTTATTATTTTATGATAATTTTATGTTGTTTTCTAAATTATATTTTTTATTTTCAAAGCAAATAAGTTTAATGAGTTTACTTCAAGCTTATGAGCGACAATGTGGTACCCTAGTCGGTAAACTTTGACTGTGTTTTTTTCCTACTTTTAGTTGAAACTTTTAACTTTTTATCAATGCACCGTATTATTTTAAGTGTGTAGAAGCTATTTTTAATTAAAACCAATTTTCGCTATTTTCGAGCTGATTAACAAAATCAGTGATATCTGGGAATCCATAAGCGACAAAGTGGTACCCTAACCATGATAACGTCACATATTTGAAACATTGATTCGGTCCGCCGCGCTATAGGTACTCATTAACTGTAGTTACCTGACCTGTCTCCAAGCGTCTATAAAGAGTGTTATAATTCTACAAGCAGAACAGAAACAAATATAAAAGATACAATAGATATATCTATTAACATAGGCTGCATAGGCATATTGTAGAACAAACGAGATATCGTTATTAGGTAACTATTATAAACAGCTACAATTCACTTAAGTAGTGTAGTGAGGTCGCCCGGTATTGACCGTTGATATTGACCCGATAATACGGTTGCAGATCATTTTTGACTGACTAGAGACTACCATTATCAAGATATAAATACTTAAGTGAAACTAGTAGTCCGCCTCGAACTCAGAACTCGCGATTTCCTTGCAAACGAGATGACCAATATAACAAAACACTTATGATGATTTTTTCGCGCCTTCTAACTCCATGACCCCTTGGTTGATCCTGCTCATATAAGAACTCTCAAATTATATTTATCTCTGCTACAACCCCAACAAATTTCCTGAATATCAGAAAAGCTTTACTAAAGTTATCGCGGAACAAACTCTCAAAATCAAAAAGCCATAGAAATGCCGAGACGTCCCACTAGCCACTCTAGCCAGAAGTTGTTTGTAAGAACTTGCTTTGCTTACGCTCAGCTCGTTCGATTATTTGGTGCAAAAGATATTCGCTGCCTTCCGGAATTAGTGCATATTGAACATATTGATGATAACTAGTAGTCCGCCTCGAACTCGAACTCGCGATTTCCTTGCAAACGAGATGACCAATAAAACAAGACCCTTCTGATGATTTTTTCGCGCCTTCTAACTCCATGACCCCTTGGTTGATCCTGCTCATCGACTTCTAGCAAGGCTGGCCGATGTTCCGGAATCGAATCCGACAGACGGATATAAAGTAATAGCTCCTTTACGTATTTACCCTGTAGGAGCATTGCAATGTGCTTCTCAATCGATTAGTAGGTATACAGGCTGGCTTTTAATTAGAGGTATTCCTTCATGGACCTAATACTAGAGCTAATTTGCAGCAAATATGCCCCTATTAACCGGGGGTAGAGAGTAACTGGTTATCGAGATATTAAAGTTTGTTTTTATTGATGACTAAAACTTAGATGTAATGACCTGCGCCTGGTAATACTTTATTTAAATCTGTTAAAATTCTGCAGTTTTAACATGTTATTTGTACAATAAATATTATAATTGATAATTTATCAAATTTTAGAAATGGTCGAATCCGTAATGTTTAGCTATTACTGGAGTTACTTTAGTATACCGGGTGGTGCAATTCTAAGAACTATGCTGAAAGGATTGTTATTTATAAATGTTTTACAATCGATTTATACTAATAATAGCCCTCGCAATTAAAACAGAGAAATAAATTAGAATTATGTTTTTTATATTGCATTGCCAACCCTAGTGCTCCTACGTAATGTTTACATTTTCAAAGAACAAAAATATTATTAATTTCACTCGGTGTTTTTGATGACTTCCTTGTGGTGCCTATGTCATTATTCCTTTAACAGGTGACTCATTTTGTTCTGAGTAAACTTTGTGAAGATGAGCATGTAAGACACGATGTTGAGTTTTACCCACCACAATTTCTCTGTTGTCTACAAAATCGAAACAGCTGTTCCCAACGATGTAGTTTTTCTTAACGTGCGTTACGATTACAGTTCCAATTTTACTTCCGCAAATAAAAATAATTTAGATCATTTTATCCATTTATAGCAAAACATTATGACATTAAACATGACATGACGTAAACGTTACCATGTCTTTTGTGATGAGTTGTTATGTTATTAATGATCAAAATGACACACACCAAAAAGGTATGTTAATTCCTTAATAATTTTATTTATTGCTTTACTCGGGTATTTCGTTACTAAAAAAAGTAAAAATTTAAACCGCGAAAATTAAAAAATATGCCATTTGGAAACACTAAAGTGATGTTGGAAATAGATTATTATTAATATTATTGTACCTTTGTGTTAAATCGACCTTATGTTTCTTAACGTTAAGCTCTGTGGTTGTCAATGTCTCCTAGCAAGCAAAAGTCGACTTTATGTATATGTATGTATGTATGTATCACTTTATTGCACATAAACAAGTAGGTATAACATAATACAACAGTAGCATGTATAAAAGATATGCACAAAGGCGAGATTATGATGACATTTCTTGTCAGTCATGTAAATTTTGTTTACTATAAAGGTCATTAAACCCGTTTACTAATTAGGGTTGTAACAGGCAGTGTTTTGCACTTTATTTTAACAAGCTCTAACTTGAAAATGGTTAGGAATATTAACATGGTTCATTGGCTTAAAAGTTATAACTAGAGCTACACAAACCCCCATTTTCGTAAAAGTTCATCGTATTGTTCCACCCGGTATAGCCAAAAGACCTTTATTTATCAAACTAGCTGTGCCCGCGGCTCCGCCCGCGTGGAATTCGGTCTCTGTCAATAAGCGGCTAATTCACCCATAATTTCTCTCCCGCTACCCTGGAGGCGGAACATGAAGTAAAGTTGACAGATGGATACGCCAGAGGACAGTAGTCCTAATAAAATATTTTACAATTACCACTAAATGAAACTACACTCAAAAATGAATACTATTTTTATCATATTAATTTTTTTTGGCATGATTTAAACGACATAGAGAGTAGTAGGTGTATTCGGAGGATACAGGACCACTTTTGTATTTATATGTTCATGTCCACGGCAAATATCATCCAAATCGATCCTCCCGTCAAATCAGTCTAAGCATGAAAGGTAAGAACAGGCGCGGTTGAAATTGGGGGGGGGGGGGGAGGGGGGGTCACAAATGCAGAAATGATTTTTTTATATGAGGCTACGTATAACCTGGCTGGGGATTTTCTTGAATTGGAATTAGTAATCCTTAAGGGGTGATTTACGGGATAAAAATGCAAAAAAAACCGGGCAAGAGCATGTCGGGCGATGCTCAGTGTTTCGTAGATGCCGCTCTGTTACAAAACATCCGTTCAAAAGGTCCTTTATCAAGGGATATTTGGCGGCGCTTACGTCATTTTACTATTCGGCACTTCCTTTCACTATGCATTTTTGACTGATAATTCAAAAACGGCTGAACCGATTTTATTCAATATAGTTTTTATTGAAAGTTCTTATCAGGCCTCACCAAATTTCAGCTTTCTAGTGCGAACGGTAACTGAGCTAGACCACGAACAGACGGACGGACATGGCGAAACTATAAGGGTTCCTAGTTGACTACGGAACACTAAAAAGAGATAAATGGTAGTTTATCTACAATCACATTGTAAGTCCTTTAAAACGTCTTCAAAAACGGTAGGCAATGGCTAGCATTACCTAAACCGATTTTACTATGATAAGCTTTTTATCTGTGGCAGAAATGTAATTTTAACTTTACATGCTCATATATTGATACGTTATGAGTTTCAAATTCCGAACATCGAATTTGATAACATAATGGAAATCATGTCCTCCTTCCCGACCAACGGCACGCGCCCGCCCGACCGCCGGCACAATCGAGTTGGCCATGGCGGTGCAATGGTGGTCATTCTATGGTTTCCGAACACTTCATTTAGGATAATATGAGTGTAGATAAAGCAGTGTATGCAACTTTACATAATTAGGCCTTAAAACACTCGTGTGGTCTTATTATGAAACTCGCCTGCGGCTCGTTTCATACAACCACACTCATATTTTGAGGACCCTTATTACGTAACAGTTACATAAACTACTATTATGTAACTGTTACGTAATAAGGCCTAATTATGTACAGAAGCATACACTGCTTTACCTACACACATATTAAAACTCGCCATGACCAACCTTATTGCGCCGGCGGTCGGGGGGGGAGGGGGGCGTGCCGGCGGTCGGGAGGGGGGGGGCGTGCCGGCGGTCGGGAGGGGGGGGGGCGTGCCGGCGGTCGGGAGGGGGGGGCGTGCCGGCGGTCGGGGGTGGGGGGAGGGGGCGTGCCGGCGGTCGGAGGAGAAGGCTGATTTTCATTACGTTTCCGTAGGTAATGAATTTTCATACGTTTTTTACCACACTGTCACAGATAATACACTGATGTTACGTTACTGGTTGCAATAATGGTGTTAATTACATACGGTTCCGAACGCGGAATAGAGAATTTATGATATTGGTGTAGATCAAGATATTTATTCTTCAATGTAAGCACATTACAATGCACTAATGAACGTCAGAGAAAAATAAAATACGTGAGTGTTTTGGAACACTCGATTGGAATGAAGTTATGTTATTTAATTTTTGACTTTTTCATAAATTTTGTGGTTTTATTTTTTTTGTATTTTTTGGAAATTTTGGGATATTATGGAAATTTAGAAATTTTGCCACTTTTGACATTTTCGACATTTTTGACATTTTTTACTCTTAGGTTCCCGACTTCACTCACTTCACTTCGCCACTTCACTTTGTCACTTCTCACTTTCACTTTTCACTACACTTCACTTCACTTTATTCTATTTTATATATGTTTTATTTCATTCCACTTTACATGCTTCTCAATCGTATGGGTGTCGCGTTTCCGTGACGTGGCGCTTTTTCGTGACGGTCATGTGACTTTTATTCGCCTAGCCCCCATCCGCGAACCGTCCGATAAGGAACTTCGTTCCAAAACTACCACCGGTTCTAACCCTACACCTCTGGCCCAAGAAGTATTATGACCGAAAAGAAACTCGACGCGACTTATTTTTTTCAAAGCAGTTACATTATTAGATCTTAAAGATACAAAATAATGCGTAGTTTTTAAAGAAGACATATCAAAACAGCTTGAGAGACAGATAATGTACCTATTGTTTAATTAATTAATTATAAAGAAAAATAAATCCTAATCTGACTGCGTCACTAAACGTTTGATATGTTTTCCTACCTAAACGGTGTTCTATAAATGTTAGATTTCGTAGTAGTTTTTTGGTTTGGGCCATGCATCTTTGTCCTTCATATATAGTCCTCGAACCTGCAATAACCCTTTGACATTCATGACATTTTCAAATATTTCTTAAGAGCGGGTAAAGGTAAATTTAAAGCATCGACGGGTAACATGTTAGAAATATGAACACCTTGACCAAAAAATTACAAATTATTTCAATACCAAATTTCATCTAAATACGTACAGCGGTTATTAGTTGTTTCTTCCCCATGTAAACTTCCACCCCTTTTGCATCCGCTTAAGGGATAATTTCCGAGATAAAACTATTTTATTTCCTTTTCCAGAGCTCAAATTATCTCCATACCAAATTTTATCTAAATCGATTCTACGGTTAATAATTCCGTATACAAATTTCCAACTCCCTTTTCACCCCTTTAGGGTTGAATTTCGGGGTGAAAACTATACTTTGTCGTTTCTCGAGACCCATACTATCTCTATACCAAATTTCATCTTTATCAGTACAGCGGTAAAAAAATCCTCATACCAACTTCCAACCCCCTTTTTACCCCCACAAGGGTTTGAAAACTATCCTTTGACGTTTCTCTAGACTCAAGTTATCTCCATACTCATTTCTATCTAAATCGTTTCAGCGGTTAAAAATTCTCCATACAAACTTTCAACCCCATTTTCACCCCCACCAGGGTTGCATTTTGGGATTAAAACTATGTATTATCCTTTCCCGGGACTCAAACTATCTCTGTACAAAATTTCATCAAAATCCGTTCAGCCGTTTTCACGTGATGCGCGGTCAAATAAACAGACAAACAGATAAACAGACAAACAGATAAACAGACAAAAATTCTAAAAATTGTTGGAACGTGTCCTGTTATCGATTCTAAGTATCCCCAGCCAACTTTTTTTCGATTATCTTCCATGTACAGACTTTCGACCCTCTTCAGCTTTATTATATGTATAGATAATGATAATAATACGAATATAACTATTTATAAAACAAAAGTAATAAAATTAAGTCTAAACTTAAAAAATAAATAATAATAATAAACAAATAATGATAATTATGTGCCAAAATTATTCTAGGTAGGTGTTTAAAAGTATATTTTTCTACAAATTGGAGAAAAGTTTAATATGTGGAGATATTTTTGACCTGGTTAATGGGGACTTATTTGTTGCAAATTAACTCTTAGCTCCTTGAAGGATACCCCGAATTAGACGTCAGCCTGTATAAGGTCAAAACAATGGAAAATTCAAATATCATGCCAAGTCAAACACAATAATTCCCTTTTAAAATCTCCTCCATTTGAATATGACACTTATTGCACTTCTCCAATGTCAAAAATTGGATAACCTACGTGACTTGGTCACATTATTTGTCATACTCAATGACATATACATATTGGAGACCAACTGATATATCACCTAGATAGAGCACGATTAATTGCATGTCACAAATTAATATAACGCTACCTAGATACACTGTCAGGTGTCAGGTCGATTGCAAATCAGGTCCTGGATCTGGACTGATAAGTTCGCGGCTCGGTTTGACATATTCAAAAAGGACAGAAGCGGTATAACTTAATGCTAACTTATACATTTTATGTGAAAAATATGTTCGTGTAGTACATACACTTATACACCGTGGGCTGGAATAACCCGACAGATCTTAACCACGAATTTCTAAGACCAAAAGAAGTAAAAAATGTTATGTGACTTTAGGTCAATTTCGCCAAAAAAAAATTTTTTTTCTTTTTTTTTTTCATTTTTTGAATGTTTTTATTGCACATGAAAAGCAAATGTTATTATAATAAATTATCGCCTAAAACATATTGGTACTTTATTTAATTTTTTATTTAGTTACTGCAAAGTTTTCCTTTGTTGGCATGTGTGTATACGCCTTAAGCAATATATATGGCAACCCCTAACCTCTGTAATCTATAGACAAAGTCTATCTTGTCTATTTCTCTTTCCTTTTGACGACCGAACAGAGCAGACGCTATAATGTGAGTTCTACAATTATAATTTAATTAATATACAATGTGAGTGGTGCACCCCCAATAAATATGTGACTCTGAAGTGATCTTTTAATACCTAGCCCAACTGAATTCTGATTGGATATAAATAAAACCCAGTGACAATCCGTCACAGGTTAAGGGCTCAGGGTTTTATTAAATTTCAAGAAGAACAACCATCAATACATATTAAGTATATTAAAAGATCGAGTGCAATTTTTTTGGGCTGGATAAACTTCATAACTGTTATAATGGAGTCCGTCGCTACATCATCGTCGAGACATAACCTCAACGGGCATGTGCAAACTATAGAGAAGTTGATTGGTACATCGAATTACCACACGTGGAAATTTACTATGAAGAACTTGCTCATCTTGGAAGGTTTGTGGAATGCTGTCGAGGGCAGTGACGCTGATGGCGACTATAAAAACCGTGCGTTAGCACGTATCTGCCTTTCAATTAACAAAGATTTGTATCAATATGTTAGAAATGTAACTACACCTGCAGAAGCTTGGACGAAATTAGCAGACGTATTTGAAGATAAAGGTTTATACCGCAGGGTTTTGTTACTGCGAAAACTCCATGGAATCCAATTCGCTGATCATTCATCTATGTCGAACTACATAGAAAATATAACAACTATCGTGCATCAACTCCAAGACATCGGACGGACTATTGAGGATGCCGAGGTGGCCGAAATTCTTCTCAGTGGATTACCGGCTGAATATGACACTGTAGTTTCGAATTTATCTACTGCGGCAGCAGCGGACAAATTGACCAGCGAAGTGATCAAAACTCGATTGCTCCAGGAATATTCCAGGAAATCTTCAGCGGACACTACAACCGCCTTCATTAGTAAGAAGACTATCGTCTGTGATTTTTGCAAACGGCATGGCCACTCAAAGGCCAGATGTTTCAAGCTGAAGTCGAAGAATAAGAAGAAGGCTGCAGGAGGTGATGCTGACAGAACAAATCTGGTTGCTGCGTTTATGGCCAGAGATTCACAAGAAGATTTTTATTTAGATTCTGGTGCAACTAATAGCATGGTTACTGACAGAAAGCTGTTAACAAATACAAAGTCATGTAAATCAAATGTCATAGTTGCAAATAGTAACACTATTACTTGTGAGGCCACAGGAAAACTGCAACTCTCATTGAAAGACGAGGTAAGCCCACTAACATTGTCGAACGTCATGTATGTGCCTAGACTCTCATGTAACTTGATTTCAATTTCTAAGTTAGTTGAGTCTGGCTACAGCGTCTGGTTTAATAAAAAAGGTTGTAGCATTTATGAGAGCAAAGCCACTAATTTTGACAAGCCCGTTGCATGTGCTACTTGTTCTAATGGTTTATATAAGTTAAATGTGCCTGTATGTGTCACTAACAAGACCTCACCCGTGGAACACTCTTTGTTCCTGGAAGCTAGCCAGGAATCACCGAGGGCCACTTTAGCTGCCGATGTCCCAGTGCAGCTTTGGCATTCAAGACTTGCGCACCTGTCCATAAAAGGTTTGAAAGGTTTGAGGGATAGTGCATGTGGTATAATGTTTCAGGATGAAGACATCAAGAGCTGTACTGCTTGTCTTGAGGGGAAGATGTCGGCCGCATCCTACCCTAAGGGACAGGCAAAGCGAGCTGATGAAGCATTACAGCTGATCCACAGTGACGTCCTGGGGCCTATGCAGGAGCCAAGCTGGGGAGGCAAGAGGTACCTTGTCTGTTTCACCGACGACTACTCAAGAAAAACATTTGGATATCTAATGAAGGAAAAGTCTGAGGTAATGTCACATTTTATTACTTTTAAATCACAGGTAGAAAAGCAACTTGGGAAGTCAATTCGAATTTTAAGGTCGGATTGTGGTGGCGAATATGTTAATAAAAATTCTCTAATTATTTAATGAAGGAAGGAATCATACACCAAAAGTCTGTTCCTTACTGCCAAAGTCAGAACGGCGTAAGTGAAAGAAATAACAGAATTATTATGGACAAAGTTAGGTGCATGCTTAGTGAGTCAGGTCTCTGCAATCGTTTTTGGGGGGAGGCAGTTATGACTGCCATTTATTTGAAAAATAGATCCCCAACATCTGCTTTAGCAGGACGTTTGCCTGAAGAGGTTTGGACCGGATCCAAGGTTGATCTTCGCCACCTACGTGTGTTTGGCTGCACTGCGTATCACCTAACTCCATCACAGAAGCGACAAAAGTTAGATGCCAAGAGTAAACAGGCTATTTTTGTTGGCTACAGTGAGACCTCTAAAGGTTATCGTTTATGCGAACCTTCTAGTCCCAAGACTGTGATATTGTCTCGTTCTGTGACATTTTTAGAGAATAAATTTTATTATAGAAGTCGACCGAATAATTTTAATGATAATTATTATTTATTTACATCTGACAATTTAATAAATGATAATAAAAATATTGAGACACATGAAAATCGTAATGTTGAAATTTCTAATAATAGTTTTGAAGCTAACAATGCTCTTTCTGAAATTTCAGTTGGATCTGATGGAGGTGATGAGGAGTACCAGTCATTGACCGAGCCCGACTCTGACGATTCGGCCGATGGTGGGCGCGAGGAGCGACCTACACCGTCTCGGCCAACGTCCTGTGAGGCGGAAGTGGTGCAGTGTGAGCCCTACTTCAGCGACAGCTCTGCTGACGATGAGCGCATGCAGCGCCTTACATCGTCTGAGCAGCCGTCATCTGGAGGGGAAGCATTACTGGAGGATGAAGCCTCGGTTGGTACGTCCGATCGTCCTGTCCGTGTCAGGCGTCCCCCACAAAGGTATGGCGATTATGATTTTTCAATGTTAGCTCAACCTACCTCATTTGAGGAACCACAGTCATATCACGAAGCCATTGCATCACCATATCATAATGATTGGATGAAAGCAATGCAATGTGAATATGATTCGTTGGTTTCAAATAAGGTATGGACTTTAGTCGATAGACCTACTAACAAAAACATAGTCAAATGTAAGTGGGTGTATAAGTTAAAGCATGATGCCGATGGGAATTTCGATAGATACAAGGCGAGGCTTGTCGCCAGGGGCTTTACAAAAAAACAGGGTGTAGACTATAATGAAACATATGCTCCCGTCATTCGCCACTCGTCTATGAGAATATTGTTTTCCTTGGCCAATCAAATGGATTTGGAAATTGATCATCTTGATGTAGCCACAGCATTCTTAAATGGACACCTAAATGAGGTTATATACATGGAACAGCCTGAAGGATTCTGTAATGGAAACAATGATAAGGTTTGTTTGTTACATAAAAGTATATACGGCTTAAAACAAGCTAGTAAAATGTGGAATGAAAAAGTAAATAATGTACTTGTAAAAAATGGCTTTAACCAGTCTATATGTGAACCATGTATATACACTAAAAAGTCTGAACGTGATTTTGTCGTTATTGCGCTTTATGTAGACGATTTTTATGTTCTTTACTCTAAAAATAGCTTAATTAAAGTCCAGTTATTGAACGTTTTAGAGAAAGAATTTAACGTTAAAAATTTGGGTCCATTGAGGAATTGCTTAGGCATTAGAGTTACAAGAAATAAGTCAAAAGGTACCTTGTGTCTAGATCAAACAGAATATATTAAAAAACTTTTAATTCGTTTCAAGATGCAAGATTGTAAACCCATTGCAACGCCTATGGCTTTAAATTGTAGACTGACTGTACCTAATAACGATAGTGCTCAAATACTAAATGAGACCTATGATTATAGGCAACTTGTAGGTAGTCTTATGTACTTATCTGTTTGTACGAGACCAGACATCTCCTTTGCTTGTAGTCAGCTAAGCCAGTTTAATAATAGCTTTGATAGGTCGCACTGGATGGCAGCAAAACGTGTACTTAGGTATTTAGCTGGTACAATTGATTACTGTTTATATTATATAAAAAGTGTTAATTGGAATTTAGAGGCATACACTGACGCAGACTATGGTAATGACCTTATTGACAGAAAATCGTATACAGGTTTTGTCATAAAGCTAGGTAATAACACCATTAACTGGGAATCACGTAAGCAAAAATGTATTGCACAGTCGACAACTGAAGCCGAATTTTTGGCAATAGGCGATGTATGTAAAGATGTCTGTTTCATTAAGAATTTGCTTACCGAAATATTAAACAAACAAATAGCTTGTACCGTTTATAATGACAACCAGAGTGCTCAAAGACTTTTGGAATGTAAAGAATTTTGCCATAAACGAACGAAGCATATTGATATAAGATATCACTTTGTTAAAGATTTAATTAGGAAAGACTGTATTTCGGTTAAGTACCTTTCAACTGACAACATGATATCTGATGTATTGACCAAACCATTGTGTACGCAAAAACATTGTAGCTTCATTTCTGACATGAATATTATTATGAAACATGATGTCTCTCTATAGTTTAATGTATTATCATGTGTTAATGTTTGAATTTAACTGTATCATGACGATATCCTAATGAGGTTTTTTTTTATTTTATTATATATGTAGCCCTGACATATATTTCCATGTGAATATAAATTATACATGTTATTGACATGATGTCTCTTTATTGCAGAGTTTTCATTTTATTTTTATTTGGAATTTATTGATAATGTCTCTAACTTAGAGATTATTGTACCTATGCAAATAATATTGACACGTATAATTTTGATATGGATGTTACGTCTCTATGATGTAGAGAAGTTTAGCCTTATATGATATTGACTTGCATTATATAGTACAAATGTTAAATAATTTAGATAAATTATTTCTCTTGACACTATTGCTGTAAGGCCTAAGGGGAAGTGTTGGAATGTGTGTATACGCCTTAAGCAATATATATGGCAACCCCTAACCTCTGTAATCTATAGACAAAGTCTATCTTGTCTATTTCTCTTTCCTTTTGACGACCGAACAGAGCAGACGCTATAATGTGAGTTCTACAATTATAATTTAATTAATATACAATGTGAGTGGTGCACCCCCAATAAATATGTGACTCTGAAGTGATCTTTTAATACCTAGCCCAACTGAATTCTGATTGGATATAAATAAAACCCAGTGACAATCCGTCACATCCTTGTCACTGTGATATCTGTCAATAAGGACGTGTAAACTATGTCCAATAGTGGCAACAACGCCATTAGAAAGGCATTTTGTGATGAGTTATAATAAAAAGTGTATTTTTTAAAAATCGGTATTAACTCTGAAACTAGGCGTATTCCAGAAAAGTTTATAGGACATTTTAGTCTCCAATTATGATCAGGAATTTATGGTTAAAATCTGTCGGGTTACTCAAATTCACCGTGTATACTGTAAACTATGACACGTGAATACCTTACCCTAATGCCCATAAGGTACTCTAGGGTACCTAAACACCAAGCTGAGTGGACACCTCTTTAGTGACGCTATATTTAAAATGTTCCTGAAACAAGTTGATGTTTATTGTTTGTATTACCAAGCGTCCTGAATACAATTATTCTTATTCTTGATTGATATTTATTGACAATCATACCTTCAGTGCAATTCGCTCGTATCTGTTGTACCTATTAAAGACTGAATGTGTACACAATAAAATTATCCCCGGAACCCATCTTATTAGGTGTATTTTTATACAAGTATTAGCTTTTAACGGCTATTTATGCGCCTATGGAATGAACTCCCTGCCGAGGTTTTCCCAGCGGGCTACATTATGAGGTTCTTCAAAAAAGGAGTGCAATAGGTTCCTAAAAGGGTAGGCAACGCGCATGTAAATCCTCTGGGGTTGCAGGCGTCCTTAGGCTACGATAACTGCTTACCATCAGGCGGGTATGCTTGTTTGCCACCGTCGTGGTATAAAAAATATATATCAAAAGGCCTAAAAATTAACACTCATTACAAATATTTTATCGCGTAGCTACAGTGTTTGAGTATAGGTGATATGAGTGTTAAATTATTTTAGTGAATTTGTGAATCCGTATCGAACACTTCATACCTAATATTCTACTGAGATACACACAGTCAACAACACTAAACATATTCAGGCTAGGTAGATACCTAAATAAACTGACAGGTCATTTGCAAAGCAGGTCCTGGATTAGAGCTGAATTTCACGGCTCAGATTTGTCATATAAATCATATTTAATTGGACATGCAGTAGTGTGTATGTGGGACAAGATTACTTAATAAACTAGTGCTAGGGCTTTGCGACACGTAACATGGCAGGACTTAAGTGGCTTGTGTTACTATTAAATTTTGCTGTCAACAATTTGCTTACACGCTAAATAGTTGCGACATCAAGACACCTACCTGTTTTGACTAATGTTTAAGTATATCGGGTCTACGGCGGTTGTATCCATAAATCCAGAATGCGCCATATCTGCATAATTGCATGTGCTTCTAAAAGTCAAAAAATAGAACACATATAAAAGTTTTAGGGTCTGTATTTATCATTAATTACAATTATAATTAATTAGTTTAAAATACATGTAATTTAATTTATGTTGTCATCACTTTAATATTATACTATAATAAATATTACATACTTACATGTATGTAGTTGCAGAAATATCGACAAGACAATTAAAAATATCTATGAACGAATCGAGTTTTTTAGCCGTATGAAGTTATTTATCAATGCATTAGCAGGCAGCGTGCAAAATGATATGTTTTGAAAAGAAGTAATGAAATAAGGTTTACATTTAAATTACATCGACATACTTAAGTACTTATCAGAATTAGTTAACGTAGGTATGAAACAGTGAAATCAGCAAGCGGATTAAAATCAACACTGTCACGATTTCTTCATATCGTCGGATTAACCTAACCACTCATTTCAATATCTCCAGATTATAGACCAATTATTATAATGGATAGATTCTAAGAAATGCGTAAAACCCAATCCTAAGTAACTGAGTCTGTTAAGTGTCAGAACGACACAAGTCTGGGGCATTCAACCCATTTTAGATTCGAAAATGCAGGTTTTGGAACAGGATGTGGCTGTTGCATTCGCTAGTCTTTCAATGAACACTTGTGAAACATGTGGAAAGCCAGGGCACCTGAAAAGAGACTGCTATAAAATCAAAACCTGTGAATTTTGCAAGAAATTTGGACATATAGCAAAGTACTGTTTCTTCAGAAAGAATAATAAATCTAACAAGCAGGTAAGCAACATAGCTTTAATGGCAAACGGGTCTCAAATATTAGAAGACTGCTTTGTTATGGACAGTGGCTGTTCTCAGCATATGAGTAAGAACAAAAACTTGTTTACTGAATATAAAGAACTCCAAGACCACCCAGTCAAGTTGGGAAACGGGACACCCATACAGGCAATTGGTATCGGTACTATAAAGTTGGAAGCATTCGACGGCAATAATTGGCTCCAAGCAGAGCTAGAAGACGTGCTTCATGTACCTGACCTGGAAACTGACCTGTTCTCTGCTATGAGCTGCCTTGATAAAGGCACTATATTGGTCGCGGATAATAACTCATGCAAATTCGTCAAAAACAGTGAGGTTTTATGTACTGCTCGACGCGAAGGCCGAATCTTTATAATGAACTAGCTGTGCCCGCGGCTCCGCCCGCGTGGAATTCGGTCTGTGTCAGTAAGCGGCTAATTCACCCCTAATTTCTCTCCCGCTACCCTGGAGGCGGAACTTGAAGTAAAGTTGACAGATGGATTTATCCTATTTATTTTTATTGGCATGATTTAAACGACATAGAATAGTAGGTGTATATCGGACGATACAGGACCACTTTTGTATTTATACGTCCATGTCCACGGCAAATATCATCCAAATCGATCCTCCCGTCACATCAGTCTAAGCACGAAAGGTAAGAACAGGCGCGGTTGAAATGGGGGGGGGGGGGGGTGTCACAAATGCAGAAATATGTTTTTTCTATTTAAGGAATTAGTAATCCTTAAGGGGTGATTTCCGGGATAACAATGCAAAAAAAACTGGCCAAGAGCATGTCGGGCGATGCTCAGTGTAGTTTCGTAAGTGCCGCCCTGTTACGAAACATCCGTTCAAACGGTCGTTTATTAAGGGATATTTAGCGGCGCTTACGTCAGTCTACTATCCGGCACATCCTTTCACTATGCGATTTTGACTGATAATTCAAAAACGGCTGAACCGATTTTATTCAATATAGTTTTTATTGAAAGTTCTTATCATTAAATTTCAGCTTTCTAGTGTGAACAGTAACTGAGCTAGACCGTGGACAGACGGACGGACATGGCGAAACTATAAGGGTTCCTAGTTGACTACGGAACCCTAAAAAGAGATAAATAGTAACTGTTACGTAAAAAGGCCTAATTATGTACAGAAGCATACACTGCTTTACCTACACACATATTAAAAATTCACTGACACCATGCGTGCCGGGGGTCGGGTGGGAGGGGCGGATTTTGATTACGTTACCGTAGGTAATGAATTTTCATACGTTTTTACCACACTGTCACAGATAATACACTGATGTTACGTTACTGGTTGCAATAATTGTGGTAATTACATACTCCAAGGTAAGCACATTACAATGCACTAATGAACGTCAGAGAAAAATAAAATACGTGAGTGTCGTGGAACACTCTGTTGGAACGAACTTATGTTATTTAATTTTATTTAATTTTTGACTTTTTCGTAAATTTTGTGGTTTTAATTTTTTTTGTATTTTTATGAAATTTTTGATTTTTTTGAAATTTTTGATATTTTTGAAATTTTTGAAATTTTTGAAATTTTTGAAATTTTTAAAACTTTTGAAATTTTTGAAACTTGAAATTTTTGAAATTTTTGAAATTTAGAAATTTTGCCATTTTTGACATTTTTTACTTTTAGGTTCTCGACTTTTTTCACTTTTATCACTTTGTCACTTCTCACTTTCACTACAATTCACTTCACTTCACTTTATTCTATTTTATATATGTTTTATTTCATTCCATTTTACATGTTTCTCAATCGTATGGGTGTCGCGTTTTCGACTGACTGTGACTTTTTTTCACCTAGCCCCCCATCCGCGAACCGTCCAATAAGGAACTTCGTTCCAAAACTACCACCGGTTCTAACCCTGACCTCTGGCCCAAGAAGTATTATGACCGAAAAGATACTCGACGGGACTTATTTTTTTCAAAACAGTAATACATTATTAGATCTTAGAGATACAAAATAATGCGTAGTTCTTCAAGAAGACATATCAAAACAGCTTGAGAGACAGATAATGTACCTATTGTTTAATTATAAAGAAAAATAAATCCTAATCTGACTGCTTCACAAAACGTTTGATATGTTTTCCTACCTAAACGGTGTCCTATAAATGTTTCGTTTGGGCCATGCATCTTTGTCCGTCATATA
Source organism: Pammene aurita (assembly GCA_947086415.1). Taxonomy (NCBI): domain Eukaryota; kingdom Metazoa; phylum Arthropoda; class Insecta; order Lepidoptera; family Tortricidae; genus Pammene; species Pammene aurita. Next base: position 8,099,090 of record OX352294.1, read on the forward strand.
TAATACTCGAACCTGCAATAACCCTTTGACATTCATGACATTCACAAATATTTCTTAAGAGGGGGTAAAGGTAAATTTAAAGCATCGACGGGTAACATGTTATAAATATGAACACCTTGACCAAAAAATTACAAATTATTTAAATACCAAATTTCATCTAAATACGGACAGCGGTTATTGGTTGTTTCTTCCCCATGTAAACTTTCACCCCTTTTGTATCCGTTTAAAGGATAATTTCCGAGATAAAACTATTTTATTTCCTTTTTTAATTAATTATCTCCATACCAAATTTTATCTAAATCGATTCTGCGGTTAATAATTCCCTATACAAATTTCCAACTCTCTTTTCACCCCTTTAGGGTTGATTTTCGGAGTGAAAACTATCATTTTGTCCTTTCTTGAGACCCATACTATACCAAATTTCATCTTTATCAGTTCAGCGGTTAAAAAATCGTCATACCAACTTCCAACCCCCTTTTCGGCGTGAAAGGGTTTATTTTCGGGATGAAAACTATTCTGTCGTTTCTCGGGACTCAAATTATCTGCATACTAATTTCTATTAAAAAATCTCCATACAAACTTTCAACCCCCTTTTCACCCCCTCCAGGGTTGATTTTCGGGATGAAAACTATTCTTTGTCCTTTCCCGGGACTCAAACTATCTCTACACAAAATTTCATCAAAATCCGTTCAGCCGTTTTCACGTGATAGATATACAGATAGATAGTTTTTATTGAAAGTACCTTTCAGGCTTCACTTCCATTATTTTTTTCAAATTTTTTGGACCTACGGTTCTAAAGTAAGGTGGGGGGGGGGGGGGGTTCAAGATGAAACTATCCTTTGTCCTTTCTCGAGACCCATACTATCTCTATACCAATTTTCATCTAAATCTGTTCAGCGGTAAAAAAATCCTCATACCAACTTCCAACCCCCTTTTCACCCCCACAAGGGTTTGAAAACTATCCTATGACGTTTCTCGAGACTCAAATTATCTCCATACTCATTTCTATCTAAATCGTTTCAGCGGTTAAAAATTCTCCATACAAACTTTCAACCCCATTTTCACCCCCACCAGGGTTGATTTTCGGGATTAAAACTATATATTATCCTTTCCCGGGACTCAAAATATCTCTATACAAAATTTCATCGAAATCCGTTCAGCCGTTTTCACGTGATGCGCGGTCAAATAAACAGACAAACAGATAAACAGACAAACAGATAAACAGACAAACAGATAAACAGACAAAAATTCTAAAAATTGTTGGAACGTGTTCTGTTATCGATTCTAAGTATCCTCAGCCAACTTTTTTTCGATTATCTTCCATGTACAGACTTTCGACCCTCTTCAGCTTAATTATATGTATAGAATTCAAAATGACACAATAGTCAAAAGCGCTGTCAACCACGTATGACAACATTGTTGCCACATCAAAACTTTGTTTATATAAAAAGGACTCTCAACAAGAATAATATATCAATTACATGCTCCAAGCAACACTTTTGTCCGGCTTGTGTTGAAGGAAAACACTGCAAAACTCCAGCATATTCAAGTATAACAAGAACAAGCAGTCGAGGTGAACTTGTACATGCAGATCTGTGTGGTCCCTTAGAAGAAGCATCAGTTGGAGGTTCACGCTACCTTCTGCTACTAAACGACGACTACTCACGATATCGCACTGCATATTTCCTAAAACAAAATACTGAGGTAGTATCCCACATTAAAATATACCTAGCACTGTGTGAAAATGAAGGAAAACCGGTAAAAACTCTTCGAACAGACCAGGGAACAGAATTTCTTAACAAGGAAATGAAAGAACGGAAGGGCTTTAGAATGTCTGGCATGGCCAAATAATGCCATTTTTATTTTTTGGGTAGAGGAGGCTGTATATAGTGTATTTTTGATATCAAAAAAGTGCGGAAATGCGTCAAAAAATTTTTAGGGTCGTTTTGTTTTTCGTTTTTAGGGTCAAAAAAAAAATAACCGGAAGGACTGTACAATATGTGACACCGAGTTCAGGCTTCATATTTTTTTTATAGCTTCTACTCGCCAAAAGACAACTCCTCACCAAATTTTAAGTTGCGGAAACGCTTGGTTTGCGAGATAAAAAATAATCAAAGTTCCATATAAAATCCCGATTTTACACCGCCATGACACAATATTTTGCAGAGAAGAGGGGGGAGTGTGATAGTGTTAGGTTCTGGCGCTTCGCCGGCCGCTGCCGGGGCACGCTCGCTTCGCTCGCTCGGCTCGCGCGCTGTAGGGTCGCAGTTCTACTAACACTCCTCCTCGCTTCGCTCGTCGTCGTACCTACACCGACCTGCCTTAGAGTCTGTCTGAAACTAAAACTACTTTGAACTAACCTAAAAAGTTCCTACAAAGTGTCATGTTGTATCCCCCGCCCGCAGACCCCGCCAATTCTATTTGCGTTTTGTTTTACGCGTTTTAGTAAAATAGTACCATTTTTGATAATTATTAATCAACAAATTTCCACAAAATAGTGCTTATAAATTAAAATCATTGAATAAATATCATGTAACTATTATTGTACACAAATAAGTCGAAAAAACTGTATTTATGTAAAAACTGAACATAAAACAAATCATCACGTTTTAGTTTTTCTCAACACGTTTAACGAAACGCAAAATGCATGGCGGTGTAAAATCGGGATTTTATATGGAACTTTGATTATTTTTTATCTCGCAAACCAAGCGTTTCCGCAACTTAAAATTTGGCGAAGAGTTGTCTTTTGGCGAGTAGAAGCTACAAAAAAAATATGAAGCCTGAACTCGATGCCAGACATTCTAAAGCTGAGCCGAAAGAACTCTTAGAGCTAAAAGGGATAAAGCATCAAATGTCTGTAGCATACATAGCAAATCAGAACGGCAAGATTGAAAGGGAAATGAGAACTGTTATGAAGGCTGTCCGTACTATGCTGAAAGCAGGACAAGCGGAAAAGAACCTGTGGGCAGAAGCCGCAAGTACGGTTGTGTATATTATTAATGATCCAGAGGATGAGTCCAGTAGAGGGAAAAACTTCCTATGAAATGTTCTACTAGAAAACCTTTGATATCACCCAGCTGAAGTACACATTTGGCTCAGAAATGTGGGTGCATATTCCTAAACAACGAAGAAAGAAATTAGATAGCAAGAGTAAGAAAGGGATATTTGTAGGATATGGAGAAAATACAAAGGGTTACAAAATCTACTATTCCGAGACTAAAACTTTCTCCATGGAAAGGGAAGTGATAGCTTCCCCAATTACGGAAGCACACACTCATGTTTCCGAAGTTCCAGTGCTACTAGATCCTGAGGATGGTGAACCAAATGCTACACCTGCAAGACATACTGCTAGCAATCAAGAATCAAGTGATGAGTTTGAGACATGCAATTCAGGTGAGGCACCATTTGAGGAAGAACAAAAGACTCTGCTGCCTGTCCGACTGCCGACTCTACTCCTATTGATGCTAATAATAGAAACTTACGTCCTAGACACAAATTAAAACCACCAGTCACTTTACAAGATTATGACGTGGCATATTTTACTCTCTTAGATGTTGAAGAACCAGCATCCTTGAAGGAAGCAAGGATGTCACCAAATGCTCGAAAATGGGATGAAGCAATGAAGGTAGAAATGAAAGCTCTCGCCGATAATGACACATGGAGATTCATTGAAAAACCCAGTGATAAAATAATGGTCATTGACACCAAATGGGTATTCAAAATTAAGCGTAACAAAGATAACGAGCTTGATGTATACAAGGCTAGGTTAGTAGCCAGAGGGTTCATTCAAAAAGGGTTAGATTATTGTGACATTTATTCACCCGTTGTTAAAATGGCTACAGTAAAAACGCTATTAGCATTATGTAATAAAAATAATTGGCCGGTGCAATTAGATGTTTGCAGCGCTTTTTTAAATGGTATAATTAAAGATGACACTCACATAGAATTGCCAGAAAACTTTGTAGTTCCCAAAGGAAAAGTCTGTAAGCTAAATAAGGCGCTATATGGCCTAAAAGGCGCGCCAAAGGCATGTGGTATGAACGATTTAATGATTTCATGGTAAGTCAAAACTTCATAAAAACCAAAAGTGACCATTGTCTTTATTACTATGTTAATAACAGTTGCAGAGTTTACATGTTAGTTTTTGTAGATGATATTTTATGTACTGGATCTGGTTCAATGCTAAATGAAATAATAAAACGCATAAAAACTGAATTCAAAATGAAAGATTTGGGTCTTGCAAACTTATATTTAGGTATACTTATACATCAAGACTTACAAAATGGCGTTACGACATTGAATCAGACACAGTATCTCAAAAATGTTTTAAATAAATTTAACATGTCGGATTGTCACAGTGTGACTACTCCTATGGATCCAAACTTCGATTTGACAATGCTGAAAAAAGAAGTATCAGAAAGTGAGGAACTGGAACAAGGTGTAGGCAACTGATAGGTTGTATAATGTACGCAATGATTGGCACCAGACCCGATTTGTGTGCTAGCATAACTTATTTGTCAATGTTTCAAAACTGTGCAAGCAATGACTTGTGGACTTGTCTCAAACGAATTCTGAGATACATAAAAGGTACCATTGACTTAAATTAGTTTATAAAAGAGATGCCAGTGAAAAAATACTAACAGCTTATGCGGATGCAAGTTGGGGAGATGACGTTTTAGATAGAAAGTCGACATCTGGTTTCTGCTTACAAATCTATGGCAACCTGGTATCTTGGGCTTCAAAGAAACAAGCCACAATATCACTATCTTCATGTGAATCGGAATTCATTGCACTAACACAATGCATTAGTGAAGTTTGTTGGTTGAGAAATCTGTTATCAGAATTATTAATTATCGACAACTATAATGTTACACTCTGGCCAGGTGGGATGACGATCTGCGAAAGACTGCAGGTAAATGCTGGATGCGGCAAGCTGAAGACAGGGCGCTATGGCGCTCATTAGGGGAGGCCTATGTCCAGCAGTGGACTAATATAGGCCGATGATGATGATGATGATAATGATACGGTCTATGAAGACAATCAGTCTACTATTAAAGCCTGTAATTCGTATGAACAACTGAAAAGAATGAAACACTTGGATATCAAGTACCATTTTATAAACAGGGTGTCGTCAATATTCAGTACGTTCATACTAGCTTGCAGCTAGCAGACATCTTAACCAAACCTTTGCCTCGAGAAAGCTTCGAAAAGTTGAGAAAACTTTTAGGCTTAATTTAATTTCTTTATTGTGATAACTGTATGCTTACATTTTTTGATTGATGGTGGGATGAGCATACGTTCCATTTATTTAATTACGTATTCCAATCAAAATATGGACCTATAGTATTTTGTATTAATTTTATTACTTAGTATTAAGGTTGTTAGAAGATCTCAATTAGGTACATTAATAGTCAATGTAACTATTATAACTTTTTAATGTTGTGTTCCTATTTGTTGTGTTGAAGTATATAACAACGTTATCGCACCTAATAAGTTTTATATTGTTACATATTTGTGCAGGACCCGGAGTATGTCCTAAAACTACGGCCAAGACCACCGGGGGATGGGCAGCAGCATCCTCGGAGTGCGGTGGAGATACTGCGATCGGCAACCCGCATGCCAAGCGTGGCGATTACGGCATTCACTCCCCATGGAAAGAACACAAAAACCACGGCCCCGAGTGTCCGGCGACCCCCGGTGCCCTGGTTATGGTAGCGGCCAGGGTACTAGCGGGGTCAGGGGTGCTAAGAATCTCCGGCAAAGATCCGGCTACCACCACCGACGACTTCTGGCCCTGGCAACATATAACACGCGTACACTGCGGACCGACGAAAAGATAGTGGAACTGGAGGAAGGATTGAGCAAGTTGCGTTGGGATGTCATAGGGTTATCTGAAGTCCGAAGAGAGGGGGAGAAAAGGATAATCCTAAAGTCCGGCAACTTGCTTTATTTCCGGGAGGGCGACCAACAGTCCCAGGGAGGTGTCGGGTTCATCGTCCATAAGTCCCTCGTGAACAACGTGGTGAAGGTCGAGAGTGTGTCGACTAGGGTGGCGTACCTTATACTCAGAGTATCCAAGAGGTACTCGTTGAAGGTCATACAGGTGTATACGCCGACTTCGGCACACTCCGACCACGAGGTGGAGGCTATGTATGAGGATATATCGAAGGCCATGCATAGCTCCAAAACCTACTTCACCGTTGTTATGGGGGACTTCAACGCGAAACTGGGCAAGAGAGATGGTGAAGAGCTGAGAGTGGGGCAATTTGGATTTGGAAGTCAGAACCACCGGGGCCAACTACTGGTCGGCTTCTTGGAGAAGGAGGGACTCTACATGATGAACTCCTTCTTCAAGAAACGTGAGCACAGGAAGTGGACCTGGATGAGTCCCCACGGTGCAACTAAAAACGAGATTGACTTCATCATGTCGACGAAGAAGCATATATTCAATGATGTCTCTGTGATCAATACGGTTAAAACCGGAAGTGATCACCGTCTGGTGAGAGGCACATTGAATATATGTGTTAAGCTAGAGCGCTCTCGACTGATGAAGTCTACGCTCCGTCCAGCAGCACTTCAAATCCAAAACCCTGAGAGCTTCCAGCTGGAACTCCAAAACCGTTTCGATTGTCTAGGCGGCGATGTGGACGAATTCAACGACGGGTTTGTGGAAGCTGTCCATAGTGTCCATAGTACTGGGTCTAAGTTTTTTAAGGCCCAGCGGAGCAACAGAACCAAAAGGCTCTTTGACTCCACTCAGAAGCTCATCGAGGAAAGGAGAGAAATGGTTCTGCAATCCTCAGCAGATGCGTCGTTATACCGGCAGCTCAATAAACGGATCTCTAAGTCCCTTACCCGTGATTTGCGCCAATTCAATACAAATTGTATTGAAGAGGCTATTGAGCAGAATAAGGGCTCTAAAGTTTTCGCAAGAGATTTGTCTATTGGGCAGAGCCAGCTCGCCAAATTAAAAACTGAGGAAGGTAGAATCGTTTCATCCAGACCCGAGCTTCTGGGGGAGATAGAGGACTTTTATGGACAGCTATACACATCAACTAGCAGACCTGAAGTTGATCTGGCGGAAGACCCTAGAGCGAGCTAGACTGACCCGACATTATACCGAAGACATCCCGGACATCAGCCTGTACGAGATTAGAATGGCTCTTAAACAGCTCAAAAACAATAGGGCACCTGGTGAAGACGGAATTACAGCCGAACTTCTGAAGGCGGGTGGTAAACCGGTCCTTATGGCCCTTCAGAAGTTGTTCGACTCCGTTTTACTAGAAGAGAAGGAGGAGAACGCCTAAGGCATGGAACAGAGGTGTGGTGGTATTGATCTTCAAAAAGGGTGATAACGCGTTACTGAAGAACTACCGACCCATTTCACTTCTGAGCCATGTCTATAAGCTGTTTTCAAGAGTCATTACGAACCGTCTCGCACGCAGGCTAGATGACTTCCAGCCTCCCGAACAAGCCGGTTTCCGAAGAGGCTTTAGTACCGTAGACCACATCCATACGCTCCGTCAGGTTATACAGAAGACTGAGGAGTATAACCTGCCCCTCTGCTTAGCGTTCGTGGACTACGAGAAAGCCTTCGCCTCGATCGAGTCAGGCAAGGAGATGTTATTTCTCCTAAACTGTTTACCGCTGCACTGGAGGATGTTTTCAAAACTCTGGACTGGAGAAGGCTAGGCATCAACATAAACGGCGAGTACATCACTCACCTTCGGTTTGCTGACGATATAGTAGTCTTGGCTGAGACTATGGAGGATTTGAGTACGATGCTCGATGACCTCAGTAAAGCCTCCGAGCGAGTTGGTCTAAAGATGAACATGGATAAGACGAAGATCATGTCAAATACCCATGTAGCACCAACTCCCGTTACAATCGGAGACTTTACACTCGAAGTTGTGGACGATTATATATACTTAGGACATACTGTCCAGTTAGGTAGATCCAACTTCGAGAAAGAGGTCAATCGACGAATCCGACTCGGTTGGGCAGCGTTCGGGAAGCTACGGCACATCTTTTTGTCCAATATTCCGCAGTGTCTCAAGACGAAAGTCTTTGACCAGTGTGTGTTGCCAGTGATGACATATGGTACTGAAACATGGTCGCTTACAATGGGCCTCATAAGAAAGCTCAAAGTCACCCAAAGGGCAATGGAGAGGGCTATGGTTGGAGTCTCTCTGCGTGATCGCATCAGAAATGAGGCCATCCGCAGCAGAACCAAAGTAACCGATATAGCCCTCCGAATCGCTAAACTAAAGTGGCAGTGGGCGGGGCACATTGCTCGTAGAACCGATGGCCGTTGGGGCGGAAAGGTTCTCGAGTGGCGACCACGAACCGGAAGGCGCAGCGTGGGCAGACCCCCCGCAAGGTGGACTGATGACCTGGTGAAGGTCGCGGGAGTCCGCTGGATGCGGGTGGCGCAGGACCGGTCATTGTGGCACTCTTTGGGGGAGGCCTATGTCCAGCAGTGGACGTCTTTCGGCTGATATGATGATGATGACGATATTTGTGCTTGGATTTCTCAGGCCATATTCAAGATATGTTTTGTTAAACTTGAACGCCAGAAAATTATTATTACTTGCACTGTTAAACTACGTTCGGCTAAGACTTAAACGTGCAACAGTGATGTTGGCGTGTGCGTGTTTATTTTTTTTAATTTTTTTAGTTTGGTGATCAAGTGGCTAGTTACGAATATTTTCTTGAGGGACGGTGGTGTCGAGTGCAAGAAAATGTTGTTACAATTGATTCGGAACGTACCGAATATTAGATGAGGCCTGGCAACACCACACCCATCCTATTCTCTTTGATTTGATACTCATTAAAATAGACAACCATTGTTGTACTAAGTATTATTCTTAATAAATAAAACTGCAACAGATCATGGCTTTCTTTATTAAATAATTCAGACATTTTGATTAAGATATCCAGCAATTTAGGATGTACCTACTTAAGAGTACTGTTGGTTCTGAAAATAGTACATTAAGTTGCAACTAATATTGATATTTAATTTATGTTATAAACGATATGGACATGTTTCTGGAATAAATTATTTTTATTTAATTTAATTGCATCTAAATTACGTTTGTTGCTTTTAATAAATAAATGAATCAGTGAACAGGCTTCCACGAATAAGTACCAGAACATAACCGTATATACAGGGTGTAAAAAAAATACTGGTGATTAATTGCATAATTGCAATTAATTAATTGTATCGTATTGCGACTAAGAAAAAGTAGAATTTTTTTTTTATGGGATACGTCGTCCTAGCTGGCCAACCCTAATTTTTTTTTCGCGCGAAATAGTAGTTTTCGATACAAGTGCGAGAAGTATGTCATTTTGCACGAGTACCGAGGGACGAGTGAAAATGACACTTCCGCACGTGTGTCGAACAACGTTTTTTAATACAATTGCGAAAAAACTACAAAGAAATAAAATTACATTTATATTCTGTCAGTGTACGAAAGATAGCTTCATTCAATCGCGCGTTGTTCAAGTAATACTATTGGGTCTCGCATAATACTCCTTTATGCCCAATCGCGCGTAGTTCAGGTGGGTCATTTATAAGCGGGTCTCGCATAATACTCATTTATTTAAAATTCTGATCTGCAAATCGTGCGTAAAATCAAACTTTACGCACGATTTACAGATCAGGTTACTTTATAGCACTAGTGCATAAAATCAAACTTTACGCACGATTTGCAGCTACATAAACTAAACTTTTTGAGCAATGGATTAAAAAAATGTTTTCTTCCTTTTCATAATTCAACTACAATACCAATTTTGCCCTTAAACAGATCACCAGCATTTTAGTTACAACCTGTATAACACGATGTACATAAGTGAATGAATAAGTTTCAAATATCTACACGATTTGCGATTTATTTTAATTAATTGCAATTCAATCCCACACGTGCGGTCCAGTTGGTTTCGCAATAGTCCAAGTTATCTAATAGGGGTAATGGTTTTTAATCCTCGTTAATAGGCTCTGTGACAGGCAGCGGTCAGATTAAACAATGACAGATGTTGCAATATTTTTGCCTACTCGTACAAAACTTTGCTACCTGGGCCATTCTACTTTTCGTTGTAGAGTCGCCATTAGATATATCGGAGCGGCCAAGGTGGCCACAAATATCTGAACATCGCCTCTATTGTCAAGGCGATAAAGTTCATGTTCAGATATTTTTGAGTACCTTGGCCGCTCCGATATATTTGAAGGCGACTGTACATAAGTTTTTGATACATTTCTTAAAATGCATATTTTAGAATATTTGGCCATTATTTTCATTTGCTGTTTTGTGACGGAGAAAGAGGCTTAATTAGGGTATCAATTCCGATAGCTTAGTTTAATAATAACAACTGTAAATATTCTTAATCACAGTAACTCTGTGGTCCTTGATTGTCTCCCGATTTGTATGAAAATAAGGCATTTACCACTGCTTACCATCTTTTTACATTAATCAATATTAATATATTAATTTTGGTTAACAAATTCCTATTATTTGGTTCAGGTACAATTTGGGAATTCAATTTTATACACGAAATTCAATGCCTATCTTACTTTTTTCTGGTAATAGAATAATGGTCACGAAAAAGTAGAATGAGCCACCTATCTATTTATAAGAAGGTAGGTATCTACTAACCTAGGGTGGATCACCTAAGAATGAAGGAAAGTTTCGAAATAACTAGTAGGTACCTACAATACAATCTAAGATTCAGTTTCGTGTTTTAAATACTGATTACTTATAAGTACCTACGCCATAGACTAATTAACCCAAGACACCCGCATAGCCGGGCGACCCCCGCTGCCACGCTCAAAGTAATTTCACTCTAAGTATAGTAAGACACTAATTATTGGAAGTGACAGTAAACTTAGTACGTCTCCATGGCAACAATTAATGTCTGACTCTCTCTTACGCCCCACGGGACAAACGTGCGTTCCCTGTCTAGCATTGCGTGTTCCCCTCCCGCACCCCTTCTTTTAGGCAGCTTAAGTTTCAAAGAAATAACGCGCTACGTGGAGTATAAGAGATATCTTGTATATGACCTACGCACTTGTTTACTTCGTACCAATAATTTAATAAGTAAGCCGTGGCCTTTCATTCAAGTTAACCTCTAGGGCTGTCGCGATTAGTCACAGTTCGGTTAATAGTTCGCTAAATACGCATTGTATCGCCGACCGAATTCTGCTTAAGGATTTCTTCTCAAGGTCTCGCCCACATCCGTTTTGTACTGTCAGCCATAAAAGTAATTGCAGAAGTACAATCCTGTGCGGTACGATCACGGTTCGCTATCAGCCAAGTGGTTCGGGCGTGCGGACGTGATGTCGTGGTTTTCGAAGACTGGCGATCAGTGATCACTTTATAAATATTCGTATTTTCGGTTTTCGGCGAAGGGAACCCAATCTTTTAAAACTTTTTGGCCAATATACCTAGACTTTGTTGATATCAGCCCGATCTCATCAAAATAGTGCCACTAGACTAGGTTTACGATGAGGAAAACCATCTTAATGAAATCGAACTGATATTAAACATTGAACAAACCTATATTAAACATTGTGCGGAACCCCCCATCCCTCCCACACCCAGGATATTATCAGCACCGGTAAGAAATTCTTGGGGTTCACCAAGAGATCTTACCGTTGCCCCCAGGATGCACCGTCCACGAAGCCTTCCCTTTCCCCCGGATCAACTGTATCAAGAAATAGTAAGAAGGGCCCTGGCACTCGAGGAGATTTCCCGTCATAGCACCCCAACATCAACCTAAGCTAACCTAACCTAACGGTTATACTAAGTACGTCAGCATTTAATAATATGTGTACGCGCCTGTACCCATACACCGTGGGAACTATAGGTAGTTGTGATGTTATTGTATCGGACACAAACACGTAATACGTTATGTGTAACATGGTAATGAACCCATTCAAACGTGAGAGCCGGTAGTGAAGACTCTAGGTTTCTTTAATTTACTTTAGGTCGGTACTAATTATAAGATGTCTTGGAATAATGTTGTCTTGGAATTATAAGTAGATAAAATAAGTTTAAGGGCAGGAGCAACGCCGCCACGCCACGGTGTTTCTCTTAAAACTTAATTTCTGAAGGAAGTTTGGAGGAATTTGTTAATTTGTATTTTGAATAACCGACTATATAATTGCAGGCACACTTTATTAATTAATTACATCCAAATTTGCACCTTCCGATAAAAGGTTAGTAATAGTAGTTTATGTAACTGTTACGTAATAAGGGCCCTTAAAATATGAGTGTGGTTTTATGAAACGAGCCGCAGGCGAGGTTTATAATAAGATCACACGAGTGTTTTAAGGCCTAATTACGTACAGTTGCATACACTGCTTTATCTACACTCATATTATTTATCCTAAATGCCGTACTCGGAAACCATAGAATGACCGCCATTGCACCGCCATGGCCAACTCGATTGTGCCGGCGGTCGCGCGGGCGCGTGTCGGCGGACGCGCGGGCGCATGCCGGTGTACATTATATTATCAAACCTCATAACGTATCAATATTTGAGCATGTAAAGTTAAAATTACGTTACTGCCACAGATAAAAAGCTTATCATAGTAAAATCGGTTGTGGTAATGCTAGCCATTGCCTACCGTTTTCGAACACGTTTTAGAGGACTTACAATGTGAGTGCAGATAAACAAACATGCTTATCGTCTACCTACAAGCGTTTTCACAATATCCGATCCGATATCGGATGTCGGATAGGACCACGATGAAAACAAATTTAAAATTTGTGCAATTATTCATATTTATCTTAAAATACCAATGTGGATTGCTCAAAAGAAAGAACTAACGCAAAAAGGCGGACTTAAAGCCATAGGGTATCATCTAGCAGCTGCTTTTAGCCATCCGACATCGGATATCGAATCGGACAGTGTGAAAATGCTTTAAATCGTCTTTCAAAAGTGACAAAACGTGATGTATGGGACCGATTCCGCATAGATAAGACAAACAAAATATCGTTCAAGGTAAATACATAGTTAAGAAGATGAATGGCCATAGATTAAAACTAGTTTGACGTTAGATATTTTATGAACTGGCAGCTTAATAGACAAAACTTAGTCTAGTCTAACGCGACAATGGTATGCATATGTAACGGCTATAGACTATTATTATTTATTTATTAGGCTAACTATAAAGTCCAGTACCCGTAAAACTAATATGCTATACAATATAGTAGAACTAATATACTATAGTCATCCATTTTAGTGGTGACGGTACTTCACGGTACTAGCGTAAGAAAAAGACATTAGGTATGATTACCTCTGTCAATACCATAGTAGTTTTCCGTCCGTCACAGTAAGTGTCCCCACTTAAGAGTTAATAACACCGCCATGTAGGATATGATATGAGAGTTCCATGTACAGCGACATCTATCGCCAAATTGAGTAAACTATTGCGCGCGAGCATAAAGTATGGAAGATGATTTTTATGGGATAATTCTTTATTGCGTGAACCGATTTTCACCGTTTTTACTTTATTTGAAAGCACGTCATTTCATTGTAATTTTGTAGAAATTACAGGTACAATAAACACCTGCTTATACGGTTAAATTACAAACTTAGTTCAGAAATTATTTTGTATTTTTTTTTCAATAACTATTCATCCTATCAAGTTCAAATAATTTTCCAAGAAAGTTTTTATAAAGTTCTACTTTTGAGATTTTTTTCATATTTTTAAAACTTATGGTTCAAAAGTTAGAGGGGGGGGGACGCATATTTTTTTACTTCTGGAGCGATTATTTCCGAAAATATTTACATTATCGAAAAATGATTTTAGGAAACCCCAATTCATTTTTAAATACCTATCCAATAATATATCACACGTTAGGGTTGAAATGAAAAAAAAAATCACTCCCCACTTTACGTATAGGGGAGGTACCCTAATAAAAAAAAAAATTTCACTTTTTATTTTACCACTTTGTCGGCGTGATTGATATACATATTAGTACCAAATTTCAGCTTTCTAGTGCTAACGGTCAGTGAGATTATCCGCGGACGGACGGACGGACGGACGGGCAGACATGGCGAAACTATAAGGGTTCCTAGTTGACTACGGAACCCTAAAAAGGAAGATGAGTGACGTTCATAGTAAACAAAACTGAAATGTGGTCCAGCCAGCACCTACACACACAGCTACTCACCTCTATAATGTATGTGCATCATACGCAAAAAAGATAAAACCATATAGTTAACACGGGTATGCAAGGGAGGCCTCCATATTTTGCGCATTGCACAAAGTGTGACTGAGAGACTCTGTCACACGACTAATTCAATATAGTTTCCGGAACCTATATTTGATGGCACTAAATCGAGCGCCTGGTACCATATATCCCTTTTTGTATAAATCGATGTACTTGTAAATAGTGAAACAGATTCTGGCCAGACTATAGTTGGATTGGTAGATAATAACTAATAGTCTGGCCAAAAAGTGTAGTAACAGTGGAACTAATAAGCTATACTCATCTCTATTTTAGTAGCGAGGGTACTAGCGTAAGAAAGAGACAGTATGGTTTTTCTCAGTCTATGCTTGAAGTGAAACAGTCCCTGGCCAAACTATAGCATAGAAAAACTCGAAAAACGCTAAGCTAAAAAAGTAAAGCTTCTTTCTAAACTAACGAAAGCTGAGTTTTAGTGGCCAGTCGTTTGTAAGTAAATATATTTAGGTAAGTACTTATAAATATTTATGAGTACTTACCTAAATATTCGTATTCAATTAATATTTATATTAACACTTATACTTAATATTTATTTTAATTGAATACGAATTAAAAGAACAGGCACCAAATATACGCCGTGTTTTAAATTAAGTTAATTTCTCAAGGATATCGATATTAAAATTAGCTGAGATAATCGCCAGCTAATTTTTATCTGATAAAACTTTTAATTATTCTTATAGTCTGAAACACCGCTACAAAATGACGCAGCTCAATAAAATATGCTTGGAAATGAAAATTGTAATATGTTGCTTGACTAGGCAAAATCTGAGTGCTGCTAGCCTAGCAGCAAGACATCTCAAAAAATAAAAACAATATAGGTATATTTATTTAACAAAAACACGTAAAATAAATGATCCAAGGGATGGAGCCTCCCTGTAAGCAAAATGAATGCCTGTGTTGGGAGACACCGCTCTTCCTTAGGTAACTTGAGGTAAGTACATTGACATATGAGGTGTCTAGTATATTATTATAAGTATAAATATCTTATGATAATTAAAAGAAATAACATCTAACTTCCAATTCAACCCAGAGGTCTCAAAAATGTACGATTTACAATTAACCTAATATTTTAGAGTCGCTTTTTTCCTCTCTCTCTGCTCGAAAATAACATTGACATGTCATAATTTTCAATTGTTTGGTTGCGTTAGTTAAAACGTATGAAAAAAAAACCGATTTTATGAAAACTAGCCGTCAAAATTTGTTTCCATAATGCTCAAGTGAAGGGATTTAATAAACACGGTGTAAATATTTCACCAACTGGCACAGTAGATTATTAATTATAATTATTGAAATCAAAATGAACAAATTTACTATGCTAATTATAATTAGTTATGTCGCAAAGATAATGTACACCGACTTGCTTCAACAGAATGGAATGATATATTTTCTCAGAGTTGCAAACATTTCATCCATAAGCCATAAAATACAATAACGTATGTTATGCGAATAAGTGATACCATCGGTGTCACCTTGAAGCTTCAAAAGCTCTTTTCAACCGACGAAGACTTCATGATTTCGAAGGAGGAGGTTATCAATTCGTCGGGATCTTTGTTTTTGCTATTTTTTTTATGTATGGTAATTGTGCTAGTTTCCCGCCCAGGTCCAGTTTACCGTCCATTAAACTGCTGCAAATAAATGGGAAAAGCTTTTTAAGGTCATCAAATTTTATATTTATAGTCTATTTTTTAGAAGATTTTTAAATTTTTAGCTTTTATTTTGGGAAAAACTTGAATATAAACATATAAATAAGTATGGACGGAAAACTGACAAGAGTGGACGAAGACTAGCACAATCACCCTATGTTCACCGATTTCTCGAAGACGGCTGGACCGATTAGAAAATTCTTTTTTTGTTTAAAGAGTATACTTCACAGTTGGTCCCATTGTAACCAGGTCAGGATCTGATGATGGGATCCTGGAGAAATCGAGGGAACTCTTCAACTATTATAGGCACACCTATAGTGATATGAGTATTTTTTACCTCGGCTCGAACATTTGCTTTTGGAAAGGTGGAGGCTAAGTGAAGTCGGTTCTTTTTTGTTTAAAATTATATTGCAACGGAAACACGCAAATTTAGAAGTACTTACCGAGGGGATTGTAAGCGTGGTCCAAGTTATATGCGCATAAGTTTCCCAGAGCGGCATTTGGGTTTTTAAATACTAACGACGGTGATAAACATACGGCTCGCTTGATGGTAAGCAGATACCGTAACCTATGGACGCCTGCAACTTCATATGTGTTACATGCGCGTTGCTGACCCTTTAGAAAAAGGGGATTCACTGTGTTGACGGCTAAAGAGACAAGAGGGTCCCCTGTCGTCAATACACTGCATCTAGGGTTTGCAATATCCGTCAGTTTTTAATATTCGGATAATTTCCCGGGGTATGTCCTTAAACTACGTCCGGACTTGGGTATGTCCTTAAACTATGCCAAAAAGAGAGGTATGGGCACTGCGAATGGCATCTCGCTTAGTGTGGTAGGGCACGTTCAGTGAATGTCATCTCGCTCAAATCTGGAGCAGAGCCCGACTGGGGAAGTACCTCCACCTTACAGAAAACCACAGCCAAATAGCACTAGACCCTACTCATAGTGTTGTGTTCCTGCTGGTGAGTAAGGTTGCCAAAGAGCTCAAAGAGGACCCAGTGTGTTGACGATGAGGGACCCTATTGTTCCTTTAGCCGTCAACACAGTGAATCCTCCTTTTTGTAAAGGGTCGGCAACGCGCATGTGACTCCTGTGGAGTTACAGGCGTCCATAGGTTACGGTAGCTGCTTACCATCAGGCAGGCCGTATGCTTGTTTGCCACCGTCGTAGTATAAAAAAAAAAAAAAAAAAAAAAAAAATTTGAATAGCAAAAATTTTTTTATCCGAATATTCGGATATTTCGGATAATTTCGGATAAATATACGGTCTGATAAATGAAACAAAATATTTATTCTAAACTAGCCTTTTCCCGCGGCTTCGCCCGCGTACTATAAGTACTCAAAAAGGATACGATACCCATGTTGATTTTCAGACTTTGTGACCACATTTGCCCCTTTTGGGGGTTGAATTTCAAAGAACCTGAAACACGTGTTTACTCATTTATCGGTAGGAATACTCCTGTGAAGTTTCGGATAAAATAGTCTAACAAATCTTGTTTCGCCATACAAACTTTGGATCCCCATTTTACCCCCTTAGGGGGTGAATTTTGAAAAATCCTTTCTTAATGCTCCCCT
Organism: Pammene aurita; assembly: GCA_947086415.1. NCBI lineage: Eukaryota > Metazoa > Arthropoda > Insecta > Lepidoptera > Tortricidae > Pammene > Pammene aurita. The sequence goes on from OX352294.1 coordinate 8,116,559, forward strand.
AGACCTTATAAGGAACCTACGTGCCAAATATGAAATCTCTAGACCCAGCGGTTTGGGCTGTGCGTTGATATGTCAATCAATCAGTCAGTCAGTCAGTTTCTTCTTTTATATATATTGACGATGTAATTCGAAAAATAAAGCGATACAATAACCGAGTAATTTCTTTCAAGATATCAATAACTTAAAAAAACCTGTAATCAGCAAATATTGGTCTATTTTAGATGATATTTTTAACAGCATTAAATTATTAAAAAGGAAATAAACACAAACAATCAACAATAATTATACAAAGATGACGTTTAAAACATATAACACAGGAGAACAAATGCAGGAAATCTTAATAGAAAGAATTATTAAATGTCTATTAATCAAAATAAAACCGAGATATCTATGTACGTAATATAATCTCATACATAACAAAATAGTGCAACAAAAAAAATCGTGACTCGAACTTCAAATAAACAAATAACTTCTTTGAGGATATTAAAAAAATAAAAGATACTTGTCTAATTAACAATTTTTGATATTTTTTAAAGATGTTTTTATTACACGATAAAAAGGAAACAAACAAAATAATCAACGAAAAATATATTTAGAAAATCATGTAAGGCTAGAGCAATTAAGATATAAATATAACGTAAAAAAAATTAAATACGAAAAGAATCAGCTTTTTATAAATTTTACAATCAAACGAGACTAGCTACGATAGGAACAAAAACCCTCCTTATCAGTAAATACTTTGTACTTGCCTAACCCTAAACGACCATAACCAGAAGCGTGGTGTATGTTAAAAAAATGATAGGAAACATAGAATTGAAAGTTTTGAAATATATTTAGTCGGCCGGTTGTCAAAATTGGTTCGGGTAACTTCGAAATAACGTAATAAATAAGTAAAACGTGATCTTATACACTGTTTATGCGTTGTATAAAATATCCGTTTTATTCGGATATTCAAAGTTGAACTATCCGAATATTTTCGGATACTATTTTTAGCGGATATTCGGATAATTTGAATATCCGAATATTCGGATTGCAAACCCTAACTGCATCCTTTTAGAGCTCTCTGGCGACCCTACCGGCAGGAACACAACACTATGAGTAGGGTGTTGTCTGTAAGATGGAGGTACTTCAGTCGGGCTCTGCTTCAGATTTGAGCGAGACGACATTCGCCGAGCTTTGCTGTACCATACACATAGACTAATAACCCAAGACTCCGCACAGCCGGGCGACCCCCGCTGCCACGCTCGAAGTTATTTCACCCTATAGTGAGACACTAATTTATTGTAAGTGACAGTAAACTTAGTACGTCAAAATGGCAACCATTAATATCCGACTCTCTCTTACGCCCCGCGGAACAATGGCGCGTTCCCTGTCTTGGATTTGTCCACTCTCCCTCTTCCTTTATTTGTTA